>OX457141.1:19267249-19867249 GCA_949752895.1 Dendrolimus pini | reverse complement strand
GAAGTGGCAGTGGACCGGTCACGCCTGTCGCAGGAGCAGACGAGTCCTGGAGTGGAGCCCGCAAACGAAGTGTTGGACGCCTTCCAGCCCGATGGTATAACGACCCGCGCAAGGTTGCTGGTAGACGCTGGATGAGGAAGGCGGAGAACAACAGAAACGAGTGGGGACGACTTGGGGAGGCCCACGTCTAGCGGTGGACTGCGATTGGCTGACGACGACGACAGCGTAATCTATGTCCCGATTGCACCGCCACCCACTGGGGATTTAAGCCAAGGAGGGTCCCACTCTAACAGGGCCGTAAATAGGTGCCCAGGCACAGGGCGTGGACTCTGGGGGGCGCAATAATGGACAGACCAGGGAGGACTAATATTTTTTTCAATTTGCTCCTGGTAAATTCCCGCTGCGCCCCTAGTGCTCGATTCCAACACATACCGTAGCTACATGCCAGTATCTTCAAAAATATTAGATAATTGGTCCACCAACACCAAGGTCCTTGTGCGTTATTTTACCACCCTGAATGCAATAAAGTATGGGCCATACATGGCATTGTTCAAGCTAGGGTACCTATAATTTAAAAACAAAAACAAGGGCCCAGTTATAGAAGGTCGCATAGGGCGCATAAAGGGCTATTTACGGCACAGCACTACATTAAACACCAAAAAAATGGTCAAAATCCTGCAACTCGACTCCAGCGCCACCTACTGGGTGGTGAATATAGTCCATTCTCGAATCCATTTGAATACACAAAAATATAAACATTTGTACTTTCTTAGGGAAGACATGTAATACGCCTCTGGACTTAACATCTTCTATAGTTTTCTGACGGCCAGCAGTTTCAGAGCTGACTGGAGTCTTTATCCTCAATAAGAAACTGGTTTTATAATAATGTCTTCTCTTGTTTTGGGAGGCGTTTCTCGGTTTTAAATTTAAAAACATTATATTTCTTCATTTATTATGACAACCAAGGAGGTTAGTTGTCAGAGTACCATGCCATTGACCTTAGACCATTAAACCAATGGACAAGCCTCGTATGAGCATACCCCTCCGCCAAGGTACAAGATTATAAAATCTAACGCGTTTATAAAAACTAGTTCAATAATCGATTTCTAACAGTCTTAGTATCGTTATGGCTGTGTGAGGAGCTCCTCAAAAATGCCAACCTGTGCTGTTAACGTGTGCGATAAAAAGTCAAATACCTCAAATCTAGAAAAAGATGGTGTAACATTTCATATGTAAGTATTTTCTTGTCTAATAATTGCTTATTTTTAATAAAATAACTTATAGTTGTTTATTAAACTTGATGTTTAAAATATCGATTCTATAATCTAATTAATGAAACATCTCGCATCGACTTCCGACGAATCTCTGTTTTACTTTGAACTGTTATTGCGAAGAAATTGAGTCTATATTTGTATAACAATGCCCAAATAACAAAATATTCAAAGTCTTGCCCACTTCACACACACACACACACACACACGAGTCTAATGCGAAATTCTTCAAGAAATTATAGCCCTTATTGCGTTGGAGACTAATTTGAAATTTGAATATCGAAGTTTGTTTTTTTGGCTACACGAGTCTGCCTAAAGTGACGTATAATCTGTACATATAACTCGAGTCGATATCGATAAAACTACTTTTGATACTGTTAGTCGAAAATATGTTATACTAATAACGACCCACTTTTAGGGTTCTATTGTAAAATAAGGAACCCTTATGATTTCGTCGTGTCCGTCTGTCCGTCTATTTTCCGAGATTAGGTCTACACTGCTGAAATTTGGTACATTTAACTGTAACCTATACTAGGAAAAATATTCAAATGTGAGAGTTTTTTTAAGTATTGCTCCCACAACATGAAAAGTTACGATGGTAAAAAGTACTGCTTTTACCCCATCGAATTTAGATTATTCATATATTTGTATATATTTATATAAACTTTTATAACACTACAATGTCATAAACATTACACTATACAACAATCATGCGACGTGTTTGGGAAAGCTTGACGGACTTTAATAAATTTAAAGTTTATTAGGTTTTACAAATTTTTTAATGATTTAAATACTTTCTTGTTTAAGAAGGTTTGCCTTCGGCATTTGGCATGGTTTAGTGCAATAGAGTTGTTTATTTTAACTTTAATTTTGCTAATCAGATATACTATATCAAATTATATTTATTTGGACAAATTTGAAAATCCTGACTGAATTAGACAGGGTTATTAATAAGAAATTATATATGAGCAGTATTACTGATGTTGACACCCTTGATGAAGAGTACCACCATTTCATGACTATTTCAATTTAAACCTTTCCATTTTACCTTTATCTTAACTTCATATTCACGGAGGAACATCCTGAAACTCTTACACTAATAACTTAATGGGAATTTCATGAGACGTAGAGGGTGTCACTGCTTAATCTTTATTTAAAATTTATCTTTACTTCATTGTGATACTTTTCTTATCTTGTATCTGGGGAGGTCGCTGAGGTATTATTCCTCATATTTACTATTTTATTTGATATTTTGGAAGAGTGACTTTGATGTGATACGTTTACTCAAGTCTTATGGTTTTCCCAATTCATTATACACTTAAGGCACTCCAAATGTGTTTTCTAAAATGTTAGGACGTACTGCTGGATAGTTTCTTGTCGGTTCTTCTCGCCAGCTATAGTACGTTGTGAACCGACGTAGCTTTAGATAATATTTATAGTTGTTTCAACAAATTATAATTAAAAGTTTGGAGGTTCTTCCTTAGTCTTGATGTGAGCTCGTTTACTGATAGCTAATGATGTGGCATAGCATCAGCCGGGTGGATAAGGAGGGGTGCCTTACACAAAATTATATAATTTGTTATGAAATGTTCATAGAAATACTTTTGGCTTAAAGGCAAGGCGTACTCAGGTGATGAGCTTCTGTCATGAGTTGATATATTTGTCATTGTTCATAAAAACAATAATATTTTACACTTACAATATAATATTACTACAAATGATTATATATATTATACACCGATCTTTGAGAGTCTACCTGTTTCTAGATCAGCGCTTCTATATAACCTACTTTGTGAACATAGGGTTAACGGTATTGCAGCGAAGGGTTCTTACTACTAGATGATATTATTTTTTATTTATTTATTGATATTATGTTTTGTTCATTTAATAAATTTTATTAATATTCACTATATCAATTCTTTTATTTCATATCAATGCTTCGGCTTGAGTATGTTTCACATTCCTAGACATCACAGCTTCCAGCCATGGTTACCCGGGAAAAGGGTTCTCGCCCGCCGTTATGCCGTCGAGATGGGGGCGCGGCGTGTTCCGCGCGCGCTCACTTCTCCCGCGAGGCGCGTTACAAACCGCCCCACGCTCGGATTAATAATTTTTTAAACCTTACTAATTGATATGTAGCCTCGAGTTAAACCGTGATCACAGCTGCTATAAAGTAGCCGAAACGTTGGCAAAATAAATAAATATCGCGCTTAAAACCGTAAATAACTTAGTTTAATTTATGTGTAACAGTCGCGAATATCTAAGAAGAATACTATAAAATAAATGAATTAAACTTATACTTTAGTTTAATTCCACTGTCATCATATCTATAGTATTCAAAATTATTTTTCCTAGTTAAAATATCGACATTAAAGTATCGATATTTACTATCCCTATGAAATTCACAGTTTTGTAGTAGTGATACCAGCATTTTTTCCCTCAAAATAAAGGGCATTTAAATTACGTTGCAAGTAAATATTTGAATTATATGTACATAATTATTTATTATGTTCATGGATTTTTTTAGCGATTAGGATTTACATAAAATTGTGAAAGTGTTAATATCACACATCACAATTTTCATCACACAATAACTATGATCTTATTTCAACTAGTGCTAGTTTAATAAATCATCTATGTGGTACTGTTTAATTATTACAATATTAAAGTTTATTTCATAATCCAATATTATAATAAAAAATAATAATGAATATTTAGTCTATTATGATTAAATTACGAGGCAAATTGAATAATGATATGGCAATTTCTTGTATTTTGAAATGTGTGAGTCGTCTTTGTGTGCGTAACGAGTATAAATATACGCTGTCTCTACACTAATTTGAAGATTTGTACATGTTTGCGTTTATGACAACACAAATAATATTTGGGTGTGTGCGATTGTTTCAATGTGTGCTTTACTCTTCCCCCCGCAGCAAATGGCTGAATTTTTTGTTAGCTAAATTAGACGCGAGGCTCGTCCATGGTTTAATGGTCTAAGCCATTGACAGATAGTTTTATTATAATGGCACCGTAATGGTAGTTTTAGTGGGGTCCAGGGCCCAGGCCTGCTGAACATCACTGCCTATAACCAGCAGCACTCTTCATTAAATATAAAACAAAAAATAATTAAAATCAAGTTGCATTTAGGAACTTTTTTGAGGGTTTATACATATATGTAAAACTCCTTTCCAAAGTATTATTACTGATCTCCTTTCTCCGCATAAGACAGCTTCGTCATACCTCTCCAGGCAGCTTATTGTAGAGATGCAGGATCCAGTCCAGCGCTGCGACTTTGGTGTGCACCGAGCTGTGGCGGAGCAGCTGCGTGAGCACCCCCACCACAGCCTCCAGCTCCAGCCTGCCCTCCTCCTCGCCTTCCTGAGGTGGAGGCTCCTCTGACACCACCAGCTTCGTCAGCTGGAAGTTCACGGTCGCCGCGGTTTCTCTTATACCTGGGTTCGTCATCTTAAGGATGTCATATAGACTGACATTCATATTGTAAAATTTTTTAATATTTAACAGGCATTGGTTTCACACATCAATAATTTTAATATGCAGTCAATAATTTCCGCAGCGCATGCCATGAAAAATATTTTATGGCTAATTTTTAAAAATCTTGGATTGAATTATTGAAGTTTTTGTAGGGATCCCTAATTTTTTCTAGTAATAAATAAAGCCTGTACTCAGAGATAATGTATCATTCAACTGGTGACTGAATTTTTGCAATCGGTCCAGTCGTTTTTGACTTTATTCGTTACAAACATACAAATCATTCCTCTTTACAATGTTAATATAGATAAGCGCAACATTTACCCGTATTGCCCGTGTTCTTGGGCAAAACTAGTCTTTACTTGTGATATAGGGCATTTATCGAAGTTTATACGTAATTTTTAACTGAGGCACACATTTTCTTCAATAAAATCAGTGTTTCATATATTACTTTTTTCGATTGATAGCACTTTCGCCATCTTATATTGTTGGAGTTTGGTATAGTATACAGTAAATAATTATAATATCAATCCTTAACTTTGGAAATTGGACAGCTGGCGACCTAAGGCGACCGTTTAGCGGGTTCGTATTACCAAAATGACAAGTATCAAAATAAAGTGGCACATTATGTCTTACACCTACCAGTATATCTAGACACGTGCCAATTTCACTGTTCAATTAATTATGTTTGTGGCGCTGTAGCCTGCAGATAAAATGCTGGTTCAATTTGAAATGGACTGTATGAGTGGGATATGACCTACATCCTTACACTAGAGAAGCAGAAGCTCCACCAACCTTGAGATCGGCCCTCTCCTGGCTCGGTTCAGGTTACACACAGGAACAGCACACGGCACTATGCTCCACCTTAGAGCTAACACTTTAAACACAAAGTCTAGGTACATATAGTAAGTTTTTGGCACGGCCAGTAATCACAATAAGTATAATGTTATTAAATAAAATTATGAGGTATGAGTCTCGTTAAAACGTCGACGGAAGTGTTTCAAAATGGCTGCTACTACCCGGCTCTGTATTGGCCGTCACCTCACACAGAAAGAGGGTAGACAGCAAAATTGAGGGAGCGATGTTCTACCTAATTCATACTAGGCAAGGACCGAACAATGTTGAAAAGGATACTCTTCCTGGGCTCGTCGGAGTAGGCCAAACAGGGCAACACCGCGCACAGGATCCCGGAGGCGTAGGGCAACATCGACACACCGGCCAACTCCACAAACTCCTTTATCCACGTTATTGCAGTCAACTGCGAAATAACACCGCTTGTCTATAGGCCTTTCTATCTCTAACGAATTTGACAAGTATCAAAATAAAGCTATGTCTTACAACTACCAGAATTTATAGACGTGTCAATTTCACTAAGGCTATGTTCCACATGAGGCTCACAACGAACACGCTCACGACCGCGATTAATCCTGTTCCACTTGCTTGTGGGCGTTACAATCATTAACTCCCTTGGATCTCCTTACCGTGGCTTGTATCTATTATATTTGAAATCGTTAAGTTTATCCAATTTAATGGGAATTTTTTTACAATGTTAACGCGAGACTTGTCCACGCAAGTAAAATTAAAGATGGTCGTGCCTTCTCTGGATCCCTTTAGAAGGAGCTGTATTTACATGGCTCCTCTTATCTATAACTCTTTGCCAATCGATATTATAAATATACCCTCAAGAAAATGCACTGTAGTCTTAAAAATTGACTGATCAAGAGTTTCTATACTGTAGATGAATTTCTCAAAAAAATTTTTAGTGATGTATTTGTTTTTTTTTCTTTTGACATTAATTGCTTATTTATTACCAACGCTTATTTGACATTTTACTAAATTAGAATATTTATGTTTTAATTTTAATTCATTTTGTACACCAATAATCTACAGTTGTATAACACCTGTGTAAACTACATTCTTGCTAATAAGATATTGATGGGAATGGATTATTCGACCCACCTCTTGACCCAGCTCAATATAAATATATTAAAACTTACTTGTAATAATTCTTCTGGTGATTGCGCGTGCGTTATTAGTATATTGATCATGGCCTGGAAGTCTACGCTCGTTGGGTCCTTCTTTATATTTCTCAGAAATTCACTCAACTGGACGTCGCACCTGAAATCATCCGTTCAATATAACCCCTACCCATGCCATAGATCGACGCGACAAAAGAACCCCACAGCCTTGTGGTGGAGTATTTGTCTGTTTGGATGGCTACCACCCCTGGTTTAGAGTATACCGCCGTATTCCACCATCAGTGGTCGGGGTCCAGTATCCCCCCCTTCAAGGACATTAACACATTGGTAGCGCCTTTGGTGTTGCAAATGTCCTTAAATAACAACCACTTTCCAACAGCTAGGTCATCAGCCAACCATCAACAAGTTGTTAGTTGCAGATTCAACAATAGATCTTAGGTCCGATAAGTGAGTGGATAGTAGCTGGCAGCAAAAATACCAAACCGAAGAGTTAGTGCGCGAGCTAAGCGAGAGCAAGGCACACACAACAACTTCTTCTGCTTAAACAGTAACAATAATTGCTATGGCTAAGTGGTTGAACACTTGTGACTTTCAATAAGTGACCTGTAAGATTCTATTTTGCAATAAATACATTCGATTTCTTATATTTTTCGAGGTGTAATCCATCATCGACATCCCACCCGTTTGACAGTTGGCATAGACTATGGTAGTCTACAACTAACATTATGTCTTAAGCCTTGGTTCTTTAACTACTGTAACCACCCAAGAAAATTGTGTCAACTATAGTTCGCCTGCCACTGTTGCTCTCCTGTATTTCTTATAAAGTTAAGAATTCACGACAATTCTGTCCGAGTGCGGCTTAGTTTGCTCAAAAGCTCAAAGCTCAAAATTATTTCTCCTATCTACAGTATCTTAACCAAAAAATCATAGGTGATTTGGAAGATTACCGGCCAAATTGTTCTCTTTGTATTTATATTTTTATGTGCACCTGACATTGTATCAACCACTGTGACATTGGTAAAATGAATACAAATCGCGTTAGCGCCATAATTCCTTCAAAAAATAAGAAAGATGCCATCCCACCGCTCGGGGATTGCAGTACCATATCTAACAATCTCAAGGCCCGGTCGGTAGTCGGTCTCCGTAGATATTGCTGAAATCACATGGTGAATGTTGATCTACGTGAGCTACAAGCCTATTACTGGTTGGAGACACCATTGGACAGAGGAGTGAAGTGTTCTCATTATGGGGACCAGATCACACTTCGGGTCTTTAAGTCGCAGCAGTTATATAAAAACAATTATTATAGTTACATTCTCCTAATCTCCGAGTTGGCGTCGTCCAGCATCTTGAAAAGTCCATCGAGCAGCTCCGGCAGGTGGACTATGAGATCGATGTCGGGCACTGCGTCCAAGACGGACACCCAGGAGACGACGAACTGGCGCGCGAACGCGTTGCGCGTGTAGATCCTCTCGCGCAGCATGGGGATGAAGGAGGCCAGGTCGAAGCTCGCGCTCTCCGTCACTATATCCTGGAACGGAAGGCCGACATCAGAACCGGAGACCGACAGCGCGTTCACTATGTCTCTAGTGTTGCAACTGTCTATAGGCGAAGGTAACCACTTACCATCAACTGGCCCGTAAGCCCACTTTGGTGGATCTTGCATTGTTCAAAAAACAGTCCCGCACTATAAGAACAGAATTTAGAACACGATTCCAGAGCCACCTACTGAGTCCAATTGTGAATATGAACCATTCCGGGGTCCTCTTGAACACACAAAAGTTTCATCAGTCGGTCCAAGGAAGAGTTCCGTGATATACACACGTATAGAAGAATCTATACTAAAGTTGAAGAGTTGTTTGCTTGCTTGAACGCACTAATCTAAGGAACTCTGATTTGAAAAATTATTATTTCAGTGTTAGATAGCCCATTTATCGAGGAAGGCTATAGGCTATATATCTTCACGCTATGACCAATAGGAGCGGAGCACCAATGAAGAATGTTTCAAAATCAGGGCTTTTTTTACTTAGTGGACAAAGTCGGGGGCAGAAGCTAGTTTTATGTATAAAGATTGAAGCTTTACTTTCTTGCTAGATTTCTAATAGAATCATAATTTATTAAGTGTGACGTTAAATTGGTTAAATAACCAGTACATTTACCTATATAATAAGCATTTTTGCAGAATTTTATAAAAAATACAAACAGTAAAAACACTTGACACCATCTGTATGCTTTATCGCAATTTGTGTTGACTGTTGTGTGCTACACTATTTGTAGTATGTATGTATGAGTCACTCATCGTTTTTTAGAGATGGGTAAACTCGCCAGATAAACTATTCAATATTGTAAATTATACAGTTACTTTTTTTACGTACTAAGGCCATGCTGGAATCATTATTTTGATTACAGATCCAGCTCGTTCGGCATGACACCACGCTCTCACTAAAATATCGGCGTGAAACGGTTAGCCTTGATTGTGTTTCGTGCGGTAAGTGAAAGTTCCGATGAGAGAAAAACGGGGGTTTTTCTCTTCGCCTATCTCATACCTCTTGGGGCAATGCTGCTGAGTAAGAGACTATATTTGTTTTACAAAAACGAGCCGTAAGGTCAATTTACAATCTCGGCCCGCGAGATTGTATTAGAGAACGCTTTAAAGAAATCGGTATTATGACGTCTGCCAATATATTTTTAACAATATAATTTAAATTCGTAATAATTTGAGTGCATATAAACAATATGAGGATATTAACGATTTCAATACCAGACATAGTAATTGACTGATATTGCCATCTTTTAGATTGCTAAAAGTATTGTCCTCTTTCTTGGGGGATTGGTATACGCTTGTTCAATAAGATTCCTAATTAAATGTTAGATCTGCCTATCATTTAATTTAAAACCGAATTAAGCAGGGTCTTGCTAAAAAGGGATTCTACACTATTGAAGAATACTTAAATGACAAAACTTCATTTACATAGCAGCTCGCTCCAACCTCTTATACTATATTTTGTATAACGTTTTTATCTTGCCAAGCATGTAAGGAATTTATAATTTATATTTATAAATGTTTATATTTATAAATGTTATATAGGAGATATGTTGCTATATAACATTTTAGTACCTCATGTCATTATAATAAATCAACGGACAAGTGGAAAAACGAATCGCAACGGACAAGTCGAAAATCTTCAACTGAAAAGTGACAAAATGAATCGCAACAAAATTTCAACTTGAAGTGTTACGGACAGTTTGTTAATGTACTTGTCCAATTTAAAAACCTGCCCGTAAAACTTCAAGTTAAAATTTTGTTGCGATTCATTTTGTCACTTTTCAGTTGAAGATTTTCGACTTGTCCGTTGCGATTCGTTTTTCCACTTGTCCGTTGCGATTCGTTTTTCCACTTGTCCGTTGCGATTCGTTTTTCCACTTGTCCGTTGCGATTCGTTTTTCCACTTGTCCGTTGCGATTCGTTTTTCCACTTGTCCGTTGCGATTCGTTTTCCCACTTATCCGACTTATCCGTTGCAATTCGTTTTCCACTTGATCGTTGCGATTCGTTTTTCCACTTTTCCGTTGAAGTTTCACTTCTAATATGTGTCCCAGCACACATTTCGGTTTTTTCCTATTATTGTCTTTGCTTACTGAGTACGCACTGTAAGCTAAAGCTCCATTAATTCTTCAAAAAGTAATTATGTAACATATTTGTGTATAAAATTTATTAGAAAAAAGTTTAATTTAATCAATTTCCAGCAAGACATGTTGCTGTTGAGTTTCTTGCCGCTTCTTCTCCTTAACAGCAATAACATATTGCAAAGCAGTGTACATAGACTAGGAAGTAAAATTAAATTTTAACTTACATAACTTTGCTTATTGAATGACTTTCAAAAGGTGTTCTACAGTGAGTGGAACTTATTTTGAATAAAAACTTTTAAATTTGAATACGCCTGCATTGCGATTATTATACAAAAAATTGTATTCTATTAAATCCATAATATTTCTCGATATCGTCGAAATTAATATTGAAGAGCGATTTCGCGAGCTTCCGCTTACAAATATTTATAAAGTTACGAGTGGTGTGCCATGATCGCACTATTGGAATTAATAGAAAACCGAAATCAAGCATAACTATCATCGCGATGATAGTGTCTGGCGATCTTAATGAAATAGTAATATCAGAATTGAGCTCCCGTTTGATGGATAATGGGGCAAATAATAAAAAATGTGTGCGTGTACTAGTGTACACACGTAAGAAGTGAAACTTCTTTATGACCTTATTTTTCGAAAAATGATCTACTATATGCAACTTTATAGAAATCGGTTAAATAAATAAAGCCCCTACCACCGTCGATTCGACCGTGGTAGGGGCAAGAAAAAGATGGCGCGTAACGGAAAATATGTGACACGTAACCGAAAAATGTGACGGTAATTTTTTTTCCAACGCCAATAAAGGACTTCAATAATAATTTATTTATTTCAGAAATTGAGTATTTCCATATTGTACAGTTTTATATTATAAATTATGTCACTGTTAACAATTTTAAAACATCAAATTAGTTCACAACGATGCACACGCGCGTCACAATAATTATTATAAATGTTTCTACGCCACGGCACGAAGGGACATGTATACCAAATGATTTCAATTATGGACTACTATGGACCCTGCCACTGGGCCGCGACGCAGCAGACTACAAACAAACTCATACATTTAACTGGGTGTGCAGTTACACCCATTTACGTAGCAGTGGAGAGTCCCATCGATTTACAAAACAACCCTTAAATTTTTAAAGTAAATAAATAGTAGCATATAGAGCCTGGAAGAGAGCTCTTTTTGGCTATAAAGATGGCAGTATTGTATTGGCTCTACCTTTACAAATTTTTCTTGTAGTGTTTATCTATACTTGGCTCTTTATTATACAATAAGTAGTTGTCTATTTTTTTCGCAATAAAGATCTTGGGGCATCGCAGTTGGGCGTCAGCCTGTCTGCTGTGAAAAACATGTATACCTCCTTATACACTTTTTCTACACACCTCCATAAAAAATAATTATGATGATGCCAATTTTCAAATTGCCGAAAAGATATTAATTAACTAGCTCACCTTAACCAGCCTATCAAGCAACTCTGCAGCTTGTTTAACCTGTGGCTCAGGGTCAGCGGCAAGCCTTGCCAATGAGTCAAACACCACCGGGAAGTGTATTAGAGAAGCGCCTCTCGCTATCTTCAGCACATTGAATAACGCTTCAGCTGCCTGGTACCTCACACGAGATTCACTTTCACTGAAGCAAGCTACAATTGGATTGATCAGCTCTGGCAAATATTCTATGCATCCCTGTAAAACATAGATACTATTTGAATTTTTTTTTTTCTTCCTAGGACATAATAGTAATAAATGCTATTTGTTAATGTGGCTAAAACTCAAAAACTAGAATTTTAATTAAACTTTGTGTGTGTGTATGTGTTTGACTAGGCCCTGGGATGGTTTAGATTCAAATTAGACTGGGTTCTAGATTTTTATTTATTCAAGCCAGGACCTATGTCTGCCCGGCCCATTACTACTTAATATAGTTCTTGTTATTCTAAAAGGCATCTGGGCTTAAGGTAAAAATATTTGTATAAGAAAGTTTCGATTTCAATTAAAAATCATGACATTTACATTTTCTTAATATAAGTTCAATAGGGAAGGGCCATAAATATCTCTTGAAATAAATAAATAGCTTTTCTTTATATAGTCTTCAATAAAATTAAAACAACATACATACATAATATTACACCTGTTTCCCATAGGGGTAGGCAGACACTATGGATCTCCACTTGCGATGAGCCTGACAAACAACTTTCGCTTCATCTACTTTTACTAACCTCTTCATACATGCAGATTTATTTGAAATGATTTTTATGGAACCTCTCATTAATACGTGGATATTTGACCGTTGTGAAAAAAAATTAAAACAGCTGTGACAATAAAGAGAAAGACACACCCCTTTCGGCCCTAGCTCTGCTATTATAATAATGTTATTAGGGACTTAGATGGACAAATAAAATGAAATAATAAGAGGTGGAGTAAACCCTCATCCACCCTCGCACATAAAATAGGTGCTTTTTGATCGAGTGCGGAAACCTCCCGCTCGCAGAAGAAGAGGTGGAGCAATGGCTGTTATCCAGATTGAAACTGTATTTCAACCCACGTGCACTGACATGAGATCATGCTCAGTTCAATATTGTCTATATTTACAAATGTCAATTTGTAAATATAGACAATATTGAACTGAGAATAATATTGAATTTTAACTATGTACCAAAATGATATCACTCCAAAGACAAAGAAGATTTTCGATTATCCAAATGCATTATGAGATCAATCAGTCTGGTTAATCAAATCTCCATGGTGTATATGAATTTTTAAAATAGACTTTGGAATGCTACCTTTCCCAAACCCACAGCAACAGATGACAAGCCCATTAAAGCTCCATTTTTAACATTAGGATTTGTAGAGGATATCAGGTCTTGGCCAAGAACCCTTATGAGCCGCTTAATTTGACTAGTGTTCTTTGCATCACTAAAGTCCTTCACCATCCTGTAAAAATATAATTCATAAATTTGACAGACAAGAATATATGCACACTATCATATTCAAGAGGCAATTCACTCCTAAATAACAGTTGATCTATAACAATCTGCTTTAAGGTCTAGCATTAGAATTCCTAAACGGAAAGTAGAGAAGAATTACAAGTTTATAAGTACAAGTATAAGACAGTGGCTGATGTACTATAACATGGGATCATATTTTTACACATTACATAAATCTTTCCATTTATTAATCAGACAGATAGACAGAAGGAACTTAATGATAATTAGAAAAACAGCCGTCTAGCTCTACCTGAATTAGGATGAGTGAAGTGAGCTCTCACACTATCCCACAACCTATGTGTTGTTCTGGTACACTTTTCCGAGAAACTATCACACTTTCAAATTTGGACTTTGACATAGTAAGGTCAATCTATAGATGTTTGATACACAATTTTTAAGCAGCAAGGTGGTAGAATGAACAGTGGGGAGTCATACTTACCCCTATTACAACCCATATGGTCTAGAGATATTTAAATTTAAATTTTTAATAAACATAGCTTATTATTTTACTAATATTGCACTTATAGCGTAGGTGTAAAGTTGAACAATCCTTTCAAAGTCCAAAAGAAAGCCAGTCATCAACAGGAAAGACCCAAAAACAGTGTAAGTCATCAAAAAATGAACAAAAATCATAACAGAGCACATTCACATACATTACAAGAGTAACCATGAAAATATTCAAAATGGTGACCAATAAAGACAAAATTATAAATTGTGTATATAAAATATATTGGCTTGTGTGCTTGGGTCTGAAGCTAACCTAGCCTAAAGGAGAAAGAAAGAAAGAAAAAACATTTATTTAGAACTACAACACAAATGAAACTACAATATACAAGCATAAATAAATAAATAAATGTACAATGCAATAAAATAAAAATCCCTGTTCTAGTCAATGGTCGCAACCTTTCACCACCCATCACAATAATATTAGTAAAAAAATACGTGACATTGTTAACCAAAAATTAAAATTTCATTAACTCCGGACCTTAGGGGATGCAGAAAGGGTAAGTATACCTCCGCCCACTCACTACTTAAAATTCGTGTATCGGAAATCTGAGTTGCAGCCCATAGTAATTTCAATTATTTTCTAGATGTATTATCTATCATAAAAATATTATAATAATCCATATAAAAATATTTTTAAAAAAATCTTAAGAATTATTACTAGTATAAACCTTCGCGAGCCCTCCTGAAACATCACTTTTTGGTCGTGTTTTATGATTATGTCTGCTTTAAAGGATCGCTCTAGCAGTAAATGCAATAATAAAATTTTAGTGATTCCATAATAATATTGCAGTACCTCTGATATAAAATAATAGGTTCGTTAAAAACAAGTTACTAGCCTACATTTTATTATAAAAACATGCAAAAGTAACTCACTTTTCAATTTCAACTCCAGCAAACTTTCTTTTATCATACAATTTGTCGCAAAGACCGCGAACGCAGGCAATGCTTAAAGGCGCATAGTCTCTCTCCGACATTGCGACTCTTGATAAATTTTGGGTCCTTATTTAAAATTAGCAAATAATAAAATTAATTTCGGTCTGAAATCTCAATAAATACGAATCACTGATCACCACAGAGTACATTACATTGAATACTGATGATCAGTTCAGTGTGACCATCTCTTAACTACAGATCCTGCCTTACTTTGGTTAAAAACCTGCCAAATCCTGCCAAACTCTGTAGTAAAAAATGCCTAAATCTTGCCAACATTATTTACCCTTGTAATTAACCAAAAAAATAAAATACACATACAATAAGCTATATTTTTATTAAATTAAAATTAAACATTATAATTAGCATCATATTCTTCATTTCCTTTAACTCTATACATGGTCTTATTTATTAAACTTATCATATCGCCCAAGAAAATACACTAACAAGATATTAGCACTTTAAAAAAATCTAATTGGAATCAAAAGTATGTTTCTATGACTATAAGAGGGGAATATGTTCTTTGTTCTATGACTGATTGAATTAAAATATCAGTCATGAACTCGTGTTTATGAATACTTGTTTCATGATTATCAAATTTCTATGCGAAGATTTAAAGTTGTTAATTGAATGAATACAAACATAACACGAGAAGTATAGGGAAATCCCCTACATGCTCGTGAAATATATTCAGGGTTGTCATTTTCGACATTTTGGTGAGTTGCCAAAAGGAATTTTTCTGTACCTCAATACTGCCAAAAACTGCCAGGTTTTATAAAACGTCTGCCGATCATGCCAGAATCTAAAATAAGAGGTAAATCCTGCCAAAATGGCAGGAACCTGCGACATATGGTCACACTGGATCAGTTGATCATTGTTTATTTATTCGCCACACAGGCAGGCAAAGGAATCGTAGTCCATACAGCCAATTCTGATGTGTTTTTAGGTCTTCGTATAGAGCGCAGTTGTATTGCAGGCAACAACCGACGCCATTCAATGGATAGATAGATAGATAGATAACACTTTATTGCTCACCAAATACCCAATTTCAAAATATACAATTACAATATTATTATGGTAGAAACAAAAGGCGGCCTTATCGCTGAAACCAATCTCTTCCAGGCAACAACTTAAGGAATAATTTAATCTAATCTGGCGATGTAGGTGGTGCAGATCATTGATCATTTTCTGAGTGCGTTCTTAAATGTAGGCGATGTTTTGGCCTCTCTGACAGTAAGAGGCAGCGCATTCCAAAGTTTGACAGCCTGCACTGTGAAAGATTTATCATAAAAGGATGAAGTGTGTGCAGGTGTAGTGAGTTTACGATACGTATTAGTGCGCAAATTGTGGGAAGTAGAAAGGCGAAGGAATTCAAAACGTTCCTTAAGGTAGGGAGGACTACTAGGGGTAAATAAAATGTTATAAAGTAATGTGAGAATGTGAGTATTCCGGCGAAAGCGAATAGGGAGCCACTTGAGTTTTTCACGAAATTCAGAAACATGGTCATATTTTCGCAAGCCAAATATGAACCTAATACAAAAATTCTGAAGTCGCTCAAGTTTACTTAGCTGTTCTACGGTTAAGTCCAGATAGCAGGCGTCAGCGTAATCTAAAATGGGTAACAAAAGAGACTGTGCAAGCATAATTTTGGTGGCAGTAGGCAGAAAATTTCTCAGCCTTCTCAGGGATCTAGAAGACAGAAAAACTCTCCGACTTAATTGGGAGAGGTGAGACTTCCAAGACAGGTCACTATCGGTGACTACACCTAGATTTTTGACAGTGTCACTCAATGGGATACAAGTGCCGTCAAAAATAATTATCGGTAAGGTTGCGAAACTTTGATATATCCAAAAACGATCCTAATGCTAATTCCACTTTCAACCAAAAGCTACAGTCGGAATGGTCTGACTGGACACCTATTTATACTGATGCCTCAAAATCAAGCAAAAAGGATGAAGTGGGCACTGCAGTTTGGTGCCCAATTTATCAACTTGCGCTAACCTTTAAATGTCCCTCTCTAACATCGGTTTTTACTGGAGAGACCATTGCTATTTTGGAGGCGGTTAAATTCGTATTGGATAACAAAAATAAATTCACAAAAGTTATTATTTTCTCAGACTCCCTCAGTTCTTTGCAGGCTATTCTACACAGTAACCTCTCAAACGTATCCAAATCTCCCTTAGTTTTCAAAGTCAAAGAAATCTTATTTGACCTATATGACCATGTTGAATGCGTACTAGCTTGGATTCCCAGTCATTGCGGTATAAGTGGCAACGAAGTTGTTGATCAATTAGCGAAGGGTGCCATTGTCTCAGGGTGCCTTGACCACCGCCTTGTTCAGACACAAGACCTATGCTCCAAAGCCAAAGTTGATTTGACTAAAGACTGGCAATTGAATTGGTCTAAGACAAGTGTGGATAGAGGGAGACACTTTAAAGACATTCAACCTTCTATACCAAACAAACCCTGGTTCTATAAATACCGCTCTCATAGCAAATCAATAATTTCCATAATCTGCAGACTCCGGTTGGGTCACCTATGTTCTCCGGTCCATTTAAATAGAATTGGTGTACGCAGTACTCCTATTTGTGACTGTGGAAATGAAGAGGGATCGCCAGATCATATATTTTTTAACTGTCCATTATATCCTCAGTCTTTGTATGAAATCCTCCCAAAAGAAATCCCGAAGCCCATAAACATAAAATTCCTACTTGTAAATATTCATAATCCTGTGGTCCTTAATATAATTTGTAAATATATAAACAAGTATAATATTAAATTGTGATGTCCTTTATCTATGTGTTTAAGTAAGTACCTATTATATAATGTCCTTTATCTATGTGTTTAAGTACCTACCTATGTTTTATAAATTATATTTCATTTTTTATTATTCTTATATGTCTTTCTAGGTGGTGGTTTTTTTTTATGTGAACAAGATAATTAAAAAATAAAAATAACATCAATGTAAACTGCCTTTTCCACACTTGACATTGGCAGTAATGGTCGTTGGCTAAACAAACGAACCTATTGCCAAAAAACGAAAGAAGAAGGTTGCGAAATCAACTTTTGCACGTATTCTGGGGCTACCGATGACTATCACTTGAGTCTTACGAGGATTCACTGCAAGACCAAACATTGTACTCCAATGAAGTATGTGGTTTAAGTCTAGATTGATTTGTCTCACAGCAGTACTTAAATCATCTCGAGCAGCTTGAGTATATATCTGTAAATCGTCAGCATAGAGGTGATAGAATGAAGTTAATTTATCGGAGATTGAATTAATGAAAATCGCAAATAAGAGAGGAGACAAAACGCCGCCCTGTGGAACACCAGCAGTAAGGTCAGACCATGATGAGTAATTGTCATCAACACGTATTCGCTGCCGGCGTCCATACAGGTAACTGTGAAACCAACCAATTACTGTTGGAGATATGTTAAGAGTGCGGAGAATGCTAAGTAATATGTCATGGTCAACATTATTAAAAGCACTACTAAAGTCTAGCAGTGATAGTATTGTCAGTAGACCACTCTCCATCCCCTGTCGGATGTCATCGGTGATTTTTACTAAAGCTGTTGTTGTACTATGGCCTGGGCGAAAACCAGATTGAAAAGGATTCATTAATAAGTTATAATTTAGGAAAATACTTAATTGTTTATGGATTAGACGTTCTAGGACTTTGGATAGGAAGGGAAGAATGGATATCGGTCGGAATTCAGAAAAGGACGTAGGATTAGACTTTTTAGGGAGAGGAATAACTTGTGCCTCTTTCCAGACTGCTGGAAAAGTACCACTAGCCATGGATGAGTTGAGGATATGAGTAATAATCGGGTTGATGACATCAAGAATAGGGATAATCATATTGCGACTAATACCATCACTGCCGACAGAGTTTGAAGTGATGGATTTTAAGGCACTCGTAACATCACAATCAGATAATGGTCTGAGAAAAAAAGAGGAATGAGAAGGAGTTGGAGCGGTTGAAAGATTTTTTAATGTGATAGACTTTATATTATTGTCAAAATTTATACCAGTCGTGAAATGTTGATTGAGTTTATCAATATTGAAGTTTTTGGAACAGAGTTTTGCTCTGATTTACCAACTCCCAAGGATCTAAGAAATTTCCAAACTTTAGAAGGATTATCTATGTCAACTGATTGATGAATATACCGGCGTTGCGCGTCCCTACACACTCTATTACAGCGATTACGGATAGTGATGTAAGCCTGTTTGGTCTCCCTACACGGACTAAGCTTGCATTTGGTCTTGGCAAGAGATTTTTTGTGTATGTGCGTCTTAACGTTATCGGTAAGCCACGGTGCAGGTAAGTGCTTAATTTTAATACGACGCATGGGTGCATGTAAATCATATAGCTTTAATAATATTGTATTAAATATATGCACTTTATCATCGATAGTGGCTGCATTGTAAACCCCCGACCAATCCAACTCGCGGCAATCCTTGAGTAGAGCCTCCGAATTTATACCTCCAAAATTACGCTGCAGGATAATTATGGGCTTGGCTTTTGGCGGACGAATGTTATACGAGAGAAAGATCAGGTCATGATAAGAGAAAGCATCCGCTGGGAACTGACCATGTGTAACAACATGAGACAGTGAAGATACGAGAATTAAATCTAAAAGAGACGGAGTAGAATTGGGAAAAGAGTGAGTAGCCTTCAATCGAAGAATGGACAAGCCAGAAGCAGCAACTAAGGACTCAAGGAGTGTAGTACGATAATCTCGTTTAAGAAGACAGGTATTAAAATCACCCATTATTATGGAATTATTATAAGCAGGGATAACATTTTCTAAAAGTTTTCTAACGATGACAAGTAATTAACTCTAAGAGACGGACTGTAAAATACTCCAAGCAATATTTTATTCAACGAAAGTTCCACCTCGATAAATAAGTGTTCACCAGCATCCGATGCGGGAGGTTGTGGAAACAAGCTGATGATGGAAAAGGGGATATGTGACCGAAGATAAATGGCAACGCCTCCACCACCACTGCCTAGACGGTCATTTCTTATTAGTTGATATCCAGGTAAGGTGTAAGATGTCGATGGGAGACAAGGTTTCAGCCAGGACTCTGAAACTAGTATTGCATGGATGTTATTATGATTAAATGACGCCAACATATCTGTAAAGTAAGCTGGAATACTCTGCGCATTTATATGAACAACATTAAAAAGAGAAGTACAGTTGGAAAAACGCGCCTCAAGCAGCTCAACCAAAGGTTTACTGTCACTACAAACGCTCTCAGAGGAGCAAGACACATACTCAGACTCACTTTCAGAGTCACATATAATGGAGTTCTTGTGAAAACTCGAAAGGCCACATCTGACTATACAGTTCACATTTCTCACAAAAACACATAATTCCTACTCAAAAACTATCAATATCCTGCAACTATTGTTCATTTTAGAGTAATTATACACATTTTTATAAAATAAAACTGCACAGCACTACGTCTCCTTTCAGTTCCCGCCAAAAACTCCCCATCAGTTGATCACTAAGTGCAGTGTTGCCAACTCTGAATTCTAGAGGGTGGTAGATTTCTTCTCAAAATACGGTGGATTTTGCAAAATTACGGTGTAATCTATATTTTAAATACGGTAGAATTACCATGTTTATTTAGTGGTATGTTAAGGGTCAGAATAATTAAAAAAAAATATTTTTAATCAGAATCAGACAGTATAATTCTAATAAAACCACGTTTTAACGGTTTTAAGCGCGGTAATTAATTAAGTTTTCGTTGGTTGTCACTGAAAAGCGGCCGAAACGTCGGAAAAACCAAAACTTAATAAATTACTGCGCTTAAAACCGTTGAAACGTAGTTTTATTCTGCATACAAGTCGCGAAAACTTTAGAAAACAGTATAATTGTATCAATATTTTTATACATATCTACATTGTATTTTTTAATCATAACCATTATTTTAAAAACTCAGATCAGACACAACACAACACAAGAAACTTTTACGTAATGATATGCATGAATGCAATATATAATAATATAGTCGATTAAGAAACAAATAAACTGAAACTGAAGAAACAAATAAAATGAAGTCCATAAAAACAATATATCTTACTTCAATTCCATTGTCAGAATGGCTCGTTATTACAATGAGGTGGCAGGTAACAGTAAAGATATTGATATATTCGAACCAAATTTCAATAAATATTGTAAAATTTTAAAAAATATCCTCGACGACTCTTAGTATATTTACAAAACAGATAATACAGACAACAGTAATAGTAGTTATAATCCATTTAAGATAAACTTGTCAACAAACACTCATAATATTTAGTTATAAGTAAGTCAGTCTATTTATAGTATTTTATGTATGCACTTATTTGTGGATTGCAATCCAGATTGTTGTTTATATTTTAGTTTAGTATGGTTTTGTAATGATTGTAATTTGTTCTGTGCATCAATAAATTTAAAAAAAACTAGGTAAATTCAAAAGTTCTACGTATTCAAGAAAATTCATAAATATAAAGCACCACCGAATTCGTTCGCGTAATATTTCCAAGCTGGTACCTTGCTATTGGGGGAATTCCTGACGCATAAAACAGCGTTGTTGGCATAATAGAATGAAAAGACATTAAGGTACAGACAATAAATATTCAAACTCGTTAAAATTATTTTAGTACATACATACATAACTTCACGCCAGGTCCCTTGCGGGGTAGGCACGAACAACAAAGCGCCATTTAGGCTTATTCTTACACACCTCACTTGCTTCTTTGACATTCATAGCTCTTGTCATGCACGCTCGTCTGTTCTTAAGGCTCCTGACATCACCTTCTGCTAATACACGATCAATTTGATCATGGAAGGTCGTCGAAGTGTCGTGGTCTTCCGCGACTTCTGCATCCATCCACTTTTGCATTGTATATTTATATATTTTAGTGATATAATATAATCTACAAGATTTAAAGAAATACGATCTTCAATGGGTATTACGGTGTTTTTTGCTACCGTAACAATAAACCTACGGTAGGTGGTAGATCTATGCTGATTACGGTGTTTTTACCGTTATTACGGTGCAGTTGGCAACACTGAATGAGTGCGAACTCCCCATTCTACTATTTTATCAACGTTCCAAGTTCATAATAGCCGTAGATACAAAGCTAGGAACTGTTATTTTTTTTCTCTATCTAACATAACTAAACTTTATAATGACGTATGAATGCATGGGAAAAAAATGTTAAAATAATTAACAATTTACTGTAACAGAATATGGTTGTGTAAATGTCAATTGTTAATGTCTTTTTTGTCGTATATAATATAAAAACTTCAATGTCAATTGTCAAGTAAACGAGTTAGGGATGCATATTATGTAAAAAAAAAATTGATTACTTAAAAGTCGATTTTTTCAATTCTTGATAAATCTAAATGAAAAATTGAAATTGGACAAAATAATTGATTTTTGTACGTAATTCGAGTATTCCTAGACGAAAAAAAATCGATTTTATTCAATAAAATAGCAAAACTAAAACAATAATGTAAACAATTTATTCGAGTGATTTTTTTTTTAAATAATAAATTTTAAAAAATAACCAAAAGGGTGTTCATTTTTAAGGATTTCTAAACAGATTCGAATTATTGATACGAATTTTCAGTACCATTAAATATTTTATTACGGTAAATATAAACAAAACGATAAAAATAAGAAACAAAATGTAAATTGTTTGGTCTCAAAACAAATACTCTCCTTAACGCCAGCAACTTAAGAGAGAAAAAGAAGAAAATATTTACACACTTCGAAGAAATAAATGATACCATCTTATTTTACATAAGCACATACAGATACTGCCGTTTTTCGATTGACTTTTTCACGTTTAGTAGACTTAGCATGTGTTGTTTCATTCGTCGCACATATGGCACTATTTACAAAAAAATATCTAAAATGTGAAATTTATTTAATCGATTTATTAAGAATAGATCATTATCATTAATAAAACCACTCACAAATTAAAGTAAAAATTGTTAATTTTTACATTCCTATATATAGAACTTATTATTGGCGGGAACTCGAAAATAGTTAATAGTTATGGCTTGGCAACTAGGCCTTTAAGCCAGTCGAAAATAGTTATTTATGATACTAGTGCGGGTTGGTGCTTACATTCGTCTCGGGATTACCATAGTCACGGCATAGATATATATAAAAGTCAGGACTTCGTAAACACCTAAATCCTCAAGTGCGTCATACAATGTTTCCAAGATATTTGCGAGAAATCAATACAATAGGTAATGAAACAAACAAAAATATCAGTCGGAAAGTAGCAACAATCTTTGAAGTTTCTAATATGTCGTGAAAATTGGAACTACATTTTTCATCTCATTTTCTCTATAGTGTTAAAGTGAGACAAATTTATTGATCAAAAGCGCTTCTAAGGAGGTTTGATCTTTCAGCTTATTTATTCTTGTATGAATTTATTTTTTATGAGAGTTAAAAAAATGTTCCGCATGGCATGCGGAAAATACTTACTTACGTGAGAGTACGTATTTTCCGAAAGTTTTGTTGTATGGTGCGTAATTTTGAACTTTCGAACAATGTATAGAAGCTTCGTACATGCATTTTTTAAGCAAACGTGTTGAAAAATTATTTTTCCTTATAGTTTTCCTTATCAGAAATGTATAAATAATATTTGAATTAACAATAGTTAAATCGGATTCATCTGACTTTAGGTTTAGTTTCATTGTCAAACTTTGGGGAAAATTGAACAATAATAAATAAATTATTATTGTCAATCTGATTTATTAATTTCAGAAACTATTTATTTGAAGTGATAACTTCTTATGGGAGGGTAAACCGCTTCGTTACGTAACGCGTTACGGCGCCAGTCTGTCTGGCTTCCCTTTCTCTCACGCAAGTTATCACTTCTGTGGAGCGTCTCGAGACGCACACTTTTTTTAAAACATAATTTGCTACGCTAGCTCACGTCATTTTTCGTATGTACGGCGACATTGGAAAAATTAATGCCAAAGGTGATGGAGTCAAAATTAACAAAGTCAAGTCAATAATATGGAGGGTAGAGGTACTAGCCTCCATAGTCAAGAAATATACAAGATACCCTACTTTAAAAAAACGATTAAAAGATTCTTGCTTTTTTAATACAATACCTGTAGTGAATATTTAGACGAAATGTTGAAATCTTACTGTTAGTTTATTTTCATAATTCTTGTTTGTTGTTGTTGTTGAATTCATACATAAATATCAGTATTTTTCACGTAATAAGATTGCACTTATAACAACGTTAAATTTATTTTGAAATTGTGTATTTGGTGAGCAATAAAGTGTTATCTATCTATCTATCTATCTAAATTTGTTATACCACCCGGTTGAAGTGATGTTTGTGATGATTTTTTCCTTTTTTGCAAAAGTACTGCAAGCAATGGAATGTTATTTGTTTCTAATCGTAATTTCTGGGAACATAAAGTCTATCTTGAAGGTTTCTACTATGATAAATTTCATAAAATTAAAAACCTTCCATTTTATCTTCGTCTTCCTTTTTTAATTGTTTCTTTTTCAGTTTAAGAATTAAAATGAATGTTAGATGTATGTTTGTCCTTATTTGTTTCCATATAATATGGATTTTGAATCTTCTCGGGTGAATCATTGACACCCTTATTGTCCCTAATGTGGTAAAACCCCTATGTGTTAGTTAAAACCTCTGTGTCAGAATGTTTGCTTTTTAAACCTATTCTATATACGTCTTTCTTGTCGTATTTCACAAAATATATTATTATTATTCATCGTCTCGATTATTTTATGCCGTATGATTCGAATCAAAGACATTACAAGACTAGTGATGCGATGGGTATCCGAGTATCAAGAATACTGAAAGTAAGTAATATACTTACTTTCTTCTTTATTCTTGATACTCGGATACCCATCGCATCACTAGTCTTGTATTGTCTTTTGAAGTGACCGTGTGTTCCACTGTTTCTGTTGATCTTGATTTGTTTTTCGTTTTTAGACCGCAGACCGCACATAAATATATCTAATGTGTAATGTCATTAAGTTTGACATTGTCGTGTGCTAAGTGATTAATATTTACTCTAGTTTACTACGTTATTTACGGTAATATTTTCGAAATGCCTGTGACACTGGTAGATAGACTGCCCTTACCGAATCTCAAGGTTTACACAACGGGAAGTGTTTGTCTGCTTTCGATTGCTGTTTATTACGCTCTGAGTGTGACTAGTGATCCAAATTGGAGGGTCAATGCTACGCTGCAGCGCCAGGGAGCGATGGTAGAAGAAGGTGACGTGAAAATGGTGCCTCCGACACAGGTTTTTCCAGCGAATGGCACAAGAAACTACACAGACCAATTCATCGATGTTATGAGTTTTATGATGCAGGAGCCACTTTGTATGTGGGTAAGAGGCTTTGCTTAGTTAAATGTGTATCCAACTAACAATCGTGCCTGAAAAATAGGTGAATTTATGACGTAATTTTTTGCAAATGTATCGGAATTAGCTTTCGTCAGATAAATTTATACACGGCGATATCTGCTAGCCCTTATTAAACCCTGGGTACTACATACTACTTCATTTTTTTGTAATTATTACAAAAGACCATCTTAGTTTAACAAAAAATAAATTGCAACAAAATAATAACAACATGGTTTTGTCTATACACTATACCTACCAGACTATTATAATGTCCCTAAATGGTAACTTAAAACAAGTGTTTCATAAGAACTTACATTACACAGTTTGTTGTTTCTGTAGTTTAATTTTTATAAGTATGTTTAAATATTACTGAAAATTTCAGTAACATTTCAATGACTAATAGACATATTTCAGTGAAATATGTCTATTAGTCATTTTGCAGCAGCAAAGTTTTGATTATTTTTTATGATTTATTTTTAATCCTAATGTACAAAGTATAAAAAAATATATGGATTTTTTTAATATGACCAAGATTTAGTGTTTAACAACAACACAATTAGGGGTAATCACTGACTAATTAAGATACTTGAGTGAGATGGTAATCTTGAATAATAAGTTATTATATTATCAACTAGATATGCCAATTACTGTGTATTGTAATTTTCAAAAGTAAATTATTTAAATCAACTAGTTATTTTTTATGATTTCATAATCACAATTATTTTCTATAATGTTTTATTTAATGTTTAAATTTGTGTTATGTAAAAAAAAACCAAAAGAAGTATTGTATTTGATAAAGAACTTTGAAAGATTTTTGGCTAATAATTGAACAATGTTGTTTTTGACAAAATGTTATAGCATTGATGAAAAATTAACAGTAGCTATAGTTAAGTAGTTAGTTACGGTACCAACCATATTTAAGTGTTAACAGTGTGTTGGAAAATCTCAATGATTTAATGAAATTTGATTTTAAATCTACCATAAAACCTATGCTTAAGAGTTTGAGTTTTTTGTTTTTAAGATTATTCTAAAATTTGGGTATTCACAAATGAATAACACTGACTAGATAATCCAAAAATGCAGCAAAGGCTTATTTAAAAAAGAAGTACCAAAAGAATAACACCATCCACTGTCATAATCGACTCTCCCAGGGGAAGACTAGCCTAATCCACAAATTAATGGTAATGAATCTAAGATCAAAAAGAAAATATCTTACTTAAGTCTGTTACTGTCTTGTTTATAAGGCCACTCTCCCTCTAAGCAACTTGATTTAAATGAAGTTACTTTGAAATAGGAGATGAATAATTAATTATGCAATTAAAGTATGCAATTAACAAACAATCCCTGCACAGAAGTACAAAAACCTGCTATTAATTATTACTCATTAATTTGTTTGTATAATGAGTTTGATATATATATCTGTTTATGATTGTATGATAAACAGCTTAGGCCTATTATAGTAAATCTAATTATGTATTATGCAATTAAAATAATAAAAAAAATTAAACATTAAAAATAATGTCGAGATGCGAGCACTGCGCAAAATCTGCGGAGTGACGCTCGCGGACCGCGTTCGTAATACCGAAGTAAGAAAGAGAGTTGGACTGAAAGAGAGTGTCGGGGTGAAGGTAAGGAAAGGAATGCTCCGGTGGTTCGGGCATGTAGAAAGAATGTATGATGAAAGAATGACTAAACAGATATACAATGCAAAAGTGGATGGATGCAGAAGTCGCGGAAGGCCACGACACACCTTCCATGATCAAATTGATCATGTACTAGCAGAAGGTGATGTCAGGAGCCTTAAGAACAGACGAGCGTGCATGACAAGAACTATGAATGTCAAAGAAGCAAGTGAGGTGTGTAAGAATAAGCCTAAATGGCGCTCTGTTGTTCGTGCCTACCCCGCAAGGGACCTGGCGTGAAGTAATGTATGTATGTATGTATGTATGTAAAATAATATCCTAACAAAATGGCTACTTAAAGGTCAAACTTGTCAACAACCTTCAAAATTAATGAACTTAATTATTATTAACTAATTAACTTAATTATTACTTAATTATTTTATTAACAATACAACAAAAACCCAGTGAACTCCAACAAATGACTCTGAAGAGATAGCAAGTTCTCATTGTTCTTGACATTTAGCTATGTCGTTTAAAAAGGGCGTTATAAATTTCTTAGAGGCCGACAACACATTGGCATCGCCCCTGATGTGGCAAATGTTCATTAGCAACAGTAACTAACTTCCATTGAGTGGGCCATCTGTCTGTTTACTTGCTACAGGCTATAAAAAAACAAAAGATATCTATTTGAAGGTAGGCCTTAAAGCCTTATACCTTAAAGCAGCAAAAGTCGTGTTAGTGTAATGGCTATCACACATGTCTCAAATTCAAAGGGTGTAGTTTTGATTCTGGCGGGAACGCATGCACCACTTAGGCAGATGTCTGACCTAATGTGCATATAGTTATGATTACCATGTGCTAACAACCGTGAACGAAAACATTGTGATGCAACCTGCACATCGAACTTGCCAAGCAGCCTTGGACAAGTGCGCCGGGTATACTGTCCGTTCCCCGATAATGGGATGCCTGAGCCCAGCACTGGGAACATTTATGAGCTGTTATTATTATAAGGTATTATCTAATTAATGGCTTAATGAAGCCAATTTTTGTTGTTGAAATTATTTTGCAATCTCTCTATTTCTTTCTATATGACTTTGGAAGTGAATCTCTACCACTGAATTAAAAAAGTTTTTTAGGAACCTCCTTTTATGATTATTTAAGATCTATCTAATGATACTGCACACACTTATTACTATATTCAAAAAATTAACCGCTCATTTACATGTATGTAGCAGATCCAAAAGCAGTATGGTGCTCTATCAGAGAAGACACCATCCTTGAAATTTCATTCATATAGTGCCAACATTCTTTGAGAAAAATGGGCTACATTTATCTAGTTAATTTTTATCCATGCAGGAATACAATTTCCTGCGGCCGGGCGGCCTTGCGTAAGAGGCCACAAAACAACCCACAGCCAGGTGGTAGGGTATTTGCCCGGCATAACAACTTTAAGTTGTGTTCCAACATTAGTAATCAGGTTCCGGTCTCCCTTAAGAGCGAAGCAGCACATTTGTAGCACCTTTGGTGTTGCAAATGTTTATAGGCGAGGGTAACCGCTTTCAATCAAGTGGGCCATCTGCCTGTTTGCTGAACTCCTGCAACAAAAAATTAAAAAACATTCTTTCCTCTTTGTAATATTAGTATGTTTGTAACCAATACACTTAAAAACTACTGGATAGTGTGCGTGATGACGGGCAATTCGTCCGATCATACGCGCTTTTGGTCCGCTAGGTCATTGCAAGAACTATAAGTGAGGTGTTTTTGTTTGCCCCAAATTCCCCATGCTCTATATTTGGTGGAACCCCTTGTCTCGCATGTTAGAGTTACACAATGTTACCTACTGATCTCAAACTAGGCGAAGCCTGTAATTTGAAGACCAATGCCGATGTTTATTACGCATTTACGTATCACATTATTCAGACAGTGATTTTTACGACATTTTCAGTATCGTCGTAAGTTACACTTAGTGCTTAGCTATGCTTGAATCAGTATTTTAGCCTCTTTGACAGACTTAATAGGTTGGGGAAAAAGTCTTTTCGCATATAGTATGTATGAACTTGTAATAAGATCTCTTTGGCTATACCATTTGTATCTAGCTGGTTTTGGTATCATTAAAAGTTTTAATTTTAAAGAAGACAAATTCAAATTAGGAAAATGTGTGATTTTCATTTGTTTTTCTCATTGTTAAAATGAGTGAATCTAATGAAGAAATTCGATACATTTTAAAATTTTACTACTAAAAAGGTAAAAATGCAACACAAGCCGCGAAAAAAATTTGTGATGTTTATGGACCTAATGCAGTATCTGTGAGAGTAGCGCAAATTTGGTTTAAGCGTTTTCAATCCGGAAATTTTGATATCAAAGATGTACGTCGCTCTGGTCGCCCTGTTACGGACAAAATTGATGCCATTTTTGAAAAAGTGGAGCAAGATCGGCATATTAGTAGTTACGATGTAGCTGGAGAACTGGGAACTGACCACAAAACGGTTTTGGCGCATTTGAAAAAAGCTGGATACACTAAAAAGCTCGATATTTGGGTGCCTCATGAGCTCACTGAAAGAAACCTAATGAACCGTGTACTCATTTGTGATTCTTTATTACGACGTAATGAAACCGAACCATTTTTGAAGAAGCTGATAACTGGTGATGAAGAGTGGATCACGTACGACAAGTACGTGCGAAAAAGATCGTGGTCAAAGGCCGGTCAGGCTTCACAGACTGTGGCGAAACCCGGGTTAACTCGCAACAAGGTGATGCTGTGTGTATGGTGGGATTGGAAGGGCATTATTCATTATGAGCTGTTCCCGCCAGGCAGGACCATCGATACTGAACTGTATTGCGAACAACTGATGAGATTGAAGCAAAAAGTTGAGAGAAAGCGGCCGGAATTAATCAACAGAAAGGGTGTGTATTTTCACCATGATAACGCTAGACCTCACACACCTTTAGCCACTCAGCAAAAATGCAAAATGCAAAAAGCAATGGGATTACGTCCCTACCTACAAGATGGAAAAAAGTTATCCAACAAAATGGCACCTACATACTTTAGTCAAATATAAATCTTTTGAATTTTTATATAAAATGCGAAGAAACTTTTTCCCTAACCTAATATTTTTCATGACACAGAATTTAACCACTACTTTATAGACGTGTATACTAACTCCAGTGTGGTGGGCAAATGAGCTTTTCACCAGGATAATCCGGCAGTCAGTAAACTCTTCATGTTGTCAACTTGCTGTAGTCGCCTGATGTTAGTACTAACTTATTTGTTGCCAATTACGTGTTCAAAATGAAAAGCTGCCGCACGCTGAGCATTTTAATTTCCTCATACAATGTGGTTGAGTACTAGGGCTTATTCATCGTAAATTTAATTAAAATTAAAATGTTATCTGCATTTTTATAATATACATTACATTTCATTATGAACGAACCCCTAATCCTTGAGCTGACATATTGACGCTACATGCTCTACTTTCAACTACTCCACACGTTTGATATTCAGAGTTCGGGCTGTGACGTGTTATCAACTGTAGGTAACGCGTAAGAGTGGTTCTTTATCATATCAGGTGAATGATTTGCATATTCCCGTCATTATCAATACCTACAAAGTGATAAGAATAGCCTTCGTAAACAACATACGATGCGAAAAAATATATTGTAATATTTGCGAAACGCTGTGCAAAAATATGACGTAGCGCAAGTGGGTTGTTAATTGTATTTATTTGTATTGTAATAACGAACATACTGAATTATAATTATGTGTAATATCTGCTCATGCTTCACTGCTGAACACGGATGTTTCTACTTCAGGAGAACTCACGAGCCTTAATTAAGGCGGGTTTTACACGATAATGTTGTTGTGCCGAGCACAATATTTGTCTTCATCCATTAGCACGCGATAATAATTGATGAAGACAAATATTGTCCATACCTCATTAAGTGGAAGGTTAATTTGTTAATTTGAATATGGAAACACGATCTCTCTTTTCTTTCAGCATATCCCAATTAATTGTTGCCTTTTCCTACCACCCTCCTTTATTCTATACATCTTCCGTCACCACTACCACAAATCATCATATATATCTTTTTTGGTCTACCTTTACATTTGTACCCCTCCATCTTGTAGTTTAACATTCATCATCAATCACGGGTGCAACTTTCAACGATCCCCTTATGTACTCATTTCTCGTCTTATCCATTCTTGTAACGAATGGGGACGTTTGTGGTTTACCACTTTAGTAGCCCAACAATTGGACCCGTATAGCATGACTGGTCGTATGTCTGTGTACCTGTCTCCACTTTAGCCATGCTACATTTCTTCTTACATCCTTCTCTTTCCATATATCACAATTACTACAATATGGAAACTGGATATTAGTAATTATGTTTGTTATTTATTATTGTTGCTAACAATGAAGTCTCGGAGGTGCCAAGTGAATGTACATTTATGATGACGTATGCCATTCTACATTTATTCAACGTAAACATGTTTGTTTAAAAATAGAGCGTAGATAATGAACGGTGGAATATCTGCGCCTTTGGCAGCATTCCGGGTATGTCATGTGTTGTCATCGAGTGGGTGAGGACTGGCGAATATGAAGACTCAATAATATAGTCATAGCTATATAAATATAGGTCGGAGCTGTCTCTAGGTCTAGGTCATTGATGTCTCCGCAGTAGACTGTTTATTGGCTTTCTGTTAAATCTGAAGTTTGAGATTGGGATATGCGTTGCATAGCTATACGTAGTAGTGGTCGCCCAGTGGTCGAAATTCGACCATAACTAATTTAAATTATAAGTTGGAACATTTGTAAGTTTCTGTTGTCAAAGATTATATATACTTCTATAATCATAGATTTCGCCAAGGCTACTCTGTTAATTGGACTTAAACAATAAACATAAGAGTATATATGCGTGTGTGTGTCAAATACATGGTAGTGTGTGTAATGTTTTTTTATTGATTTATTGTACTTTTTATGCGTAATTTAAAAAAATATTAGCATTCTGCACTCCTCTATATAAACTATAAGTGCGCGAAATTTCATACTCCTTCGTCCGCATGCAATTTTCGTAAAAAAGGTTACAAAATTTTCGCTTCACATTAATATTATGATATGTATTGCTTTCCACAAGTACTGTCATATATTCAAATTGATTAAATTGGGTTAATCCATCCATGGTTATGTCTGCCGATTATTGAAAAAAAAGCATAAACCGCGATAGTGTGTTTGTTGTTTTTCGTTCAGGATGCTGTTATTGCTCCCGTCCATTCTACTCAACAGGGATACTGTTTTCTTCCGCCAGATGGCGTTGAAGCCGTGCAAACAAAAGCTCGGACCCATTAGACAAGTGCGGGATCCGCAACAGCGCCCGGAAATAATTGTTACTATTGTTACGAGTTTAGTGGGACTCGAATTAAAATGCCGTTAGAATTATTATAGAGTTTATTAGAACTATACAAACACGTATAATACAGTTACAAATATAACCGAACACAACAAATCCAAACGTAATGCAGAAGGTCGTAATTCAATAAAACGCACAAATTCCGTCACTATTAGATCCCCGATTGTACACACGTCACGCCTTGATCGTGGTTCTCGCTCGACTACCTCCTCCCTCAATCAAGCCATTGTTTTATACTGCACAAATGCAATGTGCCCGTATCGTAGTCGACATAAACCAAAACACCTGGCTAATGAGTCGGCCGCAAGCCATAAATGATCAAATGCCGACAAGTAATAAAATTTTATAATTTTTTAGATATGCCACCTGCATATTTTGTTTTTGTCGGGACCTGAGTTGTAACATTATGAAGTATTATTTATAGGCTTGTGTTTAAACGCCTACCAGAAATGCACCTATTTTGCTACCAATAAATTCGAAAAGCCTGCCAGAATGGATAAATGCCCACCAAATTGTGTTTCAAGAAGTGTTGTAGAAATGAAGCTATTTTCCTTTTTATGCTATGCCATATAAATATACAAACGTCTTTAAAGCTAATTTCAGACCTAATAATTTATATTATCGTTAAATAGATATTACCAATATTTTCTTTCACCACTTTCAATTTAGTCATTTTTGCTGAGGCAAAAAAGCAAACAGTCGAACGTACAATTATTTTTAATACCAAATATAATATTGCGTATTCCAAACACATGTTGCTTGTTTATTGTTTTATGAATTTGATTAAAATATGATAATATAGCCAAATAAATACTTCAGTCTCAATATTACTGCAACACAAATGATTAAGGTAGCTAAAAAATGAATCACTAGAAGGAATATAAAAAAAGATCCAAAAGTTAAACGAAGTTATGTTTTATTATATTATATATAGGTACTTCTAAGATTAATTTGTACTTAAGATTTATCAATGGCACTTTAAGGAACACAATAGTTAAAAGCAGTCCATCTCCCTGGGCGTCGGAGTGAATGCTCCGAACGCAACCGGGATTCAACGCTCGGATGATGATAAATCACATAAACTTTTTAAAAAACTAACAAAAAAAAAATGATTGAATCAACAGAGGTTTTTTAGATTTAGCTGGGCGCACTCTCTTTCTCTTCTCACCAATAGGGATATTCCTAGCTTCAAGAGGTGATTCCACGTACTTCAGCGTGACAATGTGTGACGCTTGCGTGACGGGATTGCGTCCTGCGGTCTGTGCGTCACATGTCGGTGGCCGCTGTGCTGGTTGCAGCGTAAATAAGTAATGGGAAACGACTGTAATTTTAGTTTAACAACAATGTTAACTTTGAAATATTACTTGGTATTCTAAGCTCTCTTAACATATCTCCTACAGTAATCGACTGGTTTCACAGTTACCTGTATGGCCGCCGGCAGCGGGTTCGCGTCGAGGATGATTATTCATCATGGTGTGAACTCACTGCTGGTGTTCCTCAGGGCGGCGTGCTTTCTCCCTTATTGTTCGCTGTTTTTATTAACTCCATCTCTAATCAACTCACTTCAACCTATCACCTCTATGCAGACGATTTACAAATTTATACACAATCACCTGTCGCCACCTTAGACAAAGCAGTTTCAATCATAAACTTTGATTTTGAACGCATTCTGCAGTGGGGCAAGTCTTTTGGGCTTCATGTCAACCCTGAAAAAACTCAAGTCATCGTCATCGGTAGCTCACGGATGCTTAATAAGGTCGACTGGAGTACCATACCTAGTGTGATGTTTGACGGGGCAATCATTCCTTTTAGTGATAAGGTAAAAAACCTTGGCGTTATATTTGACAGTGAGCTGTCTTGGCGACCTCATATCACCGAATTAAGTCGGCGGCTTTATCTCTCATCCAAATCCCTCAGAAGGTTGAGGAATTTCTTACCCACTATCACCAAAATTAAGCTAGCAGAGTCCTTATTACTTCCTATCCTTGATTATGCTGACGCCAGCTATCTAAATTTAACCCAAGAACAACTCAATAAACTTGAGCGCCTCCAAAATTTTTGCATAAGGTTCATATTTGGACTACGCAAATATGACCATGTCTCTGAATTCCGAAAAAAACTCAAGTGGTTGCCAATCCGACTTCGCCGGAATACTCACAGCCTTGCTCTTCTCTATAGTATTTTATTTGTCCCTAGTACTCCTGATTACCTTAAACAAAGTTTTGAATTTCTTTCGTGCTCTCATAATTTACGCCCTTCTACTAACCTTAAATTGAACACTCCTGCGCATAACTCAAGTTTTTATTACAATTCTTTTACAGTTAAGGCTATACAGCTCTGGAACGTGCTTCCTGTTACAATTAGACAAGCAAAATCGCTAGCGATATTTAAAACTATGATTAAAAAATACTATCTGTCTTTGGAATATGATATTTAAATTCACTTATAAACATTTATATATTTTGTAGATATGTATTTCTATGGTATGTATATTAAGTATATATCTATGTAATATATAAAATTTATCCATATATTTATATATATATAATTTATGTATTTATTATTAAAATGTAAGTAGTTTGTACTATATGTTACGTATACCACCATCGCCATTATCATCTAAATTCATTCCTGGGGTTGTCTGGAAGAGATCGCTTTTTAGCGATAAGACCGCCCTTTGTACATAACTAGATATAATTTTAGTCTTAAGTTCATGTTTGTATTGGTGTACAATAAAGAGTTATCTATCTATCTAATATATTTTGTATTCGGGTTGGATAATTTGATTACACTTAAACTATTTAGAACTGTAATTTTCGGTTTGAATGTAACTGTTTTAGTAAAACAATATTTGGTGGGCATTTATCCATTTTGATAAGCAAAAAGAATTTAAATACAAAACGTACAATTATTACAATTATTCTGATGAGTGTATACTTATTTTGGAACGTAAAACGTTGTTTTTTAGGCACCTCGGTATAGAGTGGATTAAATTTATATGAAGTAATATATTTTATTTGGTGCTTAGTCTAAGGGACAAAAAATATTTTTGGTGAGCATTTAAATTGTACCCTTATTTATATACGAAATGATTCACAATCAAAGATGGTACTCGGAGTATACAGACTTGAGCTATCGTCATGCTATGTTTTTTCCTCAACTCGGTCATCTTAATATTTTTCCGAATATATACAATGTAAACTCCATGTAACGTCACTCGTTTTAACGACAAACTCCCTTAAGCGTTGAAATCACTTTGCTTTGGTTGGTTTAGCTTGTCTTCCATGCAATGTTACACTCTATATAGCATTACACCCACTCTCAATAACGAAAACAATTAAGTAATAAAAAGTACCATTTAAATTAGTAAAAACTGCGCAGCTGTGTACGTTCTTTTATCAATGTATTATCCTAGCCCGTAATAAACTCGACTGTCGGCATCATGCATACCGAAATTTCTAGGTACTTCCTTTTATCACCAGATGCCTTAATATCGCAAGATATTAATATAATAAGTAAAATAAAATGACGGTGTGCGTCTCGGGACCCGACAGAAGTGACAACTTAAACTAATCTAACGTGAGAGAAAGGGAAGCCAGACAGACTGGCGCCGTAACGCGTTACGTAACAAAGCCGTTTACCCTCCCATAAAAAGTTATCACTTCAAAAATAACGACAAAATTACTGGTGCATCAAAAGACGTCAAACAAAAATAACATACTTCACTTCATTTAACGGCAACTCTCTATAACGCCATAAAATGCACAGTCCCTTCAGTGTCGCTATATAGAGTTTGCACTGTAATTCATTCGTGAAGGTATAAATAATTTCAATGATTGTATGTATGGGTTTTCATAATTTAACAATACGAAAAATTGAGTAAGGCAGTCGTGTTAGGCTATTCAGTGTTCTCATACTACACTTTTGATATTAGCATGGAGACACTACAATGTAGCTATCCTATCTTGGTCGCAAATGAATAACGTGTAATAATAGCAAGAATTTGGCTATGATGCAACTATGCAGGCGTCAGGTTGTGACTATCTTTAGCTGTCTTTGGCGGCTTTATAATATTCTCTCTAGAAAATCTGACCCAGTAGACAAGTGGCATTACCGCTAAACTAATAGAATAGATAATGTATGCGAATGCCATGTCTTAAGTTAAGTATTATTACCATTCACTTTCATTTTATGCGTTTAGTGGGCTTTGGCCCACTTGTCTGGGCTTGTTTATAACCTTCGATGGCTTTATCGCTGCACAGTATACACTTATATCAGAGAAGGAAAAGAGAACCATGTCTGTTATTAAAATTCCGACAATTTATAATATGTAAAAAAAATTTAGTCCCGAGATAGGATCGCATCATTCCGCACTGACATGAGAAATCTAACACACTATCGCACGTTATGAATCCATCCGACCTTATATCAATCACTAAGTACTATAAGCAAAACATTTTTACAATCTAACTGGTGTATCGAGGGTCATCGTCTCTGCCTAGTGGTTGTAGAGCCGGTATGGGGACTCCAGCGTACGCTCTTTCCCCTGGATTAAAATTCGCTGGGGACAACTATCCCCCGGTGACGGGGTACGGGAGCCGCCTGACACATAGGGGTATGTCGGCGGCTCGCCTTGACCAATCAGCGTCATTCGGTGGCCATCACGGGCTTCGCGTTGACTCCGTCTGCGGCATGGTTGGCCAGTCTACGTTACCCGATGGCCATCTCGGGCTTTAAGTGGCCTATCTGTGGCATGGAGGAGATTTTCGCGACCTCTCAAACATCGCCCTGATCCCGGCGGATGAGCTCAGGGGGGGTCGGTAGCCATCGTGGTACTTCGTCATCTCTAACTGCTCGCCATCTACGGTATGTTCACCTCCAATTCCTTATTCTTCCACGCTCAACAACGCAACGGTTCTCTAGAACGTGTGTTCCGCGTACCACAATGGTCTGGAGGGAACTCCCGGGGAGGTTTTACTTCTAAGTTACGACATGGGGTTGTTTAAGAAAAGCGTTACAAACTTAAAGGTCGGCAGCGTATAAGCAACCATCTTCCATCAAGTAGCCCGTCTGCTTAGACAGTAAAAAAGACCAAAACTAGATCAAGATCTATTCGTGCAGGAACGGAGAATGAATACAATTTCCTCCGGCCGGCAGCGGCCTATCGTAAGAGGCGACAAAATAACCCACAGCCAGGTGGTAGGGCATTTGCCCGACTGGACGGCTACCACCCCTGGTCTAAAGTATATCGCCATAACAACCTTGAGTTGTGTTCCGGCATTAGTGACCAGGTTCCAGTCTCCCTTAAGAGAGCAGCGGCGCATTTGTAGCACCTTTGGTGGTTCAAATGTCCATAAGTGATGGTAACCGCTTTCCTTCAAGTGGGCCGTCTGCTGAACACCTTCAATAAAAAAAATCCGGTAATTTAAGCTACTTTAAACGCATCTGTTTAAGTGTCTAGTGGAACACACCCATAGAATGACGTGAAAGGAGTTCATGGTATACAATGAAAATGACATGTTATGTAAATTCTGAGTATTATTTTTAAATGTATGTATTAAGCAAAATAACAGTTTAATCTTGATGTATCAAAAGGTTGTTATGTAGTTGCAAATAAAATAAACGAGGTTATTAGTCGGTAGTAAATCTACGTGAAGGGTTTCTTGATACGTGGAGGCCGGCATAATACGGCAACCAGGATTCAGTACTCACTACTTTCTACTATTCACTACTGTTAGTTATTGAGGTACTACGAGTATTGACCAATGCTTATCGCGATTAGGACAGTTGACAGTCAAAACAACTCGGAGAATTTCTATTATCTTACAAAACGCACGAAGTTTCTGGACTTTTTGTATAAGAACAGCATGTTATGAAGTCATAACTTGTGCTATTTGATTAGCATAATAATGTTACGAGTCGCGAGACTCGAATTAAAATGCCATTAGAATTACTATAGAGTTTATTAGTACTATACAAACACGTATAACACAGGTACAAATATAACCGAACACAACAAGTCCAAACGTAATTCAGAAATTCGTAATTCCATAAAACGCGCAAAGTCCATCACTAAATAGATTACCGAATGCACAGAAGTCTCGCCTTGATCGTGCTTCTCGCTTGACTGCCTCGTCACTCAATTGGGGCATTGCTTTATACTGCACATATACAATATGTCTGTCCGGCCGCGTAGACCGCATCCTATAATCGGGTTGTACTTTAAATCCGAGACACCTGGCTATAATGATCACAATACACAATGGGCTGTATTTTAATCACAAAGTAAACAAAAGAAGTCCAAATGTCGAAAGGTAATAAAATGTGTTTCTACAGCTATGCAGGTGTGAATTTGTCTTTGTCGGCGCCTAGGTCGTAACAATTATTGTGTAGACAGTTTTTACAATATATTTTAGGATGATATTGTAGTGGATACACTTACTACATTAATTTGCTTAATATAACATGATCCCTGGTTACCACGCGCTCGGATTTCTAGCTCAATTATTCGCCTACACATGTCTATAAGAAAATTAGAAACTTTCGCAATAAAATTAATAAAATGTAATTCCCTCATAAACAAAAGTAGACTAACTTCAAGGTCAATCTTTTGGCATTTGGCTTTTGACGTTTGACAAGTACTATCTTAAGAAAAACATAGCAACAACATCTTTTGATATGCTGTGTTTATTATTCATATATAATCATAATTTCTAAACATAAATTAAATTATATATAACTATCCACTTCAAATTCCTTATTTATTTATTTAAATTTATTTAGTCAAATACTTGATGTTCTACTTTTGTTATTGTTAATTAACGCCTTTATAGCTGTGTTAGCCTGGGCGTAAGGATACGACTAACCAATGAGAGTTGTGTACAAAACTCGCTCTCATTGGTTGGAATTCAAAAATGTAAAAAGGCGGATTTAGAATTCAGCTAAGAAAGAGGCTTTTTGTACTACAAAAAATATTTCTAGAGTGAAAATAAAGCAGATTTAAGATCGAAGTTATATTTATTCAAGATCCTTACGTCACGCGTCCAATATTATAGCACTATGTTCAATATTTTATAAGTATGATTGGTTGGTATTGTAGCGCCCGCTCTTTTATATGAAGAGCAGCTTCTTCCCGCGACTTTGGCCGCGTGCACAAGCACAATATTTACTCTGGGCTAACGCTAACATTAACCCGCGTCTTTGTTTACGTAGAAGGTGAAAATATTTTTAAATGTTAATGACTGCCCGCCGGCCTTGCACATCATAAATGCGCGCGCAGTACTTGATCATTATTTTGCTGCGATGTTATTTTAAAACTGCGATATCTCCTAAGGTATTCATTGAAATCGAATGATGTAAATAATTGTGTTGAATAACGTATTTATTTGGATAAGGATTAATAGCACGTTTATGAAAACATCTTCGCAAATAATGCATTATTTTAAAACAAATTTGGTTAGCATAGAAAAGGTTGTAGTGAGCCAACCTTAAAAGATACACAGATGCTGTCGCGTACATTTAAAGGGAAACAATTCTGTCACACATGATTTTTGCGAAACTAACCGTTTACGCAGCGCACGCAACAGAAGCTCAAAAGGAAACCAAACCCAATTTTGAAACATTCTTTATTTGTGCTCCGCTCTTATTGGTCTTAGCGTGATGATATTAGCTTAGCTTATAGTCCTCCTCGATTTCTGAAATCAGACCAGTAGTTCCTGAGATTAGCACATTCAAGAACCCAAACAAACAAACTCTTCAGCTTTATATATTAGTATAGATAACGTAATTAATGTCGTGTACCCAATTCACAAACAGGTTCTTTTGGTAGATAAGGCGGTTTTGAAGTCATTTGATTAAGAAACACCTTACTGACTATATTATTTATGCTTATTTTTTGCATTTATTAAAATGGCATTCCTTTAATTTAGCAGTAAACGTAAATCAGCTGTACAGTTGCAAAACCTAGTTAGTGCTTCCCAAGAAATTTCACACATCACAACGAATGTCCTAACTCAACGAAATGCCATTTCATAATTATTTAATAAGCTTATTGAGGAATATCACAAAACATTAGTAAATGCCTAGTGAGGCTATGATGAATGCATAAACTTTCATTCAAAATACGATGTCAGTTGCTAGGTTTTGAAATTGTGCAGTTGACCTGTCGACCGACCGGAAGAAGAATACTAAGCGATGTCAATCGTCCAGTAAAACTCGTAACGCCACTAGTCTCGTGTTTGTTAAAATCGAAAATTTCAATTAAAACTTTCATTTAAGTTTTAACTGTTTTTAGCGCGGTATTTTATTTAATTTCGATTCCGACGTTTCACACACATATCCCTAAGCTAAACAAGTTACGCTTGGGTTGTGGGTAATATACAACGGACCACTTTGGGGCCAGACATCCAGACCAGTAAATAACTGAGAAAATTGGTTTGCGAATTTGACTATGATAGGAATCGAACCCGGAGCCTCTGTATTCCGGCGAGTTTGACCGGTTACGAGTTAAACCACAATTCTTGAACTCACCACCGAGAAATTAAAAGTGACAGATGCATTCATAACGGTTGAATTGTTTAACTTTTAAATTCAGTCAGGTTATAATTTCGACTGATAACTTTTGTCTGATGATTCAAAAATCTGCCCTTACTATAAAATAATATTATATTACCGTGCGCAGAAGGTTTGCCGATAGCCTCATGACGTCACGAGTTGATGGTCGTCAGTAGTGTTGACAAAAAAGGTTACATAAACAGTTGTTGCAATAAATGTATTATTGTATATACTTTACATAAGTATATACAGTGATAGTAAGTAGTTATCAGCAAACCTTATAGTTTTAGGAAAATACTAAAAGACTTCGTTATTTTAGAACTTGATAGCGATAAATCTGATAGCGTTTGATTTATTAATTAAATTAGAAAAAGTATTTGTGGTAAACAAAGTAATATACATAAATTAAAACATTCCACTGCGTTATGAGCAATGATTGTAAAAAACTTCTCAATGTTTACGGTAAAAATGATAAATTTTATTATCTTTTAATTTCATTCTGCAAATCTGTTTTTTTTTATTAATAAAAGAACATATTGTTGCGAACCGGTCCTTTGCAAGTGTTTTATTACCCCTTCTATTGGGCGCGCTAATACCTTTTTATTGCGCCGCATTAAGACGTCATAAATCCTTCTTTCTATGGTTTGTATTTCGTGCAAATTCTTAGAAGCCATTAAGCTGACAAGTTAATAAATGCACGTTGCTAGGCTATTTTACAAAATTATTATTGTTGTATTATATTTTTTAAAAAATAAGTTCGGTCGGTCGGGGTTTGAGTCAGCTGTGTTTCAACTGCGTTCGAGGCGTTATCTATTGTACTTTTGAGGCTAGTATCTTATAACTACGGAATTGCCGTGATTTTTGTCATGACCATTTTCTACTCTTCGGTTTCGACTTGTTTTGTATTTGTTTCTACTTATAAGAATGTGAATTACGTGTGTGGACTTCTAATAAATTTCGTAATAATTCCAACGGCTATTTAATACACATCTCACAAATTCGTAACAATATTATTTTAAGATAAAAAATAATTATAATAATAGTGGTCGCCCAGTGATCGAAATTCGACCATAATTAATTTAAATTATAAGTTTGAACATTATTAAGGTTCTGTGGTCAAAGACTTCTATAATCACAGATTTCGCCAAGGCTAATTTGACTTTAACAATAAACAAAAGACTGAAAGTCTGTTAATTTGATTTTAACAATAAACAAAAGAGTATAGGTAGGTATATGTGTGTGTGTCAAATACACGGTAGTGTGTGTAATGTTTTTTTTTATTGATTAAATGTATTTATTATGCATAATTAAAAATAAATCTAATATAAACTATAAGTGTGCGAAATTTCATACTCCTCCGTCCGCGCAATTTTTACAACATGGCATACAAAGTGTTTGCTTTACGTATTAATATAATGATAATTCTAGTTAGTTACACGACGAAAACAAGCGTTGTTGTTTGTTTTTTCAGCAATGTTTAATCTTGCCCCATACAAATTCCGAGAATGTTATCTCGGCCAGCTGAGTTTAAAAACATTCGGTTTGCCAAAAATACTTTCCAAACGTAAATATTATGCTTTAACTCCCTCATTATCTAATCTATACGTTGTATAATATTGTTTTGTTAAATTAATTAAAAACTTGTGTCGTATCCAGTGGCTTTTGTCATGTGTTTATTATAATGATGACTACAAAAATCAAAAACAGCCATATCCAGATTGAGTTTTGAAATGTTTCCTCAATTTGATTAAATTCAATGAATTCATTATGAAAAAATGATCATAAAATGAAAACTACTGGGCCAAAATATATTAAATTTTTAGGGGACCAAATGGCAGCTATTCTGCGTCGAACAAAAAAGAATCACGTAAATCGGATCATAAATCTCGGAGTAATCGGTGTACATACATAAAAAAAACATACCGATCAAATTGAGAACCTCCTCCTTTTTGGAAGTCGGTTAATAAAATAAGTTATTTTATACATTTTAGTTTTTTAGTTTTTGAAGTCGGTTTTTTTAAACGAAGTATTTATTTTTATTTGTTTCTTTTTAGTGTCTAGCTATGTATGGGTGGACATACGAATGGTGCCGCGCTTCTTAAAAAATATAGGTCCCAAGAACCGGGAACAAAAAAATGATCGTAAAATGAAAACTACTGGGCCAAACTAAGTCAAATTTTTAGGGGACCACATGGCAGCTATTCCGCGTCGAACAAAAAAAGAATCACGTAAATCGAATCATAAATCTCAGAGTAATCGGTGTACATATGGAACGAAAAGGAAATTTTCTTCATAAAAAATGTTCATAAAATGAAAACTACTGGGCCAAACTATGTAAAATGTTTAGGGGACCAATTGAAAGCTATTCCGCGTCAAACAAAAAAAGGATCACGTAAATCGGATCATAAATCACGGAGTTATCGGCGAACATACATAAAAAAAAATAAAAAAAAAGTGACAAGACTCTAAACTAATAAAAAAAAGTTACACACACTACCATGTATTTGACACACACACGCATATATACTCTTTTGTTTATTGTTAAAGTCAAATTAACAGTGTAAGCTTTGGCGAAATCTGTAATTATAGAAGTCTTTGACAACAGAACCTTAATAATGATCAAACGTATAATTTAAATTAATTATGGCCGAATTTCGATTACTGAGCGACCACTGGTTTAGATTATTTCGTATATATTGGTATTCTATTAAGATATCTGGAATTATGTATGCATTAAATTTATACATTAATGTAAGTAGGTATATTTAAATTGTACAGTCTTCTTATCTTTAAATCTTTTGTCTGCTCCACCTACATCGCCAGATTAGTTAAGAATTTCTTTTCAGCTAGGGTGTCTGGCAGAGATCGCTTTTAGCGATAAGGCTGCCTGTTGTTTTGCCAAGTATTGTAATTATGCATTTTGTTTTCGTTTATTTTGATGAACAATAAAGTGTTATCTATCTATCCAAGCTAGAGACGTTATATGGAGCTTATGTCAAATTTTAACGAGTAGTAAGGCTGTCTACTACAAGGTGTTGCTAGTTGCACTAACCCAATATTCAAATGGCACCACTAAAAGACTTTTTATTAAGTGTTACCACTCTAACACTTAATAAAAAGTCTTCTTGAAAACGCATCGGTGTTCACATTTTTCTAATAACCTAGAAATTCACGTAAATCAAATTAAACGACGAAACAAGCTTCCTAAATAATGAAGCAAACAAAGGCAAATTAACAGCTAATAAGAAAAGGATACAATTTAAATGCTCATCAAAAATATTTTTTGTCCCTTAGACTAAGCACCAAATAAAATATATTACTTCATATAAATTTAATCCACTCTATACCGAGGTGCCTAAAAAACAACGTTTTACGTTCCAAAATAAATATACACTCATCAGAATAATTGTACGTTTTGTATTTAAATTCTTTTTGCTTATCAAAATGGATAAATGCCCACCAAATATTGTTTTACTAAAACACTAACATTCAAACCGAAAATTACAGTTCTAAATAGTTTAAGTGTAATCAAATTATCCAACCTGAATACAGAATATATTATTGTTAAACTAAGATTACAGTCGTTTCCCTTTACTTATTTACCCTGCAACCAGCACAGCCGCCACCGGCATGTGAGGCACAGACCGCAGGACGCAATCCCGTCACGCAAGCGTCACACATTGTCACGCTGAAGTACGTGGAATCACCTCTTGAAGCTAGGAATATCCCTATTGGTGAGAAGAGAAAGAGAGTGCGCCCAGCTAAATCTAAAAAACCTCTGTTGATTCAATAATTATTTTCTTTTGTTAGTTTTTTAAAAAGTTTATGTGATTCATCATCATCCGAGCGTTAAATCCCAGTTGCGTTCGGAGCATTCACTCCGACGCCCAGGGAGATTGACTGCTTTTAACTATTGTGTTCCTTAAAGTGCCATTGATAAATCTTAAGTACAAATTAATCTTAGAAGTACCTATAAATATAATAAAACATAACTTCGTTTAACGTTTGTTTCTTTTTTTATTTTCCTACTAGTGATTCATTTTTTACCTACCTTAATCATTTGTGTTGCAGTAATATTGAGACTGAAGTATTTATTTGGCTATATTATCATATTTTAATCAAATTCATAAAACAATAAACAAGCAACATGTGTTTGGAATACGCAATATTATATTTGGTATTAAAAATAATTGTACGTTCGACTGTTTGTTTTTTTGCCTCAGCAAAAATGACTAAATTGAAAGAGGTGAAAGAAAATATTGGTAATATCTATTTAGCGATAATATAAAATATTAGGTCTGAAATTAGCTTTAAAGACGTTTGTATATTTTTATGGCATAGCATAAAAAGGAAAATAGCTTCATTTCTACAACACTTCTTGAAACACAATTTGGTGGGCATTTATCCATTCTGGCAGGCTTTTCGAATTTATTGGTAGTAAAAATTTAAAAACTTCGTTTAAAAAAACCGACTTCAAAAACTAAAAAACTAAAATGTATAAAATAACTTATTTCTAAAGCTATATTATTAATATATATTATCTAAAACATCTTAAAGTCGGTGCTTAGTAATTTTCAAAATATAGTAATTTTTATGTTTTGCTTTGCACCGACTTCAAGATGTTTTAGATAATATATATTAATAATATAGCTTTAGAAATAAGTTATTTTATACATTTTAGTTTTTTAGTTTTTGAAGTCGGTTTTTTTAAACGAAGTTTTTAAATTTTATTTGTTACTTTTTAGTGTCTAGCTATGTATGGGTGGACCTACGAATGGTGCCGCGCTTCTTAAAAAATATAGGTCCCAAGAACCGGGAACAAAAAAATGTTCGTAAAATGAAAACTACTGGGCCAAACTATGTCAAATTTTTAGGGGACCACAGGGCAGCTATTCCGCGTCGAACAAAAAAAGAATCACGTAAATCGGATCATAAATAACGGAGTAATCGGCGAACATATGGAACGGAGTGAAAATTATTTCCATGAAAAATGTCCATAAAATGAAAACTACTGGGCCAAACTATGTAAAATTTTTAGGGGACCAATTGGAAGCTATTCCGCGTCGAACAAAAAAAGAATCACGTAAATCGGATCATAAATGACGGAGTAATCGGCGAATATATGGAACGGAGTGAAAATTATTTCCATGAAAAATGTCCTTAAAATGAAAACTACTGGGCCAAACTATGTAAAATTTTTAGGGGACCAATTGGAAGCTATTCCGCGTCGAACAAAAAAAGAATCACGTAAATCGGATCATAAATGACGGAGTAATCGGCGAACATACATAAAAAAAGGAACAAAAAAAAAAAAAAAAAAGATTCCGACGAATTGAGAACCTCCTCCTTTTTTCAAAGTCGGTTAAAAATAGGTGCATTTCTGGTAGGCGTTTAAACACAAGCCATAAGAAAATGTAGGATCCGGCGATTATTAGGCTTATTATCCGTGTTGGAACGGAGAAAGAATACAATTTTTGCGTTGGGGCGGCCTGTAACAGGCGATATAACAACCTACAGCCAGGTGGTAGGGCATTTGCCCGACTGGATGGCTACCACCCTTGGTCTAATCTAAAGTATGTCGCCATAACAACCTTGAGTTGTGTTCCGACATTAGTGAAGTGAAGTCTCTTAAGAAACCAGAAGCGCATTTGTAGCACCTTTGGTGTTGCAAATGTCTACAGGCGATGATCATCGCTGTCCAGCAAGCGGGCCGTCTGCCTGTCTGTTGAACTCCTGCAATGAAAAAAATCTATTAACCCTCAGGATTGCGGATTGTAATACGATTCTGAAATATTACACCTATACTCTTAAAAGTTGCATAGTTTTAATCATTATGAAAGTGTTGACAAAGTGTTTTATGAAATAATAGATAAATTGTTTTACATAATATTACGTGTTGGTTTTAACGGTCACATTGGCGGCTGAAGTAATTTAGCAGAATGACTCATTTAATTTTATAGTGTGTTGGAATTAATGCTGCTATTAACATGCCGTTGAACCATTGGGACAGAAGACCGTTACGCTTCCTGCTATTGTGGGAAATTAATTAATCATTAGCTAATTTCTATACAGCATAGCGGTTAATCGAAAGTATCATGGACGTTATTCGATGATTTTTTTGTTTTATTTTTAACCGCCTTCAAAAAAAGGAGGAGGTTCTCAATTCGTCGGAATCTTTTTTTTATGTATGTTCACCGATTACTCCGAGATTTATGATCCGATTTACGCGATTCTTTTTTTGTTCGACACGGAATAGCTGCCATTTGGTCCCCTAAAAATTTGACATAGTTTGGCCCAGTAGTTTTCATTTTATGAGCATTTTTTATGAAAAATTGTCCATTCCGTTCCATATGTACACCGATTACGCTGAGATCCGATTTACGTGATTCTTCTTTAGTTTGATGCGGAATAGTTGCCCTAAAAATGTAACATAGTTTGGCCCAGTAGTATTCATTTTACGAACTTTTTTTGTTCCCGTGTCTTGGGACCTATATTTTTTAAGGCGCGCGGCACCTTTCGTAGGCTTACCCATAGCTAGACACTAAAAAGTAACAAAAAAATAAAAAAAAACTTCGTTTAAAACTACCGACTTCAAAAACTAAAGAGTATAAAATAACTTATTTTTAAAGCTATTATTAATTATAATATCTTATTTTTAATATATATTATCTAAAACATCTTGAAGTCGGTGCAAAGTAAAACATAAAAATTACTTTATTTTGAAAATTACTAAGCACCGACTTTAAGATGTTTAAGAACATATATTAAAAATAAGATATTATAATTAAAAATAGCTTTAGAAATAAGTTATTTTATACTTTTTAGTTTTTGAAGTCGATTTTGTTTATTGTTAAAGTCAAATCAACAGTGTAGCCTTGGCGACATGTGTGATTATAGAAATATAGTCTTTGACAATAATTATTATGGTCGAATTTCAAGCACGGGCGACCACTAGTAATATTAGTTAGGATTATTAGGATTATATCTATTTACCAGTGGTACCTATCTATTTGCAGGCCAGCCAGACGTGAGTGGTCGCACGCTCACCCTTCTCGCCATGACTAATCAAATTCACCACGCATCTGATACCATAATTGAAATTGCATTGTTTGTAATGGAAACTGTAAAAAACAATGTATTATACAGTCCATACTATAAATCTCTATAGAGCTCTTGAGTCGCGGTTTTTAAATTCTGAATTAAATACGTTTTACTTAGAGCTTTTTGCGCATTTACAGTCGAGTAATTTTTGAAGAATTGATCCCATTTTTGGGAATAACGGTATTTTTTTTAATTTTCGCGATTAGTAAACATAGTAAAACTATCTTTTAATGGTTTTATAGGCTGTATTTTATTTGATATTTATTCCGACGTTTCGGTCACTTAGAATAGGCTTCGTTACAGTAAATAATAACCATAAACAAAGGTTAAAACTAAATAATTGAAATGAACAAGTTGGCGGTAGGCTAAATAAAAACTTTAACATCAATCATTGAAACGTGACATTTTTGTCTTCCGTGGTCACGGATACTGAATAGTGGCCGGAACGTCGGAATAAAAACTGTCTTATCTTTCTTCTCTTTCACCTTTTCCCAATAATTTGGAGTCCTTTCCATCTATACTCCTCTATTTGACGTGGTAGAGCCAAGCTGGAATCGCTATTTTGATTATAGTTCGCTGAGTTGGCTTGAATGAATGAATGAAGGACGGAAGAGTATGAGAAATTTCGCACACTTATAGTTTATATTGAGTGCGGAATGCTTATATTTTTTTACATTATGCATAAAATGCATATCAAAACATTACATACACTACCATGCATTGGACACGTACACGCATATATACTCTTTTGTTTATTGTTTAAGCCAAATTAACAGTGTAGCCTTGGCGAAATCTATGATTATAGAAGTAGTCTTTAACAACAGAACCTTAATAATGTTCAAACTTATAATTTAAATTAATTTCGACCACTGAGCGGCCACTAGTCATTATATAGATTTGTCATTTTCCCACGGAAAATCGACCTGAAACAGCCTTCAGTTTATCGAGTTTCTGGAATAATAATAATTGAGTATGTAGATGACAAATGTTGCAACTTTGAAAGAAAGAAAGATACATTTATTTAGAAATACAACACAAATGAGAATACATTACAATAGAATAAATAAATAAATGTACAATGTAACATGCAGTAAATAAAAAAACGAAGCAAGTGTACCTGTAAATTGGTCCTAGCTCAGCATGTTGCTGGTTAGGTTAACCAGCGCTGATCTTCCGCTAGGGCCATTCACACACATAGACACACATAGACACGATTTTGATCATACTTTTTGACTTCGATTTAACTTCAGAATGCTCTCATACAAAATTTCATCGCTATTAAATTTTGCACTTCCGAAGTTATAGAAGAAAAAATTACATAGACCGACGGACGGACGAACAGGTATGACGATGATAAGGGTTCTGTTTTTGACAAAATTGCTGCGGGACCCTAAAAATTATACAGCTAAAAGCATTTAGTCTGTTTTAAAATGTCGGCATAACAGTACATAATTGGTTTGACCTGCCTTAGTCTCACCTAGTGTACCGTAACCTTGCCAGAGCAACTCGCCTCAACTAACGGTCGAACTAATCATTATTAGCTACTTTCGTGCTATTAGATACTAGGTGTACACAAGACGCGAAGCTGATATAAAATTCCTGTTTTAATCTTTAAAGTCCACCATCTCCAACTACCACAAAAGTATATATAAACTACTTCTTTTTGTAACAATGGGGGAATGTGTTCGGGCCTCGGCGGCTTTATACCGAGGGCGAATGTGGGACTTCCAGGGGCCTGCTCTACACACGCTTTCACCAATTAAGGACTTGGGAGATTTTCCACTAGTTAGACCGTCCCTCCGCATCTTGGTGACGTTCTCCGGAGCTTGCCATAGGCAATTCGTACGGGGTGTCAAAAAAGTATCGCGGATTTGTTTATGGTTCCAAATTCATTTTTTTTGTTTTCTTCTGCTTACGTATTTTACGCTTAGTTTCTTTAGCCAATTCCTCTTCATCCGTCTCATATTGGACATATTCGGAAGACATTTCGTCACTCAAAGATTCTTTAGATGGATATTTGTTCTTTGGGTTTTGAACGGTTTTTAGTTATCTCTGTAGTTCTTGAACACAAGACTTCAAATCTTTTACTAAGCTTTTAAGCTTTTTTCATTCGGTGCGTTCATATAGTAACAGATGTAATAGTTGTTCTGTTTTTGTTTTAATTTAACAGTTTGTGAGGACGTATTTAATAATCAAATATGACTTCGCCTTAATAATGTTTACACAAACATGATGCACACGTTTAAAAACTTGGGTCATTGCGGTGGTGATTTTGCTGCGTCAGCGCTTTAACCGAGCTCGTAGTAGAGCAAATTCAACGCAGCCCTTCTCAATGGAGACTGAACGAAGACTCCATATATACATACATACATATGTATATATACTTGCTTAATATAAAAAAAATTACATACAGTATATGAATCCCCAAAATTGTCCTAAAACGCTATCCGCGCCCTAAATACAAGCCAGCCCTTTGATTATGTGAGACTTCTGTCAAAGGTTGTTTCGATAGAATATTTATTTTAAAAACCAACCTTAACGACATCCCGTGTGTATACTAAACAATTTTATATTTGTTTTCGTTTGTGTATTGTAGGAGCAATACAATGTAGTAAATGATGGAATTGAGGAGCCGATCGCACATAGCAAGCAACCGGAAGTCACCGCCCTGATAGTAAGGGAAATAAAGCCACGCTTCCAAGGAGAGTTCACCACTGATATGATAACCAACTTTGCCCCATTCCCGAAACTGCGGCACAAGGTAAATGCGCTGTACAAGCGCTGCAAAAGCTGCACGTCCTTGTTATGGAAGTCGACGGAGTCGTCGTGCACTTATAAGTCCTAAGAGCGCATCTCCATTTTGTACGCAAATGTCTTGGGCATGTACGGCAATTTTGTTTTATTAACACAGCGTTAAATGTCGGTTGCGTCCGGAACATCCGCTTCGGACTTCATAGTCCGCTTTGCTAATTTTCATCTCACACAGTTATCGGCATCCCTCACTAAGTCCTTGGCACCCATATTATTCACGTTTTAAAGCCAGCACATGTTTTGTCTACTTTGGCTTAATATTTGGTCCGGTACATAACTCTCACTTTGCTATAAAAGTGGCAAGTGGAAAAAGGAATAGTAAAGAATGACAACTGTCTAGTAAAAACTGTAACTCGTGACACTCTTTACACACAGTGGCACCACCAGTCCGATCTTGTTTTTATAGTAAATTTAATTTATTTGGGAAACATACAATGATTCACCTTAAATATATAATTAATAATTTGGCTCTTACAATTATGAGAAAAAAAAATACAATTACAAGAAAATTACATAAAATGTCTATTTAAATGAGGTCAGTATTTAAAAAATGTCACGAAAATTCAGTCGTATGTCCAATATCTTCAAAATAAAAAATAAAGTATAAAAAAGACATTGCGTGTTTTTAAATTACAACATATTTTAATTAAAATTTTCAATCAACCCCGTCATTATTTTGCATAAAATCAGTCATAAAGATAATGATTAGTTCTTTTTGAATTTCATGAAAATCAAATAATTAACGAAATTTAAATGGTTCTTTTAATTGTCAAAAGCTGGCATACAGGCAAGTGGCCCGTCTATGGACGTTTGAAACATCAATGGGCGCTCCCAACACATTGCTGGCCTGGACATTTTATAACTCTCCTCTTAAATTAGGATTTAGGTTTAAGTAATACTCATATTTGAGTTGCCGAGGCAGCTGGGCTTTTGTGGTGGATGTGGAGTTTTTTAAAAGGGTGTCTTAAAATGATTTCGACGCAAACGCCCATAGGCGACGGTAGCCTGTCTGCTGTACCCCAGCTTTAAAACAGGGTCATTAAAAGTTTCAATTAAGATTTTAAATAAAAACTAGGATATGCCCGCGACTTCGTCCACGCTCGTATTTAAATTCCCGCGGGAGTCCCGGGACACAAAGTACCACAGCATATAAAAAAAAATTAAGCTATCGCTTTAGCGAAAACGTTGCCGGACTAAGCTAATTTTTATGCACTTGGACAAGTACGAACCGCTCGCGGGTAAATTCCTGCGGGATTCCCGGAATAAAAAATGTCACACATTTTATTATATAGATTTGCCATCGATCAGCAACAAAATCACATTGGAATTCGATTTTTTTTTACTTTGGCAATTTTAAATCCTTCCCAGAATATCCCCGTGGAATTCCCAGGATAAAAAGTAGCGCCAATTTTAAGTCTAAAAATTTTTGTCGATCAGCGAAAACCGCATCGAAATCAGCTAAATAATTTATACGTGAATCCCGAACAAACAGACAAGATATCTAAAAAAAATGCACCGTGTTCACCATCGCTTATAGTGTACTTTTTTTAATAGCTTCAGTATACATGCACAGCGTTTTAGAATTTTATAATAATTTATAGACAAACGGACTGTTGGCGCCATCCGTGAGTGGGCGCGTGTTACGATGGGGTTCGAGTTACGTTTTTTTACTATGCGATTGTCCTTCTGTAGTATTCTTCTTCTATGGCCGTATTAATCTAGGCGACTGATTCTCTTGCGGTTTATGTGATATTTAACCGATATGAAGTTTACCGCGGAATGAGTTCCTGACGCGACCCTGTTCACAGTATTGAATTTTAATTTTCGATTTGGTAGATATGGGGGGTTCAATACTATTATTGGCACCTCTCCGCAATGTTTGGCACTCAATTAATTATTTTAAGTATTTCAGAATATTAAGATATACATATATATTTATTTTTATTTAAAAAGATTTCTTAATATATTTAAATAGATTTATTGGATACTAAACATCGGGTGGGATGCCAACAGTGATATAGTTTACCATTTGTGGTACAGTTTAGGTGGCATGTTTTATTTTTATTAATTTAATTTAACTATACAAATATAAATAGTTTATTGTGAATTTATTTTTGAATTGTATTTGCATGTTTATCGTGTAGTTGTTCTTGTCTGATATAATTGTTGTAATTATGTAGGTTTAATTGAAAATATATTTGTGTATGCGAGAAGTAGTATCTATCTATATATATAAAAATCAATTGCTGTTCGTTAGTCTCGCTAAAACTCGAGAACGGGTGGACTGATTGGCTAATTTTGGTTTTGAATTATTTGTGGAAGTCCAGGGAAGGTTTAAGAGGCGAGTACATATGATTAATATGCTTGGAGTATAGTAATAATAACAATTTCGCTTTCCCTTAGAAACTATTCCTACCTATCAAACATTTGATATTTGTCCCGTCATTTAATTAATTAATTTAAAAGTTGTTCAGAAATCAAATTAAATTATAAGTGAAGTTTTTTATTTATTGTTTCTGAGGCGGTACGAGGTTTGCCGGGTCAGCTAGTAATTAATAATTATATTAGATATAATCTAAATGATGCATTCTCTTGTTTACCCTTCATGCGGAGGCGTGGTCATTTAGGGGCCATTCATATGTGTGTCATTGTTGTTATGTTGTCTGTTAATTACGTAACGGTCCCGAGGGAGAGGGGTTAGAAAATTCTACACATGCCCTTATCTGGTCAGGTACAAACCCATTCTTAAATAATATTTTCAAAGTTGAAATTTAATATTAGAAATCTAGTCCTATTTCGGATGCCGAATGGTTTTCTTCATTCTATAATGTCCACTTTGATTTACGTTAAACTGAGTTTAAGTGTGAATGATCCTTTTGTTACAACATTCGATAAATTTTATGTATGGAGGGTCTAAAATCATCAAAATCACGTAATTAAATGATAAGCAAACTGATACAAATTTTTTTAACTTTTAGGATTTAAAGTTCAAAAACACCAAATAATTATATAGTCATTCACATATTAAATACGGGCGACACGACGCTGCGGACCCGCTTGAAGGTTATAGGTTGTTTACCCTGTAAGTGTAAACTATAAAACAAACCTACCTGTACCTAATTATCATTAAACCAAACTTTTTATTAAATTTATAATTAAAGGACCACGGTTTTGCAGTAGGTTAAACACCTATTGTGCCAGGTGGTAGTGTGTTGGCCGTCTGGATGGCTACCACCCCTGGTCTAGAGTATGCCGCCATAACAACTTTGAGTTGTGTTCCGGTATTAGTGGCCAGGTTCCTATCTTCCTTAAGAGAGCATCAGCTTATTTATAACGCCTTTGGTGACGCAAATATCCATAGGCGATCGTAACCGCTTTCTATCTGGTGGACCGTCTGCCTCTCTGCTGAATAAGCAAGTATTTGTGTCGTGATTACGCTTTAAGTTTATCTTAACTGACACTAGTTTATTTGTGAAAAATAAGCGAATACAAACATTGTCTTTGTCGTGGAAAAATTGAATAAATAACAAATTCACAAGAAACGCAATATTGAACTTTGTCTTAAAATAAACAGAGATTAAATGAATATAATATGCTTTATTGTGTTTAAAAGATACAGTAAACAGAAATAATTTTTTAACCGACTTCGATAAAAGGAGGAGGTTCTCAATTCGTCGGGATCTTTTTTTTTTTTGCTTTTTTTATGTATGTTCGCCGATTACTCCGTCATTTATGATCCGATTTACGTGATTCTTTTTTGTTCGACGCAGAATAGCTTCTAATTGGTCCCCTAAAAATTTTACATAGTTTGGCCCAGTAGTTTTCATTTTATGAACATGTTTTATGAAAAAAAAATCCTTTTCGTTTCATATGTACACCGATTACTCTGAGACTTATGATTCGATTTACGTGATTCTTTTTTTGTTCGACGCGGAATAGCTGCCATGTGGTCCCCTAAAAAATTGACATAGTTTGGCCCAGTAGTTTTCATTTTACGAACATTTTTTTGTTCTCGTTTCTTGGGACCTATATTTTTTAAGAAGCGCGGCACCATTCGTAGGTCCACCCATACATAGCTAGACACTAAAAAGTAACAAATAAAAAATAAAAACTTCGTTTAAAAAAACTGACTTCAAAAACTAAAAAACTAAAATGTATAAAATAACTTATTTCTAAAGCTATTATATTAATATATATTATCTAAAACATCTTGAAGTCGGTGCAAAATAAAACATAAAAATCACTATATTTTGAAAATTACTAAGCACCGACTTTAAGATGTTTTAGATAATATATATTAATAATAATAGCTTTAGAAATAAGTTATTTTATACACTTTAGTTTTTGAAGTCGGTTTTTTTAAACGAAGTTTTTATTTTTTTTACAATACAATAGGGATATTTTTTGAACCGTAAACTAGTTTTCTTGTAGATCTTTTATAATTATGTTATTAAATGGAAGCCACAATTATTTATTAATTAATTTTTCAGTTATATATTTTTTTCAATTCTGCTAATTGTTTTTTTCAACAGAATTCTCTATTGAGATTATTTCTGTTAATAACCAAGATTTAAAAACATGAATAGATCGAAAGATAGATAATATTTTTCTTAAGTTTTCGCGTCTAGTATACATAATAAACCCATGTTTTAACGGTTTTCAGCGCGGTAGTTTATTTGATTTTTATTATTCCGACGTTTCGGCCACTTTCTAGTGGCCGTGATTACGGAAAGCAACGATGTCAAGTGTCAATGAGTATTGTTAAGTTTTATTTAGCCTACCGCAAACTTGTTCATTTTAATTATATAGTTTTAATTTTGTTTATGGTTATTATTTATTCTATGGAATTCTAATCTAATTGAAATAATTTATCAAGCTTAAAACCGTAAAAACGTACTTTTATTACGAAAGATGGATGTTAATTTCAGTAATATTAATATGCAAAAAACATTGTTTTCGCATAAATTTTCAATTACCTAGTTTTGCTTTAATGAGGATGACATAATTGTTTAGGCTTCTTTAAATTATAGGAGTCCTAAAGCGGCCGATTTCGCAGATTCGTATTACGAATACAACAAATGCCAAACTATAATGAAATTTCATGTTGTCTTACAACCACCAGTATATCTAACACGTGTCAATTTCACTAATGGCCGGTTCCTATATCTTACTGTTCACTCACTTGCCCTACTATCGGTTGCATTTTTGACATTACCTGTATGGAGGTTGTGTCAAATTTAATTAATTAAGTAATTTTAACGATAAGATATAAGAAACAGCCATAAGCGATTCACCACAAGCAGCCGCTTTAGGCCCTCAGATTTTTATAGGTATTTTTTTATTAGGGAATACTGCAAATCTTATACTAATATATAAAGCTGAAGAGTTTGGTTGAGCTCGCTAAAAGGAACTACTGGTCTGATTTGAAAAATCCTTTGAGTGTTATATAACTCATGTATCGAGGAGGGCTATAGGCCATATATGTATAATAACGCTAAGATCAATAGGAGCGGAGCACCAATCATCGGGGGGTTTTGAAAACAAATTCCACGCGGACGACGTCGCGGGCGTAGACGTAACTAGTAATTAATTAAATTAGTGAATACTAACACCTTAACTAGACAAAGCCTGTACTTAGGTGTTAGTTAATTCGCGTAATATTAGTACATAGTTGCTTGAAGACTGTATAGAGATTGTGAAGTACAGTCGATTAGATCATAACTCAAGTTGCATGTTTGTACAGCAATTCCACACCATCAAGGCTCACTTATGTGTTGAAGGAGAACTTGGCCATTAAAGTGGTTGCTTCGTAACTTATTCACTTTGAAAAGCTTAGAGACCTTTCTATTGAAGAGAAGGCTAAGTATTGCCAAACTGGTTTTGCTTACAATTTAAGTGATCTGAAAGCTTTGATACGTTCACTATACTGTTAACTAATTAGTTAAAAGTACAGTTTGCGTAACTTAGTAAGTGGCGTATAACGATGTCTTTCATTAGATTCAAGATAAACTAAATCTAATGATATTGTTACATACCGACAAAGAAATGCGCACCTGGTTTATTATCCTTCCTGCATTCGGAGTTCTTTTGTTTACTTTATGATTAAAATTTGTAATTAGACAATAGCCTATTGTTATTGTTTTCGTTTATGACCGTTCGCAGGAATAATTAAGCAGGTGTGCAGATTACGTTTTCTTGGAAAAACTAAGTCTACGCAGTCGATTGTTGTATTGTACAGTTTACGATAAAACAATGCCCGAACAGAGGGGTGGGGCAGTCTAGCGAGAACCACGACCAAAGCAAGATGAGTAGTTAGTGAAAATTTGCAATTAGACAATAGCCTATTGTTATTGTTTTCGACTTTCTTGGCCGTTCGCAGGAATAATTATCCAGGTGTGCAGATTACGGTTTCTCGGTAACCTCTGTTTACGCGGTTCTTTTTTTGTATTGTATAGTTAGTATAAAACAATGCCCGAATAGAGAGGTAAGGCAGTCAAGCGACGATTACGATACAAGCAAGACGTGTACAATGATAAGCCATATAGAGACGGACTTTGCGCTTGTTATTGAATTGTGCAGTTTGTGCTAGTAGTGTCTATGTTTGTACTTATGTTTTGTGTTTGTATAGTTCTAATCAATTCTATAGTAATTCCAACGGCATTTTAATTCGAGTCCTGCGTAACTCGTACCAATACCCTAGAATATAACCTAGTTGTATTGGCTGAAATGGAATTGAACATTCCAGCGAATTTTGTGATGAGTCGTAGGCAGCCCCCAATGTTCGTAGTACCATACGTCAGGACCAACTTACTTAATAAGGCGCAGATGACACAGGCCTTGCGAACATTGAACAAGATTTGTCAACAAATTGACATTTTTATCTGTGCTGTGGCTGGATTCACAACAACTGCATATTATATGTTATGACGATTAAATATGTATATACGTATAATGTATTACGTGTACCACGCTATTGTATTGGTGACAACTGTAATGATAGCGATGTTTGTAAGTTAATAAATAAATATTGTAGAAAAAGTTAAATAAGGTAAAAAAAATACTATAATTTTATCCAAAAAAATGCCGAATCCGGGATGTGTCTCTCACCCGTAAAACGCTAGAAAAGCACGAAAAATGCAAATATGGATCCGATTAAAATATTCTTAGTTCATTCTCGCACCAGTGTTGGATAAATTGTTGTCTCTTTTCACCCTAGACAAAAGATTAGCAAGGAGAATAGAAGAGAATGATTTTTGTCGTGCTTTACTCGCTAGATAAGGTGTGGAGTGCCTATTAGAGTAGTCGTGTCTCAGTGTTAGATCGCTGGCGTCATGATGGCATCAGAATGATTATTTTTGTATATTTCTGTTATGATTGTATAACTAGGCATACTTTTGTGTAGTAAAGCAACCATTATGGTGCCGTTATGACGTCTATGAATGACCGTTCTGAAACTATTGTAATAGCAGACTAAGGGCCCTGGTGTAAAGCGTACACAAAATTAGCCATGTGTATGGCGGACTAAGCATAGTAAAGTTTCGTGAGCCAATATTTTGCAAGTCAAATAACATGACTACTGATAAAATTATAAAGAGCTTAATGTTTTGAACATCACAAGCGTGTGATATGCTTATTATTTAAAACATTATCAAAGACTAAGGGGGCGTCGATGGATTACTTGAGGTGTTTTTGGTGAATTCACCAACCCCTCCTGGTGAAATATCGTTAGATTCGGTTCAAGCTCGTCCCCGTCCCCAATCTCAGGTGAGATTTTTCAAAATATGTCATCCTAGCATAAATGCATTGGATTACAATGACTGTGAATGAACATCGCTGCAAGAGAACGAAGAGTCGAGTCGCGCGTTTAGCTGCTGGTGGCGCCTAAGGGCTACTGTGCTACTATACGACGTTCGCAAAACCACGACAAACATTATTATAAAATCAGAAATGTAAGACTTATCCATAGTTCCGTGACGAAACAGGTTTTATATAATTTAATATAATTTCTTACCATTTTGACACATTCGTTGCGGTAAAAACATTACGTGATATTCGCCGAGACTGCCCCTCTGCCGAAAGTAAGATTAGACGTGATTCGGCTCGACTCCCCCCCCCCCCCCACTCGCCTTAAACGCCTCACGTGATTAATGGACGCCCTCGTATAAAAAATAATTTATGAACGTTTTTGTAAATAAGCGTATGTTTCTCTATATATCGTGTTTAAAGCGAATAGTTCTTTACACAAGGGACAAGTCAGGCCACCGCCATGGTTATAACTTAACTCATTATAATTAACGAGGCAGACATGCCAGAGAGCAATAATAATGATACAATAATCATTCGATGAATGCATGAAACAGGGCTTGAAATACCGAAAACGATAAAAAATAAATATCTTTATAAATATTACCGTTGTTTCTTGTCATTTACCGGTAATAAATATAACGTTAATACTATTTTTATCGGTAATTTTACCGTTATAACTATGTTTGTTACCATCGTATCTCTTTTCACTTGCAAAGATTATCAAACAGCACTGTGCCTTAGCACACGCGTAATATTTAGGGCCGCTTGCATAACGTTCCTTAACTTTATTTAAGAAACACTAAATGCATTTAACACCCTTAAATACGTTAAGCGTCTTGCACAACGCAAAATTTGTCGCTAAATATGTTTAAAGAACTGTCAATACATTTTGTGTAAAACGTATTTAGGCAGTTAAATATGATTAATTAATTTTATTTAAAGGAGATCGTTATGCAAGCGACCCTTAGAGTTGTTTGTCGATTGTTTCGGTAACATGCAGTCGTAATAAAGCCAATTCAAAAAATGGCTACGTCGCTTGAAAAAACGTTAAAAATTACCGATACGTATAACGTTATACGTACGATTTTTAACGCTATAACTTTAAAATCGTAAAAGTTACCAAGTAACGGTAAAAAATATACCGATATGGCAGTATCTTTTCCGAAAATACCGGTAATTACCTATATTTTAAAGGTAATTGATACGTTTTCAAGCCCTGGAATGAATGAATGAAAACTCTTTATTGTTCACCATAACTTAAACCTAGACATTACATGAATATAATTATTTTCATGAGAACAATGGGTGGCCTTATTGCTTATAGCGATACCTTTCAGGCAACCCAGTCCAAGAAGACATCAAAAGAAAAATTAAATTACTTTTGGTGGTGGTACAATGAAAAAAAATGCTAAAAACCAAGTCAGGGGGATGTAAGAAGTGAAATAGAACTAATTTAGATTTTTTTCAAATTTGATCTCCACAATTTTATTATATGTATACTATACGGGTTGCCTGAAAGGTATCGCTATCTATACATTGTATAGATAGCGATACCTTTCCGGCAACCCGGTCCAAGAAGACATCAAAAGAAAAATTAAATAACTTTTGGTGGTTAACTAAATTAAATTCAACGCATGAAGGTCAATGACATTATTTCTTTTATACAATGTCATTGATGAAGGTTAATTATTAAAACGTAACCACAAACCCATGTGGTTTTTGGGTACTTTTTCCGGGTTCATGAACTCCCTATACGTGGAAGTTATCGAAAAGATATTTCAATGTGCTACTAATTAAATTGATTTATTGAGTAAAGAGTTGGAATAAAAGTACTTTACCTAATGTTAGGTTTTTTTATGAGTATGACAACTGCAGAGATGTAAAATAGAAAGAGATTGCAGTGGACAAGGTTGGAGGATGCCAATACACAAAATGTGTACTTAACAGGATATATATAATATTTTAATAATTTTGCTTTATATGTTTGTGATGTCTTTGAAGGAAATAAAGGCTTCATTATTATTTATTATATTATTCATTATTAAAATTATACGCATATTCGCATTTTAGTAATGTCTTGCTCGTTATTTTCAAGTTTCTTCGTTACACTGATTTGTATGCTTGTAGTTTTTATTTGAATTTACTAGGCCTGTTCCGGATCAATCATATTTTTCTGACGATATGTTTATCTTCGGAGAAATCTCTACGTTCTACGTTACGTTCATCCTTATCGGAAGTCCAAATAAATAAGAGTCCACCGCTATCCGAAATTACATATCAGATTCGATTGTGTTTTCGGATAGATTTTTATTTTGGATGTCTGATAGAGTCGGTTATGGTTAAGATGCGTCATGACATCCCTGGCTTCAAACTTAAACAAAAATTTGCACATCGTGATAACCGCACATTTGAAATCTGCCAATTCGTCTTGGACAAGCGTGGTAGTCACGGTGTTCAGATTGCGTTTTGGAAATTTCCCCAATCTGATGAGTTGTTATGCCAGAAGTGACTTGTCATCCAGACCGACGATATAAGTAGGTAGTTAGATACATAATCCTTAGCTTAAATTTCGACATCCCACAAACAAAATTTTTACCAAAAATTTTTGGAGGTTCCACAATTTGGAGATTCTGATGGTAGGTCCAAGAAAAGCAGTGGGACGTATAATATGAAATATTATTAAAGTATCGATATTAAAATTCATCATCAATGTTTAAAAAACACAAAGGCTACATGGAATAATCGAATGTAACTTTTGTTTTTGTTTCAGACACTGGTGAATTTAGCTTACTGCTTCCTCACCCTGTTCGGGTTCCTCCTCCAGCGGGTGGTGTTCGGAGTTCTCAGAGTGTCCGAAGCCCAACGAGTCAAAGACAAGTTCTGGAACTATCTCTTCTATAAATTCATCTTTGTGTTTGGCGTCATCAATGTGCAGTACATGGACGAGGTTATGCTCTGGTGCTCTTGGTTCACCTTGATTGGGTTCCTGCATATTTTCGGACAACTGTGCAGAGACAGATATGAATATGTAAGTACTTTTTAGGGGTACTGGAGTACTGGTACTCTTATCCCATCGTCATGCACGTTTGATTAAGTAATTAGGTCACAATACGTAGCAAGTGGAGATCCATCGTCGTAGCAATAACTTTTCATTGTAAGTAGTCGTGTGGACTTTTACGGCCCGACTGATAGAAAATGATTACAGTCGTCTATGGACATTTGCAACACCAAAGGTGCTACTGATGTGCCGCCGGCCACTGACGAAACACAACTCAAGGTTGTTATGGTAGCATAATCTAAATCAGGGGTGGTAGCCATCCAGACAGACGAATGCCCTACCACTTGACAGTGGGTTGCTTTGTCACCTCTTACGGAATGCCGCCCGGCTGCACGAATTTCTTTTCTTTTTCCGTTCCTGTACGGGTTTTTAAAACATCATGTCAATTTTCTTTATTGATGTTTTAAATCAAATCAATAGATGAGGAGTTATTAACTTTTAATAATTAAGTTGTTCACACTCCAAAAATAGTTTAAACATTGTTTGAACTTTTCCGTGAAAAAGAACTATTCTTGAGATATTAGGTATTTTTGATGAATGGCTTCGCATAGATTCGTAGTGAAATGACGAAGACAGTGAACGTCTGTCATTTGTACTGAACCTCATGGAGGGTGGAAGGCATGTACTTACTCGATTAACTATGACAAGTAACACCTGATGTGACCTAAACTCCAGGATGTAGCGATTGACTCTTTCCACCCTTATTGTATGTAAATATTTTAATATTCATTCTCTTCCGCAATTTTGTAATGTATTATACCTATTTACTGAAGTACAATTAAAATTACAGTTATTTGATTGTAATGACAAAGTTGAAATGATTACTTAACCGTATTATTCCTGGCACAAATCGATTTTGGTGTTTTGTTAGAAGTATGAGGTATTGTCCTTTTCGTGTAAGGGGATTTTAGAGACATAGTATCCCGCCGATGTGTCGAGATCCCTGCCCGTGCCACGAACTATATGTTTGACGTGGGTTTCATCAGGGCCGTCTTAATCATATTTAGCGCTGGAGTAGGAGTATCAATGTTTGCATCTCTCTTACCAACAATAAACATTGCATTTATTTATGTTTCTTTTTTAAGCTCCTCTGGCTATTTTGGTTCAAACGGAACATATATGCATACATTAATTATCCACCCCTGGTCTAAAGTATGCCGCCATAACAATCTTGATTTGTTCTGGCATTAGTAATCAGGTTTTAGTCTCCATCCGTCTGTCTTTGTGTGTCACAATCGTTTTACTCAGAACCTACTGGGTTTATATTGATGAATTTTGTCAGGAAGATGCAATCTACGTGATACTACATATTGTTATAGTGTTTTTAAGTATCGTTAGTCAGATTTAAAAAATCATGAAAATATGTGATTTTGTTTAAGTCAATCGGATTTCTGCGCCCGGATGTTTTGCACAGTTATTAGTTCTTATTTGGTAATTGTGTGGGTTGTTGTGTTAACTCTTATGAAAGGCCGATTAGTCGCAAAAAATTGTATTGTTTCTTTTTTTTGAAATTTATTTTACATTATGCTTACATTCATTTATGTACACATAAAAACATATATGACTGTGGCTCAGAAATCTCATGGGTTTATTCGTGCCCAGAGAGTCGTTTAAAATACATTAGGTTATGATACATAGTGACATTTTTATGAACGTTTATGTTATATCTTATACTAATATATAAAGCTAAAGAGTTTGATTGTTTGTTTGATTGAGCGCGCTAATCTCAGGAACTACTCGTCCGATTAGAAAAATTATTTCAGTGTTAGATAGCCGATTTATAGCGAAAGGCTATATATATCATCACGCTAAGACCAATAGGAGCGGAGCACCAATGAAGAATTTTTCAAAACGGGGCTTTTTTTAACTATTCCACGGGGACGACGTTGCGCAGGAGCGAGTCAAAAATAAGAGCAGAGGTGATGAATTGTTATTATCATTGAACTGCTTACTTCTGATTTGATAATAACAAGCGAAGTTATCATCATTTTAATATATTTTATGGTTCTTGTTTAGGTTTGCACATGTGAGCCGATGGTCTGGTTTGGTATTCAATATACAATCTTTTCAGAATATATTTGGACGGTTATTGCTAATTTTTGTACATTGTATTCTCCGTTCCTACTCACTTAAACTCAAGACGAATAATTTATACAAAAAATCTTCTACCTTCCATTGTTACTTTTGACAGATGGCGTCATATCTGAAACCAAATCTCAGATGTAGCAGACCTGAATAAATATTATTTTGCATAATTTATACAGGTAGCTTCAGGAAGGTGACCTTTCAGGTACTATTACTAACCACCATTACACTTTCATACAAATAAACAGACAAAACATGCAGCAAACAATAGAATTTATATAACTTGTTTGCCATTAAACATTTGTATTAATATCTACTGGAAAAATGTGATATACTAGTTGTAACCTCCGCAATGCAAAACCATCTCACCTTATCATACCTAATGAATGCTATATAATGAATTCGTTCGAGCTGTTGAGTTTATAAAATAAATTTAATAAAATTTCCTGTGTTGGGGCGGCCTGTCGTAAGAGGCGACTTAAAACCCACTGCCAGGTGGTAGGGCATTTCCCCGACTGGATGGCTGTACGTGTGACCCCTGGACTAAAGTATGTCGCCATATCAAACTTGAGTTGGGTTCCAGTCTCCCTTAAGAGAGCAGCAGCGCATTTGTAGCACCTTTGGTGTTGTAAATGTCCATAGGCGATGGTAACCGCTTTCTATCAAGTGGGCCGTTTGCCTGTCTGCTGTACTCCTGCAATAACAAAACAACGCGAACGAACTTTTGCTGGCACAGATAGTTTACATTTTATCCCTCGACGTACCCCACCTTGTTAGTCTTAGGCATGGTTGGGTTTGCGTCCGCTGCTACGGGGGTAGTAGTGGACTTCCTCCCCCCCCCCCCTGATTGATGAAGTGGGTCACTCTGCCACCGGGGTGGCCCAGTATTGCCGAGCGTGGAGGCGTCGCGGTGCAGTAACTCTGTTCTAAATCCCGTGACGCCCCGTATAAGCGCGGATACAGGGGCGCAGGTTTAGATTTAGTGGGTAGTTTGGCGATCGGTTTCTCGCGACTGCTTCTGTTTGAATCTAGCATGGACAACCGGTCGCTGAGAGTCCCACACACCCTCAATGCATGCTTCTGCGCTGCACTTGGACCTTCCGCCGAAGGACCCGAGGACGGTGTCCAAAGACATTCCCCGTGCGATATCAAAATAAAATATGGGTATAACAATTTGGCATCTAGACGAAAGTTTGCATTGGTCTCTTACTTATTTAAATTGTTAAGAGGTAAATTGTTTAACCCGGGTGTATTAGCTGAAATCAAATTGAACATTCCAGCGAATTTTGTGTTCGTACTACCATACGGCAGGACCAAGGCGTTGATGACGCAGGCCTTGCAAACATTGAACAAGCATGATATGTCAGCAAATTGACATTGCTGTGACTGAATTTACAAGAACTACACGCATACTATATTATATGATTGAATATGTATATATAATGTATTATGTGTATCAAGCTATCGTATTGGTGACAACTGAAATGATAGCGGTGTTTGTAAGTTAATAAATAAATATTAGCAAGATTTATGGGTTAGTGGATCAGTTTTGTGTAGTTTCTAATACTCATAACTTATACCTAAACAATCAACGTCTCGAAATACACCACTAACGGAATATTGCGCGGAGCTCTATCCATGACACTGACATATTATGACATTGCCTTGATGATGGAAACTTCAGAAGATGAATCGCTCGCTAAATAAGATTAGAAAGGCCAAATTAAGATGACGAGATTACAGATGCTGATGCTGATATTAGAAGAATCAACGAAATGGAATCAATTTGATTGAAAAGCATATAACTAAATGGACTCGAAGGTATTCAACGAGGTTGAATGATTCAAAATTATGTAAATGAATGTTTTTATATTTAAATAATGGATCATTTCAAAATACTTATTAAGTCGTAAGGTTACCATTAATTTCAAAGCAATTTTAGTTACTGTTAAAGGAGACAAGTCGGTGCAGCAAACTCCCCAGTAATCTATCTTTACTTCACATTATTAATGAATTAAAACACTTTATTGTTCAACAGAATTAAAAACTACGTTCATTAAACTAGATACAATAAATGGTGAACAAAGGGCGGCCTTATCACTTAAAACGATCTCTTCCAGGCAACCCCCTAAACTAAGGAAAATATTAAAACATGACCATAGCGGTGTACACAATCTATATATAAATCAATTGCTGTTCGTTAGTCTCGCTAAAACTCGAGAACCGCTGGACTGACTTGGCTAATTTTGATTTTGAATTATTTGAGGAAGTCCAAAGAAGGTTTAAAAGGTGAGTAAATATGAAAAATGCTTGGAATATAGTCAAAAAAGAATTTCGCTTTCTCTTAGAAACTATTCCGTCCTGTCAAACATTTGATGTTCGTCCTGTCATTTAGAAATCAATTAAATTTAAAAGTCGTTCAGAATCAGAATCAAATTAAATTTAAAACTGAAGATTTTTTCCTTTATTTGGTTTTGAATGTCAAACGCTTGATGTTCGTGCCGGTTAAGTTTTGACCACATTTTTTTATCAAAGTTGAAACATTCTGCAATTATCATTCAGCTTTTTTATTTATTGATTCTGACGCGGTACGTAGTTTGCCGAGTCAGCTAGTAAATAATATAAAACATTAAAAATATATGACATAAGTAAATAACAATATAAACATATCGTGATAGATACAGAATAAGGAGCACTATTATACCTGAGAGGACCAAAAATAATTAAAAACCATGATTTTAAAAGAGGACACTGACTTAGCTTGTCTGATGTTGAGTGGCAGTCAGTTCCATAAACGAACAGCCTGTGCTGTGAAGGACTTATCAACGAAGGAAGTGTATTATGTGGAGTCGTGGACTTCTTTAAAATGTATTTTAACTAATACTGGGTTTAAGAAAGTAATACTTACTGAAATAACTTTGTATCGATCGCAGTATTCCTATTTGGTACGGTACTCTAGAAAATCTTTTCTCGTAATTGAAACACGAGAATAGACCGACCATTAATTTTCAATTGTAATGAATCAACCAAATATAATCCATTTAAACACAAACTAGAATCACTCAACGTCCTTGAATTCCATCTTGTCATCTATCAACTCTTTGCCTGAGGCAGTACATTTGTCCCTTACAAAATAGATTTGTCCTGATACAGCTCAAAATTTAAATTTGTACTACTTCAAAAATGTTGTCTCGCTACTACTCACGCGTCGAATGTAAGAGAAATGACGGAACGAGGACAACAGTACAATATACGCCTCTTAAGGATATTCGCATAACAAAAAGGGACAAGATGACATGTACGACTGCCAGGAGATGAGCGATACCGATTCTTAACGAACATTTCCGAACTGGAAGTTTTGTACGGTACAAGTGAGGGAATGACGCTCATCGCCTCACCGGCCTCATCCCTCCAAATGCACTGCCGCAGTACAAACAATACAAATCTCCTCGCCTCACTTGAAGTGGTACATTGTACAGGTTCAGTACAAAATGTCATGTTACTTTTACAAACTCATTTTAAAATCATGTCCTACCCAACTCTACTGTTAACTAAATAGTTTCAATTTGGTTGATCCGTCTAATACCAGCATTATCGGCTTAGATGATCTTTTATAATATGCCCCCTACTTTCAATAGCAAAGTGATTAATTTTTGATTTATATTGACATTAAATTGAAAACAACATTTTGGCCATCAAGCCAAACAGGTTTAATGCAATTATACAAAGATAATATTGGCAATGGATTCCGTATACAAATCGGAACAATTTACATATATAATAATATTATAAAATTCTAAAAATCCGTGTTTGTACATTGAAGCTATGAAATAAACGCAACTGGAATAGACTATATAAACGACGGAGGACGCAATTTTTTGTTAATATATATTTCTATAATTCAGTGTTTTTGTATTAACATCGCCTGTTCACACCTTTCCCTCTCTGCCTTCTAGTATTGTTCAAAGTATCATTATTATAATTTAGTATATATTTAAATCAGCCCCTTGCGTTTGTTTTATGGAATATACATATTTTACTTTGTTATATTATATCATTTTTACTTATTGACAGTCATGAGGCTGCCGCCGCTTCTGGAATAATTTTAGTCTTATTGAAGGAGAAGAAGCAGTGCGACAAACTCCTCAGCAACATATTTTATTATTATTTATATTTTGTACTAAATATTATGTATAATTAATATTCCCTTCATTAATCTCTTTGTATATTATATCTATATCAAATATTTATATCTCAATTATTCTGAAGTTTCGGCCACTTTACAGTAGCCGTGATCATGGAAGACAAAGATGTCAAGTGTCAATGAGTATTGTTAAAGTTTTATTTAGCCTACCACCAACTTGTCCTGATCCGTTTGGAATCCGATCATCAAAACTATTAAGACCCAAACCCAGCAAAAACCAACTGCCAGACCTCAAGACACTGTGAGCTCTTTCTGCGTGCAACGGAACACAAACCAACTTTATTGACAATTTCTTTTTATTTTACCTCCCACCAATTTTAATATTATACAAAATTATTGGAGGTGGGCATGTTTGCTGAGGAGTTTCTTACGCTTCTTCTCTTCAAGCCACAACGTGTTGCGAAGCGGTGATAAATCAGATTAGGCTCCCATTGAGTAAATAATAAACATAAACAAAATTAAAACTAAATAATGAAAATGAATATTTTGGCCATCTTGACACTTAACATCCTTGTCTTCCGTGATCACGGCTACTGAAATGAGGTCGAAACGTATACAAATACGTATAAAAATCAAATAAATGTATATAGTAGTCGCGAGAATTTAAGAAAATATTATATACATATCTCCATTATAATTCGGTGTTATATACTACATAATATGTGTAGGGGGTTATACCCTACATAGGATGCAAATTATAGAAGTTTGTAGATGTAAATTGTTTATGGCTAAAATTATGATAATGAATTGATTGTGCTATCAACAATGACATTATCAATGGCTGTTTCGTCGACTGGCCGAGTACGGGCCAAACGAGTACTGATGCGTATGAGTATGATATGTTGAAATGCACGTGTCGGAATAAACTGTTGACACGGCAATGTACAGACGTTGCTAGCCCGTACAATACGTATACCTTCTTTTTATTACGAGACTGGCTGACCCGTGATCAGATTATTTTATATTAAACTAGCTGTGCCCGCGACGTCGTCCGCGTGGAATTCTAAATCTCCCGATTTTGAATTATTCTTCATTGGTGCTCCCCTCCTATTGGTCTTAGCGTGATGGTATATAGCCTATAGCCTTCCTCAATAAATGTACTATCCAACACTGAAAGAATTTTTCAAATCGGACTAGCGGTTCCTGAGATTAACGCGTTCAAACAAACTCTTCAGCTTTATAATATTAGTATAGATTCAACACACAATCAAATATACCCCATGTCACTCAGGAATAATGTAAATTTCCATTGGTGAAAGAATTTTCAAAATCCGCTTAGTAGATCCAGAGATTACCCCCTACAACGTCACAAACTCACAAACTTACCTCTTTATAATATTAGTATAGATTAATTTTCGTATAAACTGTTGGTTGGTAAATGTTTAGATGATTCATTTAAAATATTATGTGCTTTGATATATAACTTTGAATGTTCCTTAAATTGACTAAGGGCCTATTTTTCAATCAGCAGGTGAAAGTTATCCATAAGAATAAAATACAAATGGGAATTTTAAAAATGACAGTTGCATGAATGACACAGTTGAATTGTCTCACTTTCGAATCTGGTCAGGTTATAATTTATTACTGTTAACTTTACGACGTCATTATATAAAGCAATTGATTGCAAAAAACGTGTTGTGCGAAGTATCAAAGTGTTATTCTAAGAAAAAACAATGTAAAGATGTCCATACTACCGTTTTAACAGCTATCGAAAAGTGACTAACCGCTAAATAAATAAGAAAAAACTAGGTAAAGCGTGCCTTAGTCCCACGGAGTTCACTAACATGTGCCGTGACGTCACATTTCGAAGATAACAAACAAAACAAACAAATCCAATGCGACTCAGATAAACTAATCGACCTGACACACTTGTATATGGTATTATAATATCACGCCTCTTTCCCATGGGGGTAGGCAGTGACTACGGATCTCCACTTGTGACGTTCCTGACAAATAACTTTCGCTTCACCTAGTTTCATTAACCTCTTCATACACGCACGTTTATTTGAGATGCTTTTTACCTGACATCTCTTTCACACTTCTGATATTTGATCATGGTGTATTCGTCTCGGTCTACCGGCAACAACTCTACCATTCACAATACTGTCACACGCCTGTTTTGTGATTCCACTTTTATCCATTCTCTCTACATGTCCAAACCACCTTAACATTCCTTTATCAAGTCTTGTTATTACATCTTCTTTCAATCCACAACGTTCCCTTATCACACTGTTCCTTATCATATCATTCAAGCTAACCGCACATACACTTCCCAGAAATCTCGTTTCAACTGCGTTTATCCTACTTTCATGCTTCTTCTGGCACACATCAGGGTTGGCACCAACACCCCTTGATGGACAGCCAAGCGTGCCTTTACAGACACTTTCTGGCTGTTCATAAAAGAGTTTAGCGCTCCATTCACCTTATTATCTGCTATAACTCTCCTGTCAATGTCCCTTTCATGCTTTCCGTCTCTGGTAAACATGCAGCCTAAGTAAACAAATTCTCTGACTTGCTCTAACTTATGGTTTCCTATCCTATCTTCTATCTATAGTATATATCTCGCCGATTATGCGGGACTCGCCTCTATTACTAGATTTAATTATATTCGCTATATCCTCCATAGCTAATTTAATGACAAATATATTATATTAATTAGGTTAGTGCTAAATAAAAAACGGCCACATTTACTATTTGAAAAAGAAAAAAGGTAAAAAGAAAAGAAAAGAAAAGACAAAATATAAAAAAAGAATAAAGAAGATTAAAAAGACCAGATAAATCTCGTTAGTCCGGCGGAGGAGAATTATAAAAAATAATTGAAGGACGAATTGAATGATGAAATTATAAGAAGAGCTCTTCGATGTCCATTTGCATATAAAATCCTTCAAAAAAGGACAAAATTATATGTAGATTGGATACTTTCAAGCATGTTATGCAGAGCAACTAAGTTGAACGAAATTGAGTAAGAATCAAATAAAAAGTTTGGAATTCGATTGATAAAAGTGGCCATTCCTAGATAATGGAAGTTTACAAAAAATAGGATATGTTTCAGGGCATGTATGTTTTGCCAGTTGGTCTGGTATTTGCCCGACTGGATGGCTACCACCCCTGGTCTAGAGTATGCCGCCTTAACAACCTTGATTTGTGTTCCGGCATTAGTGACCAGGTTCCAGACTCACTTAAGAGACCAGCAGCGCATTTGTAGCACCTTTGGTGTTGCAAATGTCCATAGGCGATAGTAACCTCTTTCCATCAAGTTGCCTGTCTGCTGACCTCATGCAATAAAAAAATGTATCACAGCAGTGCGGGAAGCCTAAAGAGGTCTCTAACTAAATACTTATAATGATGAGGAAAAATAGTTTGGAGATGCATATTAAATAGTTCCGCTGGCAACCCACGTACAGTCCGTATAAAGGATTGTACAAATAAATTTATTGGCAAACAATAACATTGGATTTTTATTGTTTGCTGTCCAACTTTTTTGGTGCACATCTGCATATTAGTCGTCGGTATTTTATGTACTAACCGTGCGCAGAAGGTTTGCCGATAGCCTCCTGACGTCACGCGTCGATGGTCAGTACGGTTGACAAAAAAGGTTACATAAATAGTTGTTGCAATCAATTTATTATTGTATATACTCTACACAATGTATAATGAATAATATCAGCCCATAAGTGTCCCACTGCTGGGCCTCCCATTATCCGGGGTTATTACAGTATACCAGCCACACTTGTCCAAGGCGGCTTGACAGGTTTGACAGCCGTTATCTCGATGTGCGGGTTCCATCGCGAGTTTTCCTTCACCGTGTTTAGCACGTGGTAATTGAAATAATATGCACATTTGATCAGAAAACAGCTAAGTGGTGCATGCGTTCCGGCCAGGACCGAATTCACAACCTTCGAGTTCGGGACTTGTGCGCTAGCCGTTACGCTATCACGACTTTATACAAGTATATACAATAATAGTTATTCGTCATCGACAAACCTTCTGCGCGCGGCTTATATGTATATTATTCCTTGGCAAAAACTAGGTATAGTCTATAAATAGTTGTTTGTCACTTACGGGAACTGTTGGGTTGACTATGCTAGTTGTGTGCAATGCCGACTCTATTTACACGATAGCTTATTGAACTTCGTCGAACATTCGAACTCAAGCAAGAAATAACCAAATTTACCATGTTAGGAATCGAAGCCGGGTCCTGTGCGTTACCGGGAGCCAAGCCGACTAAGCCTGGTACTGCGGGGTGTCCCGGTCGCAGGGATATCCCTCCTTGCATAGCGAAAACACAACAAAAACTTTGTACAGAATTGGACCCCTTTTCATGAAAAGTGCGCGGACGGAGGAGTATGAAATTTCGCACACTTATAGTTTATATACAGAAGGAGTGCAGAATGCTAGTATTTTTTAAATTATCCATAAAAATATATTAAATCAATAAAAAAACATTACACACACTACCATTGTATTTGACACACACGCATATATACTCTTTTGTTTATTGTTAAAGTAAAATGAACAGTGTAGCCTTGGCGAAATCTGTGATTATAGGAGACAATAAATTATTATGGTCGAATTTCGACTATGGACGAACACTAGTATCTATAATTATGGACTCTTGGCGCTTCATTACGATGCGGAACGCTGGAAAGTTTAGTGGATAGTCTGACAGTTGCTGCTTGCAAATTCTTATTATCAGAAGCTTGTGTGTAGCGTCAGACGTCGGGTATCCCACGCACCCATCTGTTACCTCCACCGAGACTCAAGGCGATGCGGAAATGCTTTCCTCAGCATTAACATATAAATGGGTCGCTCAAAGGCCCACTCAACCACAGAGGCCGTCTTGTCTTTAGTGTTATCTTATGAATTAATCTAATGTATCGATTTTCTTTTTCGTAGCTATCTTCGTCGCCGAATGCGTCGAAGTGGGCGCACGTGCGGCTGACCTGCCTGCTGGCGGGCATCCTGGTCGCGTCCGTGGCGCTGATGGGAGTCGCCATCAAATGGGGCATACCCGCTGGACGGGACACCTTTGCCTTCATGGCTGCCGAGGTAATCACCTTCAACGTTGTACCTGTACAAATAGTTTTCCTCCTAAAATAAAAAATAAAAAAAACATATGAAATATTTCTCCTCTCAAACCAGAGGTTGTTGAAACTGAAACTAAAAGGTCAAATATATACATCTGTCATGTTATACCGGTTGGAATGTTGGGCCACTAAAGTGATACATCAGATACGTCCCCGCCCCCCACTCAGCTGAGATGGATGTGCGGTGTTATAAGAATGGATCAGGTGAGAAATGAGTACATAAGCGGATGTTTGAAAGTTGCAATTGACTGAAAAACTGAGAGGAAGAAAATTTAGGTGGTATGGGCATGAAAGAGGGATCAAAGTCAAGTGACAAAAAGAATGTTAAGCTTCAAGATTGAGGTCTATAAAGGTGAAGGTAGACCAAAAAAGAGATTGATGGTTTTTTGGAAGGATGATATGATGATCTAACTAACTACTAATCATTAGTGTGACAGGGAATGTATGACAGAAAAGATGAGTATGGAAGGAAAAGACATTGTGCCCGCCCCAAATAATTGGGAGAAGGTGAAAAAAGAGAGATCGTGAAGAGATTAACCAGAGAAGAACCCTAACTAATGGTAGTTCAGAATCGTATATCCTAATGAGACTGCGTCTGGGTTTTCTACTAGCTGTACAAGGGGGTGTAGTCCGAGGAACTGCTTAATCTGATGCCACCGCCACATTCTCACAACCATACCGCTTACCATCGGTGGGGCCCTATTTCCATGACCTACCACGTTCAGATACGCATCAGTTCTCTAGAACTTTTTCTTTTTCTCTACAGGTGTTTTTATAAGTCAGTATAAAAACAATATTTACATTATCTTCATGCTATCTTCAATATATATAATTTTGAAAACATTGATACTTCGTGTGTCATCCTTCACGGCGTCAAGTCAGCGTTTCTTAGGTCTTCTATAATATCTATCTTCTACCTGGAACTGGCGGAGGTGGCAGGGCTAGATATTTCTTCCCTACATAACTGACCGGTCTTCGTAAGACATTTCTATCCGTGTAGGAACGGAGAAAAAATACAATTTCCTGCGGCCGGGCGGCCTGTCATAAGAGGCAACAAATCAACCCACAGTCAGGTGGTAGGGCATTTGCCCGACTGGTTGGCTACCACCCCTGGTCTAAAGTATGTCGCCATAGCAAGCATGAGTTGTGTTCCGGCATTAGTGACCAAGTTCCAGTCTCCCTTAAGAGAGCAGTAGCGCATTCGTAGCACCTTTAGTGTTGCAAATGTCCATAGGCGATGGTAACCGCTTTCCAACAAGTGGGCCATCTGCCTGTCTGCTGAATTCCTGCAAAATTTTTTTAAAGACATGGAAATCACATCGATGTATTCATACACAAGTAACGTATAAAAAAAATGATAAATATAAGTTACAATGTTCGTTTTTGTTATACAACACGCAAGTAACCGCAATGGACGAAAACTTGATTTTGAAGAGCTGATTGTACACCATCCTTTCCCAAAGTGGGCGATAACGCCCCCTTGTGGGCGCTGCAGGCCTAAAAGGGGGCGGTAAGAGACCCAGAAAAATGGGGCGTTGTGTAGAGGCTTGGGGGGCGATTTGTAATTTCATCTAGCTAGGAGGACTCTTAGACACCGACTGAACTCTCGACTCTCGACCATAACTTGTAAACATCAAGTAATGTTAATTAAGAGTACTAGATACAATACAATAAAGTTCTCATTGGCACGTGTAGCCCGTAAGAGTTAACTTGAGACCTCAGCGCCGTTGTGTCCTACCTACTGCGCTTAGGCCTCAAGTTAACTCTTGCGCGCTACAAAAAGGTACGGGTCAAAGTCTCGTTCAGAATGAATGTTTAATCTCCGCTAATATAGCTCACAATAATCAATTAATTTAATTTGACGCTATAGTGGTTTTTAAGTAGCTGAAATAATGGGGGCGCTAAAAAATAATTGATTCTCAAAGTGGGCAGTATACAAATAAGTTTGGGAACTACTGTTGTAGACAATAATTGCGTAATAAATGAAAGCTTATGTACAAAGTGAAAGTTGCCTGTCCTAACGTCCTCTTAAGACTATTCCAAGCTTTCATTAGACTAGGTGCTAACCAGATAACTGGTGATGTAATCATTTTAATAACTAGGATATGTCCGCGACTTTGCCCACGCTTGATTTTTGAAATTCCGCGGGATTCCCAGGAAGCAAAGAACCGCAACTATAGTTTTAGTGAAAACTCTCGGAATAAGCTAATTTTTAAGCACCCGAACAACAACAAACTAAAATAGGTCACACAATTCATAAAATGTTGTGCTATCGATCAGTAAAATTTCACTTTAGAATTCGATTTTGTTAAACTGGCCATTTTAAATAATTCCCTGCAAAATTCCTGCGGGATTCCCGGGGTAAGAAGTAGCGTAGAGTTGAAGTCTACAAATTAGCTGTCCATCAGCGCAAACCGCATCGTCATCGGCCTAGTAGTTTTTACGTGAATCCATTACGTTCGCGTGCATAAAAATTAACTTATTCTGACAAAATTTCATTCTTTTTTAAGTGCTGCGGTGCTTTGTGTATGTGCGGAAATTTCAAGTCAAGCGTGAAAGAAGTCAAGGGCCTAGTAATCTTATACTAATATATAAAGCTGAAGAGTTTGTTTGTTTGTTTGCTTGAACGCGCAAATCTCAGGAACTATTAGTCTGATTTGAAAAATTCTTTAAGTGTTAGATAACCCATTTATCGAGGAAGGATATAGGTTATATATCATCACGCCATGACCAATAGGAGAGTGGTGCTCCTCTGAAGAATATTTCAAAATCGGGAGCTTTTTTAACTTACCTTTTTTTACTGTTCCACGCGGACGAAGTCGCGGGCGGAAGCTAGTAGTATAATATATGTGTATAAATATAGAATTAGTGTGAAAAAGCGAGACACATTGAAATTCTTTATTATGAACTGACTTGTTCTTAATATAGATTTGACTAACGCCTAGAAAGGAGGAATGCAGTCATAATTTAATTATAGCGGTGTCAAGATAATTTTAATAATATTAGTGACCTAGTTTTCAATTGGGCCAGTGTTATTTTAAATATACTGTAACAATAAAAAGTCAAGGCAATATTGTTCGGATGTTTTATAAGATATGTAGATATGAAAACAATGATTATATTATCAGCATCAGAGTGTTAAGTCCCAGTTTTACTACTTTTTCACTTCGTGCTATCCCTATTAACATTATAAATGCGAAAGTAACTCTTGTCTGTCTGTTCCATTTTCACGGAAAAACTAAGGGACCGATTTGGCTGAAAGTCAGTATATACACGTATATATATAGATAATAGGTAACAAGAGCAATTATTTTTGACTTTATGGCGACCTTATTAACTTTTTAAATAAAAACCGGTCCACCAATCAAAATGTGTAAAATGGTTCATGTATAGAATTTTCGATTAATGTATTAATAATGTTACGAATTTGTGGCATCTGAATTTAAAATGCCGTTGGAATATGACCAAGTTTATTAGAAGTACACACACGTAATTCACAATTCTTACAAGTATAACATTAAGATACTCGCTCCGAATGTACACTAGCTAACACCTCGATTGCAGTTGAAACTCAACTAAGTCAGTCCCCGACTGACCGACTTTATATATTTGTAAAATAACCTAGCAACATGCACACTGGTCCGTGGAATTCTTAATTTGTAAGCTTTATTGCTTCTAAGAATGTACATAAAATACAAACGACTTCTGACCTTTTACCGGGAGGCGTATAAAGGGATTAGCGTGAACAGTAGATCACTCAAATTCGAAGGGGTAATAAAACACCTGTAAAGAATTAGTATCGGTTCGCAACAATAATATTGTTGACCTCCAAAGTCACGGCTTTAGTTAATTATACACGTGACTGAATATAATTATAGGACCATATTCTAGAATGGAAACCAATAACGTATCCACTGAGTTGAGATGGATGTGTGGAGTAACAAGAATTGATATGGCGAGAAATGAGTACACAAGGGATCTTCGAAAGTTACATCCGTGACTACTGAAAAGTTAGAGGAGGGAGACTATGGTAGTATGGGCATGTGATGAGCAGGGATGAAATTCAAGTGACAAAAAGAATGTTAAACTGGAACATTAATGGGTACAAATGTAAAGATTGACCGAGAAATAGATGGATGGATTGTGTGAAGGATAACATTTTAGAGATGTCCCGACTAAGTGGAGTAGTGATGAGTAGTATACGTGTGAGGCAGTACATTTGTCCCGTACAAAATAGATTTGTACTGATACGGCTCAAAATTTAAATTGGTACTACTTCAAAAATGTTGTCCCGGCGTCAAATGTAAGAGGAAGGACGGAACAAGTACAACAGTACGCGACAATAACACGACATGTACGACTGCTAGTAAAATGAGGTGACCGAAGCCGAACCCATCCGATTCTTAACGAACATTTCCGAACTAGGAGTTTGTACGGGACAGATAAGGGAATGACGCTCACTGCCTCGCCGGCCTCATCGCTATGTACTGCCGCGGTACAAACCATACAAATCTTCTCGCCACTTGAAGTGGTACATTGTACTGGTTCAGTTTTTTATTAATCATGTCCTACCCAACTCTAAGGTGGAGGAGTGAGATGGAATGCTTCTCCGTCTCAAAGGAAGATATTCCAGCGAGGCTATTATTATTCCTCGCAGGCTCTATTATTCTTAGAAATTTTTGTATAATATATTGTTTGTACGTTTCGGGAATCATTTGCGACCTCAATTATTGCATAACGCCATTTATTGGCTTGTATGTGTTCCACTACAGCATGATGATTTGTGGTGTGACAGGAAGTATGCTTAGAATAGGGGATCAAGGAAGGAAAAGCATGTTGTGCCGATCCCTGCCTATCACATTTGTACGGATCTGTTTAATATACTAGCGTAAATACCTGAAATTAAATATTGGAAAAACATGATAAGATTCTCGAATAAACAAATCGCAAATTCACGATAATAAATAATTAATAATAGAAGTATAATAATTTAAGTAAATTTACCATCAGTTTTTTTGAAATTGCGAAGCTGGGATGAATTCTGCTATTTCAATATTTTGGCAATGCAGAGATATTCAAAGTACGATTCCATTGCGATAGTGTCAAAAATTCATATTCTACTAGATGCACAATATTTTCTTGATATCTTTGCGGCGGAATAAAAGTAGAAAACATTGGTGTTACCCATAGCAGAAATGACGTTAGCTGAAAGGAATATTGAAAAGCTAGGTACTAGGTAGGCAAAACTCCGATTGAGACGATAGTGTCCGGCGATTTTGATGAGATAGTAATAGCAGAATTGAGGCCCCAGGTAGAGACGACCCAGTTCATGGAAATCAGACAGGAGGATAAGAGGAGGGGGGATAGGGGAAGTGGGAAGTGAGCCTTCGGAACTCGTCCTCATCATACGACCATCAACCTAACCTACCTAACCATCAAGGCTTACCGTTTCACGCCGATATTCTGTGTTCGCGTTGTGTCACACCTTTCGAACCATCCGTAAGAGCGGTAGTCAAGATAATATTTCCAGCATGTCTATAACTCGGAATAATCTATCTTCTAGCTATCTATATAAATAAAAATGAGTCGTAGAAATGTATGTACGCGCATAACTTGAGAACGACTTTATCGATTTTGATGAAATTTTTGGTGTGTATTCACAATTGAAACTGGTAGGCGGCGCTGGGATCGGGTCCTAGATTTTTATTTTTTCAAGGGCGGACCACGTTTGCCAGGACCTATAGTCCTTAATAAATAATCAGCAGACAAATTACACTCATTGTACATCCCCAAGCTAAGCAAGTTCCGCTTGTATGGGTAATATACAACGGACCACTCTGGTGCCGATCCCAGACATCCAGACCATAGTAAATAACGGAAAGTCTGTTTTACGAAATTCACGTTCGTTCTAGCGAATTCGATCACCTAAGACTTTGCCCGTTCAAGCACAAAGACAATAAAATTTCAACCACCATAATAGCTAACTAAGGATTCGATGTGTTTTGTTGCAGTGTTTGCTGGTGATGTTGACGGTACTCCACGTGGTCGCCAGATACGTGCTGCAGGTGTACGAGGCTGACGTGGCCGGTCCCGTCGCCTACTACACGCACCTCATATTCGACGTATGTATCTAAGTACCTCAGTCGAGATTACACAAAAATACGTCTCAATCTGGATCAGATTTGCGGTTTTAGCTGATATACAGCAAATGTCTAGACCTAGAATCTGCGCTACCTATTATCCCGGGATTTTTTTTGGGAATGATTTAAAATGGCCAGATAAAGAAGAAATCTAATTCTAATATGATTTTTCCAGTGATCGATAGCAAACTCTATGTAATACTAAGCTTTTAAAAAAAGGTAAATGCAAACTTTTGAGATCCTGGATATCATGTAGCAGCAGTGTGCTAAGGACAAGTAAAACGAACCCAAACACGACGGGTCTGTCGTGTTTAGTACAGAAATTCCTATGGCCACCTTCCGACTCCATTATCAGATCAGCTCCATGGTACCATATTATGTCATTGTCACGCGATATACATATTCGTGCAGAATTCCAGCTCAATCGAAATCCTGGAAGTTGGTCTAATTAAATTTGCAAGATTCCACCCGAACTTACATACACATATCCGGTAAATAAAAGCTTGTCATATATGACTGTATATATTCTAAATTATGCGCACGAAATACCGACCCAATATTAAAAATGTAAAATTATCTCCAGAAGGTTGTCTGGAAGAAATCGCTGTTAGCGATAAGACCGCCGATTGTACTAGTTATAAGATTCTTAATTCATGTGTATTATTATTTTCTTGTGTGCAATAAAGAATATTCTATTCTATTCTATTCTATTGTCAAATGTGTGATATTTTTTATCCTTACCTTATTCCGACACAGTTTCCACTAAAATGATGCTTGTATTCTTTTTTAAAATTCTGCGATATTTTGTGTCCCGTGAATCCCGCGGGAATTTCAAGTCATAGCAATGGCTTGGACAAAGTCGCATGTATGTATATATCGAGAGCCTCATAACAAATGGGCGTACAGACAAAAGCGCAGTTTTACACAAGGGAGAAAATTGTGAATAAAACAATGCCATTTGATTGTATAAGACTGAAATGTGGAATAGCCTTTTTTAAATACACTTGCATACTTTCTTAATTGTAAATAGCATTTTTGCGTATACGCCTATATGTTATGAAGCCAATGTATTTAGTAGTGATAAAAGGTTGAACAGTATATGCTCTGTCGGGGTGCAGTCGGTGTCGCTGATAGTGGAGCTGCTGCACGTGGTGCACATGGTGGTGTACAGCAACATGCTGGTGTCGATGGCGTCGCTGGTGCTGCTGATGCAGCTGCGGCACCTGCTGCACGAGCTGCAGGCGCGCGTGCGCCGCCACCGCCTCTACACCTCGCTCGCCACGCACATGAGCCAGAAGTGAGTGCCTAGTGTTGGACTCCCGATGGCATGCTCGGACCTACCAACCGAACCACCTCTTTAGTCCATCCAATGGTCTAGACGGCGACGGCTCATAGAGCCCCTTACATAGAGTTGCATGTCAGTCCACCACATACACTACAGCTCCTGCCACAACCTTGTTGCTGAGCGCGATACGACGCGACAGGCGACAAAAATAAAAGTACCTATTGAGATTTAATAAAACTACGTGTTGGCGGTTTTAAGTGCGGTATTTTATTTGATTTTTATTTATAAGTTTCGGCCACTTTTCATTGGCCGTAATCACGGAAGACAAAGATATATCGTTAAAGTTTATTTAGCCTCACTTTAACAATACTCATTGACACTTGACATCTTTGTGTTCCGTGGTTACTGTTACTGAAATGTGGTCGAAACGTCGGCATAAAAAGTAAAATACCACGCTTAAAACCGTTGAAACGTAGTTTTATTGTGCACTAGTCGCAAAAAAGTCAAGAAACTACAACAGTATTAAGATTTTTTTTTAATTTATTATCCAATATGCTTACATTCATATACATTACAAATCACATTTGAATTGTAGCACAGAAACCTCATGGGTTTATTCGTGCCGCAGGGAGTCGTGTACACAATACTGTTATTTTAGTAAATAGGAGCAGAGGCGAGTAATGGTTATCATCATTCTAGTGTTTAATTCTGATTTGATAATAAAGCGGGGGGGGGGGGATCATCATTCTAGTATATGGTTCTCATTTTAGTCCCAGGACTGCACATGATGGTCCGCTTTGGGAATCAGTATAGAATCTTTTCAGATTATACTTGATTAAATTGTGGTTATTTTTGTACTTGGTTTGCAGGTCCTCTGGGAGATCAGTATATATTTATTTATTTTAATATATTTATTCTCCCTCTCGTGACGCACACGTTTGTCAGGGTATTTCTTTCTTTTCTTTTCAAAAGTCTTGTCATTATATCATAAGGACTCTTGTTAATTATATCCATTTCTAAACACTCTACTATTCAAACCATTACTAATTTTAACTCTGGTATACGAAATGTTATAAAAAATAATAATACGTATGAAGCTTACCACCAGGTGTAGCCCTCGGCGCCGATTTCCGTCGCGTTGATCGTCGCTAAGCCCAAGGTCATGACCGAGTGATAATTCCCAATTATATTCAACAAGAGGCCCCGGCAGACGTAGCCCTGCCCTAGTCCCAATTGTGAATCTAAATCATCCGGGGACCCACTCAAACACACACAATAAAATTCGTCAGAATCGGTTAAGTTGTTCTCAAGTTATGCGCGCACGTGCATGTCTACGATTTATTTTTATTTATATAAGATTTAATAGCAGAGGGAAAAATATGTAGTACAAGTAAAAGTTAGACAAATAATTTTTATTTTATTTACTGTTTCAATTAATTAATTTGCTATTTGACTCGTTTAATTTATGACGTCATAACTTGCTATCCTAGTACAAAATCTACGCGGCTTAGTAACATAACTAACAGTGTCTCTGTTGAGTTCACTGTCAACTGCCCTATTGAATATGCGCGTACGTAATTTTAAAAATAATTTAAAATAAATAATTCATTTCTAATTTGACCTCACGTGTCTATTTGCATTCCGACCGTCGAAACAAAATGTACGAAAGGTTGTCAGCATTGGAAGCAGTGACATTGGGACGTGAACGCGCATAAATATCCTGTACCTTGCTCTTTGCTATTTTAAGTAATAACAGAAATCCATCCATACGAAATTTCAAAATTGAAGTAAAAAGTTATTTTTGGTTTCAATGCCACTTATATATAGACTAGCTGTGCCCGCGAAGTCGTCCGCGCGGAACTGATTTTCAAAGCCCCCTATTTTGAAACATTTTTCTTTGCTGGTATCCGACGTTAAACGCTTTCCATCTGTTAGTGGAATTTGCGATTTTAAACATCCCACAAATTTTAACACTTATTGTAATTGAGATAAATAATTAAAATACTCAACATTATTAAAATACAAAATAAATTAAAATACTCGACGTAATTAAAATTACATGCATATTGTTCTTATTATTAATAATATGAATTCGAAATTTAAAAATAACCCTTCATTATTTTGAAAACAAAACATTAATGCAAGTCAATTAATAAACCTGCATTCCCATTAAACTCTTTAATGTGCATTATTATTATTATATTTGGTGTACGTGACTCACGCGCCGGTAGTTTTGATTGGCTCGATCATTAACGTCGTCGTTAGGCTATCGCCAGCCTCGTTAATTGACAATGCAATTCGACTTAAAACGATTCATCCAGGTATCTACAATTAAATTGAAATTAAAACAATTTAGACGATATCGAACGATTATCGTTTTCTATTTCTGAACTGCATAATTATTATAATGATATTTTACATTGATGTTCGTTAATAACTTCTTATTTTGAGTTATACTTGATGTATATAATAAACTAGTACCTAGTGGCAGCGAAAGAAAGAATTTATTTCCAATTGCGACACCAAATAAAAAAATAGAATATTACTGTTACATACCGACAAAGAAATGCACACCTGGTTTATTACCTTTCCAGCATTCGGACTTCTTTTGTTTACTTTATGATTAAAATTTGCAATTAGACAATAGCCTATTGTTATTGTTTTCGTTTATGACCGTGCGCAGGAATAATTAAGCAGGTGTGCAGATTACGTTTTCTTGGAAAAACTAAGTCTACGCAGTCGATTGTTGTATTGTACAGTTTACGATAAAACAATGCCCGAACAGAGGGGTGGGGCAGTCTAGCGAGAACCACGACCAAAGCAAGATGAGTACATTTGATAGGCAATATAGTGACGGACTTTGCGCGTGTTATTGAATCGTGCAGTTTGTACTGGTTGTATCCAGTTATATTTGTACCTGTGTTATACGTTCTAATAAATTCTATAGTAATTCCAACGGAATTTTAATTCGAGTCTTGTAGCTCGTAATATTACATACAGAAATTGCCGCAAGTTTGGAAATGAGGTTGGAATTTGCTGTTCCGAAAGATGGTCCGACACAGCACTGGTTTTCTTTCTTTAAAGAAAAATAATGTGCGGTTCAGATAACAGTAAATAAGTCATAAAATGGTGTTAATACCCTTCATAGATAATAAATTATATTTATACATGTTAGTGTGTGTGAAATATTATAAAATTCTAAAAATGCAGTGTGTACATTTAAGCCATTAAAAAAAACACGAACCTTTTTTTAAAATTTTCATATCTGTTAGTCGGTTTGTCTGTTTGTTCGAGATTTACGTAAAAACTACTGGTCCAAATTCGCTGCGGGTTTTGTTTATCGACAGCAAATTCTTAGCCTTAAAATCTGCACTACTTTTTATCCTGGGAATTTTCCTGGGAATGATTTAAAATGGCCAGACTAATCAAACTTTAATTCCAATGTGATTGTGTTTACTGATCGATAGCAAATATGTGATATTTTTTACCCCGAGAATCCCGCGGGAATTTTCCCAGAAGCGGTTTGTAGTTCTCCGGGTGTACAAAAATTAGCTTATTCCGGCAAATTCCTCACTTGAACGATAGTTGCGGTAGTTTATGTCTCGTGAATCCCGCGGGAATTTCAAGTCGAGCGTGGAAGAAGTCGCAGGCATATCCCAGTTTAAAATATACATATGAATATTAATTCCATGATAACACGAATGTATTATGATTAATAGGTTAATTAGTCTGTGAGATACGTTGCGAATACGGATCGAGAGTACTACTAGGCTATTGCGCAGGCGTTACTCATAAATACTGATAAATAGAACAGTCTATTTTCGATGTAAATTTGTTCCTGCGAAATAATTTCGAATAAATTTTGCTTTACTACTAGTTAAAATACCTCCTTACTAGTTATGTTTATTTTCTACCAATGGCAAACTTATAATCTTATGTAGTAGGTAATAAAGTTTTCGCGTAGCTGCGGGTTAAACCCTGGTGGGCAGTTCTCTCTCTCTTTCTCTCTCACTCTATTTGACTTACATATAAACTTAAATAGATTTTTATATATCGCGGCTGACTTTGTTTTATACTATGTGGTTAATAGTAATGTTTCCATTGAAAACTATTCCGACTAATTCGGTTATTTAATACTGAGTTGTCGTAACGCGCTGCGATGCGATCAGCTCCCAATTCCAAAATCGCCATTCTTTAGCCGGATTAACTTTAACGCGTCCGAGACTCGCTCGTTCTATTGATGTACTAAGAAGTAGGTATATTGATTGATTATTTGTTCTCAGTTATCCCATGGCCAGCAAGGAGGAAGTGGAGAAGAACCAAGACAACTGCGCCATCTGCTGGGAGCCTATGAAGGAGGCCAGGAAGCTGCCTTGCTCACACCTGTTCCATAAGTGAGTTCATGATAATTTGCCAATTCCAAGAGAAAGAGTGTGGTATGTAATAAAAAAATACTTGATCACACAGACCGACTGACATATATACACATAGCCCAAACTGCTTAGGCTAGCATCGTGAAAATTTGCATATGGGTTTTTTTCAGTACTGTAGGGTGATCACTAAGAAAGGATTATTGAAAATTTAATCCCTAAAGGGGGGGAAAATTGGGATGAAATTTTGTATGAAAATTCATCATTTTCAAAGAGCACGAAACTTTATCTACCTGCTTCTAGTTAGAAGTAAATCTAAACGCGTGTTATCTATATAGCGTTTCTGGGAACTCAACCCTCCAAGGTAGTTAAAAAATTTGCTCAAACTATGATTATTTTTAATCTACGTGATCAATAACTAGTAATTTATATATGAAATTGCGTGTTTGTGGTAGTTGGTAGTAATGGAAAACCACCGTCAGGCACTTGTTGCCTGGCACATGTGGAAATGCACCTATTTGGGACCATCGCGAGACTTTTTTTTTGGTATATTCCTACGTCGTACAATTCATTGTCAAGTGTCTCGCTATGTGAAGACTAAATAAACGTTTCTCTTTCTTTCTTCTTCTAGTTTGTCTCAGGGTGCAGTTGAAAGACATCGCGAGACATATTGTTTTTCTGTACACATGGTTTTAATACCCATTTTATTAGATATTATTTTTCGTGGTGTCTCGTTACGTGTTCGAAAACCAAATAAGTAATATGCGTGTGTTGTCGTAGTTCGTGCCTGTGCCAGTGGGTGCAGCAGGACGCGTCGTGCCCGACGTGCCGCAGGGCGCTGGCGGCGCAGCCGGCGCGCGGCTCCGCTGCGGACGCGGCGGCCGGGGCGCCGCCCGCGCCCGCGCGCCCGGACGACCCGCGCCTCCACCCCAACCACCTCTTCCACTTCGACGGTGAGAACGCCATTCTCACTCCATACATCTATTCATTCAGACGATAAATACACAGGTCGTCGATACATATCCGGCTCGAAGGACCAAAAATATTAGAGGACATTCAAATAATATACTATAGCGTGAGCGTAGCTGTTACCATGGGGGGGGGGGGGGGGGGCTCGGCACCTAAGCCAAAGCAATCGACCGAAATCCGCAACCACTTGCACATGTTATACGTGACAATAAAAAAGTTTTGTACGATTCCACATACAGAAGTTTTTCATACTTTTATATTATGATGTTCGTATAAATAACGCTCACGAACACTTTGTGGTCGACTTGCTCTTAAGTCTCTATTGAGTTGGTATTACATCGCCACGAATTACTATCAACTAAGTTGAACCCAGGGATCAGCATCCAAGCTCAACTAGTACGAGAATAAATCCTTGAAAGCAATAAGGTGTATTTTCTTCGCTCTACTGTAAGACAGTACCAGCACTCCACCACAAACAAATGCATGCGTACAAGTTTAAAGTACTATATCGCAGTTTTGTATTTACTTCGAACCCGCCACAATACACATTAGTCAGATAATTCATATTGTTCATAACAACTATTTTAGTTTATTATTATTTTAAAAATAATAAATGGGTCGATGTCTGTATCCTGCATTACGATTTTGATAATGTAGCTAATTATAGTCCCAGAAAAAGTACTTTCTTTATAATTGTCCGGATAAAATTACTTTTAATTTCAATTTTCATATCGTGGGAAAGAATTCAGATAAATTTTCCCTTGGAGTCGTAACTTAGTTCACCTTCTTCCTATCATTTAAAAATAAAAAATTCAAAAAGAAGAATATGACAATGTCAATGTGAATCAAATTCACAGAATACTGTCAGATTAGGTAACAAGTCAAAATCATGCAGTGAACAAAAATTGTAAAGTTAAATTATTTGTATTAAAACGCAGGCAGTTTGAATAAAATGATAATGAATTAAATGCAACATAGCGTGCTGTATTACGCCACTTTGGTCGCCTTGACATGCCTCGCCTTGCTCCTGCTCCTTTCCAAATTGAAGATACTCTTATGGAATTTGACAGGTCCTGACATTCTACATTTAAGACCCAATCTCCTTTATCTTCTAAATCTTTATATTTAAATGTGTAGTTAAACAATTCATAAATATTCAAATTATAGAATAATTGTATAGGAAATGCCTGAGCCGTTTATACCTTGTCAATCTAAATGTGCATGCCTTCGTTAAATACTATCAATATTCGATACCTATTTTAATTCTGCCAAAAACACAATAAAGGTGTTAAAAATTGAATTAATACCTTTCAATTCGTGTTTTACTTAACTTTGCTATATTTCGAATTCAACGATAATTATTAATTACTAATGTCAAACTATATACAGTGTGATACAAACACGGAGGTTCTATTTCGAGCATTAGCAACATCTTCCCTTAAAACTTTTTTAGTTATTCTTTCATTCAAATGACTTAGTATTTGTGTTAATGCTTACTTGTTGTAAGCCTTTATGAAATAAAGTAGAATGCTTCGATTGAGATGATACTGATGATGATGTGTTGGTTGTCCTGCGGGCAACCTACGAAAATGGTTGTCACTAGTTTGAACCAAGATAGTTTGGATAATACAGACTTATGAGCCGCTCCTGTGTTTTTACTAACCGGGCAACCGTTAATCTGCCTTACTGTTGGTTAAAATTTGACATAAACTCCATACAAGTAATATCAAATTTCTATTGATGGTAAGGCAAGTGAATGAGTAGTAAGATATAGCAATAGGCCATTAGTCAGATGACTCAAACGAACCAAAACATGTGAGTAAGGGCGCGTTCCCACTATGTCGTGACGACAGATAGTCGTGTAGTTTTCAAGTGTCGTGGCTTATAAGTTTAAATGGAGGTGTTCACATATAGAACGACACGACTTACTGTCGTCTACGACATTTTTTGCAGTGACGACAGATTGTAATGACAGTGGGAACGGCTAGCACGACAGTCGTAAAACGATAAAAGATCGTTAAACATTTTTGACGACAAACAGTCGTTATAATGGGAACAGCTAGAGACGACAGTCATCAAACGATGAATTAATCGTTCGGGAACGCGCCCTAAGTGTTGGTAAACTATTATGATATGAGTTTATTGCATGTCCTAAATATTAACAAAGAAAGACAGCCCGCTCGATTTCAAAAATTAGTATTCTTTCTTCATTTCTGCATGGATATAAGTGTGTCCAGTGTTATATATGTGCTTTTTACCAGACTAACTTTCTAAAATAAATCACTGTTACAATCTATCCTTTTTTTTTAAATCACTTATGGGGAATATCTTTTCTACGGACACTATCCTCGAGCCTGGGGGAAGGCTTACACCGAAGGATTTGTGAGACTCCTGTTCGGCCGTATGCCCACCGTGGCACCATGGTCTCCGATCGGAGATACGAGGGATGCCACGGGAACTAAACCATAAGTATTAAATCTGTGGCACCCTGGTGCGCGTGGCCCAATGTGATGGCCTACGACCCCTAGCCCGTTTTTCGCGGATGAGATCCGCGCTTTCTGTCTCTCCGTCCCTCCCTCCTCCCTCTCACGTTCGTCCGCCTCATTCCGCGTCATTGTTTGCTCCGGAGCATGGCGTCAACCAAGCCCCGGAGCGAGTCCCCGACGACATACTGTGATTCAAATCCCTGGGGTGCCCAGGCGGCGCACTCAACTAACGCGGTTACAACCTATCCTACCCCTAAGCTCCGTATTTGTGGCGAGGATTTACCCACATATTCGGCAAACAGAAAAAAGTGTTCAGTCTAGCTTCATGTATTGGAGTTTCATCTAATTTTGCTACGGGCAAGATTGGAAGACTTGCAAAAGTCGGTTGGAGCAGGGGTTCATCGCGAACAGTCTGCATGAAAAATCAGACAGGGCAGGAATCAATAGGGAGGCGGTGTTGCTCAGTGCACTATCAACAGGCTAGCAAGCAACTTGTACGACCTGATGACCTGCCAACAAAAACAAAATATATGAAGTTTTATGAAGCTATACATATAATGGTGAAACACACACGCAATAGGTTGCCCGATTAAGAGGAATAGCTTCTCACTGAGGGTTTAGAAGCAGAAGATGCGCCTAGACTTATTTTCTTAGATATTTTTTTTTTAGTATTTATTCTGAGTCTGTTTCTGTTGTCTGTGTGTCAGGTTCCCGGTACGTGTCGTGGCTGCCGAGCTTCTCGGTGGAGGTGACGCGAGTGCACCTCGACCTGCACCCCATGCCCGCCGCGCAGATTGACCACCTGGCCAGGCAGGTGAGTACTGGTGCACCTTGCGATGCAGCACACAAATACTGACCCCTATCATCGCCGCTCGACAGGTTCCGCGTGATCTTTTGACCCCTCCATCCATCCCTGTCTAATGGTGAGACTCCTCTCTTTTTTAAGTAACGTCACATACTTTTTATTTTCACATCAATAAATTATTAAATGAAAACAGTTTAAATTATTTTTTATGAATTTATACACTATTCTCATAGAGATAGAGTTGGAAATAGAAGCCCCCCCCCCTCCCTTAACGGTTTTATCCGTGCAGGAACGGAGAAAGTACAGGTGGCCTGTGTGGTAAGAGGCGACAATACAACCCACAGCCAGGTGGTAGGGTATTTGCCCGACTGGATGACTATAAGCCCTGGTTTAGAGTATGTCGCCATAACAACCTTGAGTTGTGTTTCGGCCTTAGCGACCAGGTTCCAGTCTCCCTTATGAGAGCAGCAGCGCATTTGTAGCACTTTTGATGTTGCAAATGTCCATAGGCAATAATCTATGAATGCCCATGATAGTGAAATAAACTGAGACGTTTTTTACCATTGCACAAAATGTCATAGCCTTTTTGTCCAAGGCTTGGAAACCGGTAGAAGAGTCGAATCCGTCGCAGCCCAAGTACGTAGAAACTTTTCTCACTTTAGCTTAATTAAACGGTATTTGGGAACAAAATGTTATTAAATAGGCACCAGTGACATCGTCCACCTTGGACGGGGTAAGTAAATTTATATGTGTCCTAAACACTTGAGACCACTCCCGGTCAAAATCCTGCAGGATTCCCGGGATATAAACTATGACAGATATGGTGACGGGAAATTTGCTATCAATTAGTGAAAATGTTACATTGGAATCCGTTTTTTTTTTCAACCAAGACATTTCAAACCGCTTTCAAGAAAATTCCCGAGGGTTTCCTGAGATACAAAGTTCCGTAGATTTTATTTCCGGGTACTTGCTATCGATTAACGAGAACCGTATCGAAATCGCCATATAAGTTTTTACGTGAATCCCGAACAAACAGACAAACACAAAAACTCTGTTATAATTTTATAGTATTACTAGGATATGCTCGCGACTCGGTCCACGCTTGACTCGAAATTCCCGCGGCATTCTCGGGATGAAACATATCACACATTTTCATAAACATATTATTCGCTAAAACCTGTGTTGTATATAACGAAATGATTTCGAAACAGGTGCACCAGATGTTCCCGCAGTACTCCCTGGGCGTGCTGGCGGCCGACATCGCGTCGACGCGCTCCGCGGACCTCACGCTCGAGAACATCCTCGAGGGGAGGCTGGTCGCCGCCGCCGCCCCCCCCGCCCCCGCGCCCCTGCCAGGTAACACGCCCCCTGCCAGGTAACACGCCCCTGCCAGGTAACACGCCCCCTGCCACTAGTCAGTCACAGTCCGGCCAAAACGTGAGCCCACGTCAGCCAGCGTTGCGGCGTACTTCTCAGATGAGTTTTTTTAATTGCATGAATTTAGCACACGGGTCACCTGCATTCATAACCTGGATCTGGCCACGAATGCCGCCGGAACACTGCGACGTACTGCTCTAGAGCAGAGATGTTAGCCGGACGGCCAGAAGGGCCAATACCGTACTGCCTGGTTTTGGGCTGTTTTGTCGTCTCTTACGACGGGCCGCCCGGCACCAGGATATACTGTATCTTTCTCCGTTCCTGCACGGATTTGGTTGCCTATGGATCTGGTATATGACGACAGGAAGAACGCCGGGCTCATTAGTGGGTATTCTGGATTAGCAGCCGGCCAGTCCCACATTCTCGAGCAGTGGGGTGTCCACAAAGGAATACACCAAAAAATATTTTTTTATATATTTTTGATGTGAAGTCGATTTTGTTTTTTTTTTACCGACATCAAAAAAGGAAGAGGTTCTCAATAGGCTGTATGTTGTTTGTTTTTGTATGGTCGTTACTCGATTTATCTGTCAATTGTGAACCGATATTCGTTTTTTTTTTATTCAAAAGGTTATACTCCCAAAATTGGTCCAATTGTCACCATGTCAAGATCTGATGAGTGGATTGTTAAGAGATTACTTCGTGATACGATATCTTCGTCAGTTCTATACTAATGTTCAATTTTTTTCCTTTACTCGTAAGTCTATACTCCCGAGGTAGTGCCCCATGGCAACAAGTCAGGATCTGGTAAGTGAATTCCAGGGAACCGAGAGTAACCATTACTTATAAAGGAACGCAGTGCGCCTAAATTATTGGAAAAAAGTTTGTATACGCTGTAGGTAATACATTTTGTACAGGCGCTTTATTTTTTATTTACATGTTACGCGACTTCTCCGTCAACTGTGGATCGTTTTGTATTTATTTTTGTCTTTATTCGTAAGTATGTATACAAACTCCCGAGGTAATTCACTGTCCACAAGTCAGTATCTTGATGAGTGGATCCCAGAGAAATTGACGAGTGAAAAAAGCTTGTATACGTGTGTCAGTATTACAATTTCTAGGCATGTTACGCGATTCCTCCGTCAATTGTAGACCGATTTTTTGAGTCAGGATTCGATTTATGGATCGCAAGGAAATCGAGAGTACCTTTGTTGAATAGTGAGTGAATTTTCTATAAGTGCTTAATATATTATTTCTTAAGCTATTGAAGTATTTGCTGTATTAAAAAGTTATTTTTATTTAAGAAAAACAAAACCATCTACAATGAAAACAAAATAATAGGTATATACTTTGGTGAGGCGCCTTATGCCTTATATTACCTTTCCCCTCCTTCCCGCAAATCCGCATGCTGGATAGAGACAGGTGGTGCCACCTATCGGCCAACCATGATTCGTGCCGACGGGCGGTCCAGTACGTCGATGACCTCGCGATAACCGCACGCGCATTAAGTGCAATCACAAGAACGCTTTTTACCTGTAAACCCGCTTCAGTTGTTGGTGTGAATAATACGCAAATTTCGGAAGACGTGCTGAACGTGCTATTCTAAGGAACGAGGATTGGGAATCCGCAGGTGAGTGCCGCTTTATCTACCCAGCTGTGGATTTTGCCTCTTTCCAACACCAACAAATTCTTACCTTTGTCACCCGCACCACCATACTTTGAAAATTTGATCTCGTTCTTTTATGCTACGTCCATCTTCAGTATGCGTGCCGCGATGGAGTGGAACTCACTGCTGGAGTCTGTTTTTCCCCAAAACTTACAATCTGAGTGTCCCTGAATTGTGTTTGAACTTGTCCTTACAGAAATACCGGCTCTAGTGTCGGAGATAATCCCACCGAGGGAGCCCGAGGCGATCGCTCCGGTCGGGGTGCACGCGGACGCACTCGAAGCGGACACACACGACAGGTAGTTTTCATGGATGTACCTATTACGTGGATCAATAAGTCCCGGGACTTACCAAGAAAAACACATTTTTTTGGCAAAATTCCAATTTATTATTTAAGCAACATAATCAATTCAGCGCTTCTCTAACATTTCAATACCTTTCTTGTAGAACGATTCATCTTTGGCTTCGAAATAAGCATTCGTTTCGGCGATGACTTCTTCGTTGGAGTAGAATCTCTTTCCTTAGAGCATTTTTTGAGGTCTACGAACAAGTAATAGTCGCTGGGGGCCAGATCCGGTGAATATGGTGGGTGCGGAAGCAATTCGAAGCCTAATTCTTAGTTCCAAACAGCGCTCGGAATCAACGACACGTTGTCGTTCCTGATCCGCCGTGAGCAAACGCGGCACCCACTTTGACAACAGCTTCCTCATAGACAAATGTTCGTGCAAAATAGCGTACATACTGTCGTATGATATCTTTATGGTGTCAGCTATCTCACGCAATTTTAATTTACGGTTTTCAAAAACGATTTGGCGGAGTTTTTTGATGGTTTCCGGTTGAACCACCTCATTTAGCCGGCCGGGGCGGTCAGCATCTTCAGTGTCTGTACGACCACGTTTAAACTCAGCATACCACCGACAAATGGTTGATTTGTTGGAGCAGAGTCCCCGTCACACTTTTCAAGCCATTGTTGAGTTTGCATTGTGTGTTTTTTTCATCAAAAAGCAATGATAAATCAAGACACGAAATTGTTTCGAATCCACTGTTTTGGATATATCAAGACTAGCGTCACTTAAATCACTCTAACTTGTGGACCAAACACCAGAATGTCATGAAATTTGAAGGTTGGTACTCATGAAAAATCATACGGAACTTTTGTTGGCAACGCCATCCATATGTCAGTCCCGGGACTTATTGATCCACGTGTTATGTATGTGTGTAAGTTCGAGTGGAATATTGCAAGTTAAATTTGACCAACTTCCCGGTTTCCGATTGAGCTGAAATTTTGCACGCATATGTATATTGTGTGACAATACAATAATATGGTACCATGGAGCTGATCTGACGATGGAGTCGAAAGGTGGCCATAGGAACTCCTGTACTAAACTAGATAGACCCGTCGTGTTTGGGCTCGTTTTACTCGTCTTGGCTAGCACTCTGCTGCTACATGATATGCAGGATCTCAAAAGCCTGTATTTAAAAACCTTTTTTAATAACAAGTTATATTTAATAAAATCTAGTAATTTAGTTGAATTTCACCCAATAATAAAAGCAAGGAAATTTCGAATTGTGATGTTTTTAAATTTTTATTTAAGTCTTTTCTAAAACAACTATGTTGGATTTTGGGTGGCCAGATACAGATGCCTGGCACGCACAATCTAGCAAATCCAAATCCCACGCGTTTAATATAGTTTCTAACATATGGACTATTAAATATATATTTTCTATTATAAAATAATTCAAAACCATCAACCTGATGAGGAGGCCGGAAATAAGCTGCTCGTCGTTGGGTCCTCCATAGGTCCCATCCAAGTCATGTGTCCCGCTATGTGAAAATCAAATAAATGTTTTTCGTTTCTTCTTCTTTCTAAGCCTAATGCAAGGTAATTGACCTGCATACTTTAAAATTAGGACCTAAACATTCAATGCCCGTCTCCGCGAATTTGAATTAATTTAACTATTTACTTATTAGACTCGTTGATCGTTTCTTATGTGTTGTATGTTTTGTGAAGTGGTGGTAAGTGATGATTTTTTTGTTAAAGTGCGGAACCCAGCCCAATCGGCATGAGGTTCTCGAAGAGCGCCACAGAGCGCCAAGTGTCGTTGCAACGGCGCAAAGACACGCTGATCGCGAACGCGCGCAAGAGGTACCTCGAGAGGAGGGCGGGCGAGGCCGACCTCGAGGCACCCTCCACCAGCTCGCACAGCTGAGTGCACACGCGGAAAACGGTTCACAATTTCATATTAAAATTGTAGGAGAATTCTCTTACTATTGAGGGGAAAGAAAGACTTGAAATGTAGTACCACCTATGTTTAGTTATTTTTTTGAAGTGAAACTTCTTTATCGGCGTTGGATTTTTTTTTACCGTCACTTATTTCGGTTACGCGCCATCTTTTTCTTGCCCCTACCACGTGGTAGGGGCTTTATTTATTTAACCAATTTCTGTAAAGTTGCATATAGTAGATCATTTTTCGAAAAATAAGGTCTTAAAGAAGTTTCACTTCTTACGTGTGTACACACTAGTAAACGCACACATTTTTTTCGTTCAAGATACTCTCTGATAGATTACTACACTGTGCTTGCGTATAGGTGTTATATTTTTTGTACAATTGTTTTTGCATTATAAAGCCTCAAACGTCATGGCTTTGCAGTTTGGCTATTGAAGGCTGAGTACTAACTAATTTGTGTATAAAACTGTCAACAACAAATAGCATAGCCATGATTTGCTAAGAGTTGTCATAGTTTGATGCGGACTATAAAGCCATTTATTCACTGTCACATGTACTCACGACAAATCTGTATGACGCAAAACTTAACCATTAAAATTACGAATGTTTCACAAAAATTTCTATTCAGTGGAGGTTTTATGCATTAAAAAAATCACAAAACATGTGTTTCGTATAATTATATAGTAATAGTAATTTTGTATAATTATAAAGTAGTGGTCGCCCGTGGTCGAAATTCAACCATAATAAATAAAATCAAAGACTTCTATAATCACACACACTGTTATTTTGACTTGAACAATAAACAAAAATGCGTATGTGCATGTTTTTATGCATAATTATTAATATTTTTGCTTCACGTGTTAATATATAGATGTATATGAAATCAAAATCAAATTTGTGTGATGTTACTACTTACGTAATTTCAGTATTAAAATTTGCGTTATATAAATTTGTCTTAAGTAAATTCTGTCAATCCTCAAGAATGTGGGTGCGAGCGAGACGGCGCACTCCATTCAGGTAACCTTAATTGTTTCTGAAACGCCATAGAAAGTGGAGTCTCACTAAACCGACGCCATTAAAAACTAGTTATTTTTTCCTTTGTTCCTTAAGGGACACGGAAAGTTTCAATTAATTTTTTTAGGAAAGCAAAGTTGCACGGGAGTTTTTCCCATGGGCATGTGTCGGCTTATCTCGAATAGCGCTCATCGAAGTAGCCAAGGGTCTCAGCTAGTATGTAAATAAAATAAAACATGTTGCAGATTACTTGACATTTTAGCTACGTTATTTTCAACTTGAAAACAACGGGTAAATAGAGGTGCTATTGTATTTTTTTTTAATTCTGAGCTCATAGTGACGCCGGTGCCGAGCAAAGCGCGAAACGAGAGTAGGGAGTGGTAATATTATAATTATTGGAAGTACCGGACTGAAGTGGCGGATTAGTGGGACTCTCTCTACTGTACATATTTGCAGTAGACATTTTTTTGGAAATTTTTTCCATCCACGAATGTGTTTAAATTGTTGATTTTGTTTCAGAAACAACATTTATAATTGTCTCGGTGAATACATGCCTTATTTTTTATTTTTTTTCGGTTCATGAAAATGGAAATTGTATCCTATTGTAATCACAAAATAAAAAGCCCGATTTGACACTTGAGAATGTCTGTAGAAAGTAACTTTGAATAAAATCAACAAAACTGAAAGCAAATAACAATTAATTAATTTAATTGATACTATATAAGTTTGTTTCCTTACAATTATTTATATATTTATATTATGTTTTAATATATATGTAAAGAAAAAAATATAATTTTCTTTAATTTAAACTTGAACGCACATCGTATTGACAGCTGACGTTTGTGGCCTATGCAAAAAGATAACCTAATAAGCGTCGTTACTGTGAAAAAAAAAATGTATAATACTAATTCCATTGTTTAAAGTATAATTGTGATTAGGAACAGACATTGTTAATAATAACATTAAATGTCGTTTCTTTTATTACAGAGAAACTCAATTGTGTTTGACTGACTGTGTCGTCCTAATCTCAGAAATATTAGAAAATATCTTATATATATACTACAAAAAAAATATTAATTAAATATATATTATACCACTGAAATCATAAAAATGTCAATAGATTAATTGTGGTGCTTGATAAATGCATGCGGTTCGCGAAAGGCGATCTAAGACGAAACTTTCGTGCTCCGAATCGATTTTAGGAGTACACAAAAAGTGAAAACGATTACAAAATCGTATCGTTTTAAATCGATATTTCGTGAGACTTGGTTAAAGATTTGGAGGTTTCAATCCCTAAATATGTTGTAATGGAAACTGTCAAATCGGGCTTTCTATTTTGTGATTATTCTAGTATATTGTAATTTAAAAAAATCTTCAGAATAATATAAATAAATATGTTTACGTGTATTTTAAGTATCTAGCATAATTTTAAAGAAGCTTATTTGTATTATTATTGTAGTTTGGCAGCTGTTATTGAAGTGAAACTTCTATATAGAGGGGGTCTTATGGAGTTTTGACTCACGAAAAGATGTCACAGTCACGTGATCAACGTCACTATTTTTTGTCTGTTTGATTTAGTGTGTACTTTCTTTTAGTAGGGTAAACTCTACTATTACCGAACGGTTCCGAAAACTGACATATATTTCTGAAGTGTGAAATCCGCGTACGGAGGGTCGAGTCAGCAGTACTATCTCTGTATTGGAGAATTGTTGCTCAAAACGCGGATTATAAAGGTGGCGCTGCGGTAGTAATTGGAGTGAGGGAGAAAAATAAACAAGGACCGAAATATTTCCGCTTTGTTTTTGAAGTGAAACTTCTATAGAATCGTTGTGATTTGAAACTTTGTGAAACTAAAAAGAGATTGACATATATAAATGTATAGGACTAAGCCTCCGATAAGAGTTTTACATTGTGCCAGCACAGATTAGAGAGTCATTAACACCGATGATGAAACATAGGTCCAATTTGGACCGAAATAAAACTGAAAGTGATACTTAAGAAGTTTATTTTCAAATATAATATGCCGACGGATGGGATGTAGGCTAAAGGAATTATATTTATATTAATTGAAGTTAGAGAAGAATAACTGATGTTTACTGTACGCGCACACACATATCTTTTTTAATAATAATAATTAAATATCTCTACAAGTTTACTCGCATTATATTATATTTACTATATTATTTTCGACTATGTAAATAGTTGAGCTGGCATTTTATGGCACTGCAACAATGTTTAATTCGTATCGGAGTTATTCGTACGCCAGCGCCATTGTGGTACGTATTTGAAACTCTATTTTCGGGATGCTGCTGGACACTTTGAATTTCCCGTCCATATAAGATAGTACTCCTCATCTCTGCACTTCGTAATTCCGAGCTACAAAATCATTCAATGCATCCGTTGCAATGTAATAAATTGTGAAATCAATCAAAGCAATTCATTAAAACTAATATTTGATTGGAATTTATCTCAGTACTTGGAAATGGATTCAGATTTTGGAACAACTCGTTTAAAATGCAGTTATTTTTTATTCTTTCAATATTAAAATTTAGCAGTACGGATTACGTACGTTTAGTAAATCAATAATGTAGTGAAACACTTATAGGTCAATAGATGGCGCTGCGCAATAACTGAGTTCGCAAACGATTCGACGACAACAGCCTCGCTGGAAGGTCTTGCTTTAGTGTTTCATCTTGCTCCTTTAACATAGAGTTGGGTGGGACATGACTTTAAATGAGTTTGTAAGAGTAACATGACATTTTGTACTGAAACTGAACCAGTACAATGTTCCACTTGGAATGAGGCGAGGAGATTTGTACGGTTTGTACCGTGGCCGGTGAGGCGGTGAGCGTCATTCTTCATTCATTTGTCTCGTACAAAACTTCTAGTTCGGAAATGTTCGTTAAGAAACGGATGTGACCGGCCTCGGTCACCTCACAAAGGCGTTATTGTACGGTTGTCCTCGTTCCGTCCTTCCTCTTACATTTGACGCAGTAGTAGCGGGACAAAAATGTTGAGGTAGTATAAATTTAAATTTTGAACCGTATCAGTACAAATCTATTTTGTACGGGACAAATGTACTACCTCACACGTATACTACTCATCATTAATTGATAAATTATTGCACTCACATAATTAATATTTCTCACGACTGAATGATACGATTATTTTGATATAACTAATATTTTCATAATTTCACGAAGTTAGAACACTAAAGAACATAGGTTAAGTATTGTTGTATGTAATTATCAAACGAAATATTTTAATTAAAGTCAACTGTCTATTTCTGGGTGATTCCAAAATATGTGTTCATTTTCAATCTAAAATTATTATTTTTATGGGTTGTAAAAATGTGTAGTATTTGGAACCCCTCGGCAGGGGGTTTAATTGTCCTACAATTTGAAGATTTGAATTGAAGATCATTTTTTATTTATATCTTATTCATGAATATATTCCTTTATGGAGTGAAGAAAATAGGTTAATAGAAGGCGCATTTTTGATAGTCAAATATTAAAAGGTTATTCCTAAATTTAAGATAAATAAATTTCGCTAAAAGTAATATTAAATTATTGAAGCTAGTGTGATCTCCGATGGCATTGTGATGTTAATGGATATATTCGAAAACATTTTTGTATAATTCAAGTTTCTTTAGCGAGTAAATATTTATAGCTGCTACCCGTGCGCAGAAGGTTTGCCGATAGCCTCGTGACGTCACGCGTCGACGGTCAGTACGGTTGACAAAAAATATTACGTAAATAGTTGTTGCAATAAATTTATTATTGTATATACTTTACATAAGTATATACAATAAATATTTCTTAAATATGTATTTATAGATATAATCATTTTTATTATGTTAAGTTTTTGATATTAGCATTTAAGTTACCATTGATTTAATTTAACTTCACGAATGTTAATGAGAACTTAAATTTTTGGGTCACTTATAACTGAGTGAAGGCTGCTACTCTTTTTGACACGGCACAATGCTGAGTGGTTGGCTTTATATTATTTATTGCCGTGAATGTACATTTTTTTTTCAAAATATTTTGTGTTTTTTAAAATACTCTTTATATTCTACGTGTGAATCCTGTTAGTTTTACGATGTGCATTCATTCTCGCCCATAAATGTTACTTTCTTTCTTTGTAATAGTAAGTAATAGAATATAGTAATAGTAACTAGTGATCGGCAAACCTGCGCGCGGCTTACATTAACTAGGCAAGATATTTAGTTGATTACAATATTTTTGTGTGTTTCAAAAGAGTTGTTGTGGTTGGCATCCATCGGTGAACATGTGCGTTGTAGGCATGCGTCTGAGTGGCACCTTTCATGGGGGTAGGCTGTTGTTGAAAGTGTAGAAATGTAACCGCACCATATCAAGAGTCCAATTCTGCTATATAGTGTCAAAAATTCGTTTCCTACTAAATGTACAATATCCTCTCGATATAGTCGCGGCCGAGTAATACAGTAGAACAAGTCGAACCTCGTTAAGTCGGAAACCTCCCAAACGCGAAAAAAAATTGTGATCCCTTCCCTTCAACCCCAAAACCTCGGTTGCTCGAAATCTGAACCCCCTATAAGTCGAAATAATTAGTGACTCTATAAGCAAATTCATTACTTATTTTCCCTCTATAACTCGAAAAAATAAATTGGACATCTGTATCTCGAATATAGCAATATTTGATTTTACAACCTTTACAATAACTCGATTGTTACAAGTCGAATGTTTCCTCACAAAATACGCCAAGTCGAAATCGTCCATATGTGGAAAACTAATTCGAACTTTTCGACTTAAAGAGGTTCTACTGTAGTAGAAAATATTGGTGTTACCATTAGCAGTAATGTCGTTTGCCGAAATGAATATAAAGCTAACAAACATTTTATACATTTATTTGGCGAGTTTTCGATTATAAATAGTCATAAAGGTAGAGTGGCGTGCTATTGGCATTGTCAGAATACTGAATCAAAGAAACTACGATTGAGACGATAGTGTCCGACAATTTTGAGGAGATAGCAATAGCAGAATTGGACCCCAGATAGCATCTCGAAAGCCAGTTGCTATATCTTAAACAGAAGTGGTCCATACATTAAATTAGAGCACCTGAAATTGTAATGTCTATACTGACTGAGCATTAACTAAGTCCAGTGCTGGAACACTTAAATGCGACATTGTTTTAAGCTGCTTCACATTGTGGCTAGTATTGGTGAAATTTTTCAATTTGCAGTTATTTACATACATATTGCTACGCCTGTTTCTCATTGGGGTAGACAGAGACGATGAATTTCCACCTGCTACAATCCTGACAAAAACTTCGCTTCATCATCTTTCATTAATCTCTTCATACATACATGCTTATTTAAAGTGCGTTTCACATGATCTTTCTTGAAAATATCTTCAATTTCGCCACCTCCAAGGAATACTACGCCAACTTAATTTCAGGTATTTTCTGTTTTTAATAGTAAAGCACCCTATCTCTATAAAAAGTATTAAGAGTCAAAAAACTTTTTAGTTTCTCAATATTTGTTTATGAATTTTTATTTTTATTCATTCTCATTCAGTGTCACTAGATCCTCTTTAATTCCGCAATGTTCCCTCATAAACTGTTTCTTATCTTATGACTTCTTCTCAAACTTCTCGTTTTATATATTGAGGCTTGTCGTCAAAATCTTTGTTTATTCTCACGAGAAAATATATTCAATTATCTGATATTATATTATATTGATATATAAGCTACAACCTGTGTATTTTCTGTAGTTTTTTTACTCGGTTATTTGTATAGGAAAATATCGAAAGAATACCTTGTCTGCGTTAGCTGTATTATATTGTTTAATTTATTTAAATAACATTAGGTTATTAATACTTAACGATTTTTTATTAAAGAGGCTGGAATATTCTTGTTTTGAGAAAATAATTGCCTATTAAAGTGCAGCAACGCATGCATGCGTTTCTAGCTGTAAGTTGTCACTTGGTACATGGTGATAAGTAGCAGTCGAAATCTTGGTTTACATTAGCGAAGAAGAGAGTTAACCCTTCATACCTTTGAATAGATATCTCAGCTGTACAATTTTAAAACCTAGCAAGTGGAATGTCAAAACCCATCACAAAGAATGTCAGCTGTTGGCTTCATTAATTTAGAAGCTTGGTTCGGCGATTAAATTGATATATGTGGATTTTATAGGTTGTTAGAGAAATATGCGTTTTCAAGAAGCCTTTATTTATTGGTGTTACCACTCGTATCAAATATAATTTGCGTAACCCCTTTTGGTGTTACCAGTCTAAGAAGACAATAATTGCACAACCTTTTAGTGCTGCCATTTAAATAATGGTTTTCTGCCATCTCGCGACACCTTGTCGTAGACATGCTATATTTCATAACTACTTATAGGAATGATACTTTTTTGAAATGTTTTGACAAGCACGATATATAAGCAAATGCCTAGTAAGACAACGCATACAAAAATTCGTTTAAAAAACAATATCAGTTGCTAGGTTTACATGATGCATAGCTGATCCACTTTATAGGCAACTAATGATGTGTTCTAACGATGATAGGACTCAGTCAGTTTCGCAAGTTCACTCGCTTCTCACTAATGCCTTATTTTCAAATTGCACATACCTATGATTCTGTAATATACAGTAGGTAGGTATATACTTACCCTATTTATTGGGGTCTTAATCACAAATGCTTCGCAGGCCTGTTGCACTTTGATGGCCTTGAATTTATGGGTAAAACGGTTATTTATAATGTAAAGAAATGAATACGAAAGTCAGACTTGCATAATAAGGGCTGCTCTATAAAAATACAATACGATCTTACAAAAATATTTGTAAACTGCTGTACTTAAACAATTATTACTAGGCAGTATCGATAGTTTGTTTGCAATGAGAGTTTATCGTTACATTCGCCGCTCGGCCAATGTTACTGTGTTCACTTGATCAGCGGCGACAATACTTTGGCGACTCGCAAATTATCACCATATTTGTAAGAACTTTATTATTTTCTGTCTATAATAAGCAATTTAATTGAGAAAAGAGGTCATCACTCAGTATTGTTAGATGAATTAATCAAAAATTACAAATAGTTTAGAAATTCAGTTAAAAAATACATGACGAATTGAGAAACTACTCCTTTTTATGAAGCCGGTTAAAAATAGTGTTTTTTTAAAAGCAATAATAGTTCTAAAATATGTAAAAAATATTTTTATTTGATGATTTGAGGCCAGTTCGTAGGTACATCTTACCTTCACTCACTGGCCATTGGTTGAATTTCGACATTGGAGCCTGTGTTAAATTTAAACTGTTAGTGAGGCAAATGAACTGTCAGTAAAATATAGAAACCGGCCCTTGCTCAACGAATATATTTCAGTATGAAAATATTTTCGCAACTTGAATTAAATTATTATATACAAATAAGACTTCTACAAGTGTGCCAAAAGTCACATCTTCAAATGTAGTAGTTTTTCATTTAATCAAATGTGACACGCCAACCAATAGGAGTGAGATCATAATCCTTTTCATCTTTAAGTATCAGAAAACTGAAACACTCATTACCACAAAGCTAGATTGATGTTATTTAAATAGTGTTGTTCTACCTTAATATTCTCAACAAAATCATTACGTTTAATTGTTTAACATTTCTGATAGTTTCATGCAATTTTACGAAGTACTTATGTATAAATATTTAACTGATACAGTTGTTAGTATATGTACTTCTAGTTAAATAAATATTGTAATAAATTGATGGCTAGTCAGATACAAATTAGAAATTGTTTTATTTACCTCTACCCATGTTTGAACCCTATGAACATATCAAAAGCAGTTTCAAGTAAGTCCATTGCCCTAAGGATTAACTCATTTTCATGCTTTTCAGTTTTATATGCCCGCGACTTAGTTCACGTTTGACTTGAAATTCCCGCGGGATTCCTGTTAAATAAAGTACTTCCAAAGAATTTAAAAAAGAATGCAACCTATCGATTTATTGAAAACTGTGTCGGAATTTTTAGGCACCCGAACAACTACAAACCGCTCCCAGGAAAATAACCGCGGGATTCCCGGGATAAAAAATATTACACATTTTATTACATAAAGTTTCCTATCAGTGAAAAATCACATTGAAATTCTATTTCTTTTTCCAATCTCTATTTAAATAATTCCCAGATAAATAACCGAGATAAAAAGTAGTGCAGATTTAAGTCTGAAGAATTTGCTGTCTTTCAGTGAACACCGCATTAAAATTGATCCAGTAGTTTTTATCTGACTCTTGAACAAATACAATAATCTAAAAAAAATTGTGTTCTCAGTCATTTATAATCTATTATATTCCTGCTTCAATGTACAGACAAGGCACACTTAGTATTTTATATATGTAGTTATTTCTTTTCCATGCTAATATTATTATTATACAAAAGTATATAACTCTAGTCTATTACACTTTCATGGAAACACGTAGGTATGAAATTTGGTGCACATCAAGTCTCTATACTGAGGATGGGTGTAGGGTACTGTGGATCAGAAATTTCCAGGAGCAAGTGCCTGGACGATAACTTGATACAATGTAACCTTTGCAAACTTAAAAAAACCCCACAAGAACAATCTTTACATAGTATACTAGCTGACTCGGCGAACTTCGTACCGCCTTATTCAAATAAATTAATAAACAAACAAATTGAGAAAACATGGGAAAGGGCTCGTAGAATTTGAAAAATATATAGCCTATAACCATCTACGATTAATTCCGCGTCGACTGGTTGTGGTTTCATGATGATCGGTCCAGTAGTTTTCGAGTATATAGATATATATAGATAAATAGCCATAAACCATGTAGGAAAAATTTCGCATCAAATGGTGGTAGTTTCATGTCGATACGATCAGTGGTTTAAGCGTGATTGAGCCTCAAACGAACACCATTTTCATTATATATATATAGATAAAGAAGAAATCAATCGCTTTCCACATGTCTGTTCAGCTCCTATACTATGCAATTAATTTTTAAGTGGTTTCCACACACAATTAGGTCATTTTTGAAGGAAGGTTTATATATACTAACTTTGCCCACAGCTTCATTGGCAATATATAAAAATACCTAATCAAGTTTTTATGTAAGTAAAAAAGAGCTACCAGACAGGGTTTGAAAACTAGTATGTGTGATAAGTTACAAAATGTATCACCTCTGTTGTTGAAAATGAAATCTTTATGTATGAAACATGGATAACAAAGTCTTATAATATGGTGGGAACATGTTTTGCCATTTCCTGGCATACAAAGTTTCTTATGGGTCATTTTTGTAGCTGCTGAATGTGCCTACTAATCATAGCTTTATAACTATATAAGAAAATAAGATATAATTTTGTGGTAAAAATTAACAATTTTAAATTTTATACCATCAGTATTGGTTCTATTGCTTATTAATGTGTCTAAAAAAAAATAGATAATCCTATTAACAGCATTCTTGTTCATGTTGTAGTTAATGAGCTAATTTTTAATTATTTTAATAGGTTTTAGGTGCTTTGACCAGAGCAAGACAAAATACAAAGCTTTTATTTTAATATCATAGTGGTGGAATAATTAAGATACATTAATAGTCATTCCTGTATCTTACTATACAGCCTTTCCCTGATCATAATCAATAAATGGTGACTAAAATAAAGGGACCTGCTATGTTCCTTAACATTTGTAATAGTCACCATATTTTTTCAACAAAGGTAACTAACACAACTGCAGAAGCTATTATAGTACCTATATAAAAAGCGCAACACCCAATAATTGTTGGGTTTCATACAACTAATCATAATAAAGTGCAAATAAAAATATTTTTCATAAGATGGATTCACAATAGAACATGTATTTGCAGGATATAAACTTAATTACATTGTAGATTTAAAACATGATTAACCTATGAAGTTGATTACAACAATGTGGAGAACAAGATGTGCAAATATGAAATCAGCGAAACCACGTTCTGCACTTATTCCTTGAAATTCGGTTTTGTTGTCTGGATTGACTTGTAGCCGTAGACACACTGAAACAAAGTTATAGGTTAATTCAGGTAGAAAATTGTACATATGTTAAAATGTGCGATACAGTCATTATAAAGCCTTACCTGCAAGAACAAACGAGCTCACAGTAGAAATAAAGCCGCTGAGGAAGGAATTAAATGGGAAAGTGCCGACAAGGCAGCAATACACAAACTGTATCACAGCAGTAAGAAAAATGTACAATAAGTAGGCATCGATAATTTTTAATTTTTTAGATGTCTTTGTGGTGTATTCTTGATACAGTTTAGGAATAACAGCAGTTAAAGAAGTCATTTTCACAAGTTTTCGGCGTTTTTAAATGTAAGCAAAAAACTATCAACAATCCAATTTATCCAATCACATCAAAAAAATAGTTTTTGAAATTTTGACACTTAGACTACACGTTGCTTGTTCTAATTGGCCTTTACATTTTTTTAGATCCTTTTCCACAATGCTTTCACATAGTTGGTACATTTTACCGTTTCAATCACAGAGTGCATTGTATGGTACCAAGGGTACGACTGTGTGGCAAAATAAAGTAGAAAATAATAAGGACACCACTTTCGGACATTTGTCTAAACTTTAGCAACTCTAATTTTTATGCTGGGGCCACACCTACTATAATTTCAAAGATATTGATTGTGGCCCATGAAAAACGCATGGCAACGGACAAGTGTTTGTTGCGATTCGTTTTTCCACTTTTCCGTTCAAATTTCACTTCTACTATGTGTCCAAGCACACATTTTGATGTGGTATTATACTTTGTAATAAATTAAATATATTCTTGCATGTGTATCCGAAGGAACAAATTACTCTGCTGAGAGATCCGAACACCATTATGCTGTTGCGTTCCAGTGCGCAAATTCTGTTCCTAAAAATTTTAAGCATTAAGTACAAAACATTGTGAAAGGTAATGAAAATCGATGAAAATATATTCGGGTCATATAATATTTTTATTTAGGAGTTTTCTTCATAAATATATCGAAATTCGATATAACCATCATCCTCAAGTCCAAATTTTCAGTAATCAGTACACAAGTTAACAACCTGTCTCTTTTTAAAGAAATTAGAAGAGTGGAACCTCGACTATTTTTATGCTGTAAACTATAGATGTCTAAAATTATCTACATGCAAAATGACTTTTGACAATTTCATGAAAGTTTTTTATTGTTGTCGAATTTTGCTTGTCATTCGTCAAATTTAACCAGTAACCAAAGAGTCCAGTAACAAGCTTGTAATTATCAAGAATTAAGAAATAAAGGAAGTCGACAAAAAATGTTGGGTTTAAGTGAAAACTTTCCTGAGTATGCGCTTCCCGGTGGAAAACAAGCTCGATTCGAGCCGTACGCTGATAATGGAGGCAGCATTGTTGCGATCGCCGGTGAAGACTACGCTGTAATTGGAGCTGATACTCGTCTTAGTACTGGTTTCAGTATCTATACAAGGGAGCAGAAGAAACTGTTTCAACTTTCAGAGCGTACCGTCCTCGGAGCGACTGGTTGTTGGTGCGATACACTTACATTGACACGTTTGTTGAAAGCCCGAATGCAGATGTATGAACATGAACACAATAAGTCGATGACAACTCCTGCTGTGGCGCAGATGTTATCTACGATGTTGTACTACAAGCGATTCTTCCCATATTATGTGTCCAATGTGCTTGCTGGTTTGGACGGTGATGGCAAGGGATGCGTGTACAGTTACGATCCAATTGGACACTGTGAGCGATCAAACTACCGCGCGGGAGGGTCTGCTGGGGCACAACTCCAGCCCCTTCTCGACAACCAAATAGGTTTGAAGAACATGCAGAATGTAACCGAGGCCCCACTGCCCAGAGAGAAGGCACTTGCCCTACTAAAAGATGTGTTCATCAGTGCCGCTGAACGTGATATATACACTGGTGACTCTATTTACATCTTGATCATAACAGCTAATGGTATTCAAGAAGAAAAGTTTGAGTTGCGTAAGGATTAGTCTATAAATAAAATTTTAAATAATATATTGATGTTTCACTTTTAATTAAGTTTTCTAATGAGTAATGACCAGTACATATAGACATTGCAGTGTTGATACTAATTATTAATAAATTTGAGCTATTTTAACAGTTTTCTTCATTTTACTTCTATGTGGCCAAAGTTATTTCAGAGCGAAATAATATTTCATTAGTAGGCAGGAAAGGCTTGTACTTCTTTATTTTTTATTGCTGAAACACAATAGACAGGCTGACAGCCCAACTGTGATGGAAAGTGGTTACTCGCCTATGAACATTAGCAATACCAGAGGTGCTGCCAATTTCTTACTCGGTAGCTATAAATTGGATTACCCTTTACACATGTCTTAAAGGAATTAATAACTTCTTGAATATGAAAAACATTTCTTCACCACTTATAAAAATTGCAAGTAACAAGTAACTGAATTTATTTTTAAAATAATTACAAGGTAACTACAATATAACTTATACATTTTTTGTTCAATACTATTTACAATTTGTATTTAAAATTTAAGTTAAATATCAACTTATTTATTGTACTTAGGCATAACAAATATGTTCTGTGGAAATTTCTTGTCAAACATTTCACTGATCACCTCTTGCATGGAACTGTCGCCGACCACTGTGGCTTTTAATCTGGGAGGGGTAGTGTTACCTGCGACTAGAGGATGGATATTGTAGCACAACTCCAATTTGTCCTTTGGCGGAATAGTAACCATGATCTTTTTGTAGCCAGAAAACATGTATGCATCTGTCCCCTCTACAGACAAACTGAGGCGGACAGGTGTGGTGGACTTGCCAATAAGAGTGCACTTTAAAGGTACTGATGTCAGCTGCTCAATCACTTCTGGATAGTTCACCTCCACAGCTATAGGGCATTCATCAATAGGCAAACCTGATAATGCAGTGCTGCTCATCACACAATGTCCCCCTAAATTACTTTTTCGCCGCCAAGTAATGTTGTACAAGCCAACTCTGGTAGGGTTGTCTTTGGGCTTGAACTTGGCTTGGATGCAAATTGCATCTGAGGCTATATTCTTCTCTGACACCTCAAGATTGCTAATGCAAGATGGTGGCTTCATTTCATCACTAAATGTGAAACATTCTAACACCTCTAAATCTGTATCCACAATTAATAAATCCCATGGACTTAAGATTTTGATTTGAGGCATTACAACGAAAGGGTCATCTACAAAACACTTTGTTATTGGTTTAAAGTTCATACTAACAAAGTTAGTTGAAACTTCAAAGGGCTTGATGACAGTGATTTTTGTTGTAAAATCTTTAATGCATTCTAATTTTGAGATTTCAGGTAGATCTATTACATAAGACACCTTTATTTGAATTGTTGTAGATGCAGTTCTGTTTGTTTTTAAATAAAATTTGTTAGTATATGATGCTGAAGGATCAATATTAGCTACCACTAGTTTCAAAGGCTGTGCTTGTGGGTCACCCTCAATAGAACTCAACTCAGTTACTGACTCTGGGTTTGGGTTATCTGGTGAGCCCAACAATGACAATACTATTTTCATGTCATAAATTGTACTAGCTTCATTGTTAGTTATAGAGAATTGAGTGGGAAACCACTCTCCCTGGAGAGCTGGACTAGCATTTGATACTGAAAAGGACAACTTGCATTCCCTAGAAATAATGGAAGCCACAGTTAAAGGCACAATACAGTCAAATTCAAAATCTGCTTTGGGGCTTATAATGAAATGCAACAATTCAGGGTGTATAGTCGACTCTGAGGTTTTATTGTCATCCATTTTAAAATTCATTATAATTTTCCTTCTCCTATCAGAATCCAGAATAAATGAGACATTCTTGATATGCAGATCTGACCCACTGTCTTGAGGATTACATTTGAATTGACACAGAAATCTCTTCACCTTGCCCCCCTCTAAGGTGAATGAGTTAGCATTGTCAATTATGGGAATTTCAATAGCTTCAGTATGACTAGATATTGTTAAGAAAGATTTTTTGACTTCCAAATGTGCTGCATAAGTCAGTCTAACATACACTTCTATTTCAATAATCTCATCCATTCTATATTTTTGCTGCTTAAATTTAGGTTTGACCTCCATAAAACTGGTTATGTTTACCATATCCAGGACTATATTAAGAGGCTCCTTCTCTATTGCAAACTGCCACAGCTCTAAGGCTTTACCTTGTGATGCAGCAGGTAGATCTGGCTCAGGGCCTGGAATGTTCATATTGAGAACAGACATTATATTTCGGAATATTCTATCTTTGTCATTGTTTGGCACCTGTATATGTTTGGAAAGAGCTTCTATTGAAAGCTGTAGGTAGTCCTGTATTTTAGCTGATAAATATGCACATTGCAATGCACGGTTCAACACATGAGAAGCCAGGAACCACCACTTCTCCCTCCTGTAGTCCCACAACATGTGTGTTAGTAAAGTGAGAGCTTTGCCATAGTCAGCTGAGTAGTAATACTCATTAGCCATCTCCACAACTAGCTGCTTCCTCATTCTGGGCGAGTGGAATGTCTTGAACTGTGATATGGCACACCCCAGAAAACTAATAATCATTGCAGAGTGATTGAATATTCTCTCATTGTACTGCAGTGCTAGTATTGCTGCTTGTTCTTTTTGAGGGTCATGGGGGTCAGCACTGAGCCGCCCCGGTCGCCATGGCCTTTGGCCGTAGAATTCGACTATACCATCCATAGGATCTGGGGGTGGAGGGTATTGTAAAGCCTCATTGCAGACTGACCTCATAGCTTGTCGCCTCTTCACTGTGAACTGTGCAGCATGCTGATAGTAAAATCCAGGATGCTGAGACTGTATCCCAGGAAGACCTGCCCTAATAGCTTCATCAAACAATTCCCCAAAGGCACTGTATTGTCTTGCAATCCAGGCATAGTGTTCAAACAATAGCTCTGTTGAACCTATTCTGTTTTTATACCTCTCTACATGTGATTTTAATTGAGCAATGGCATCTCTGGGCAAGTTAAGAGCAAATAGGAGCTTACACAACTTATAGTTAATGTATCCAGCCACTGTTCTCACCTCATGGATATTGGTGTCTACTGTTCTTGTTTCAAGGAGGTTGTTGTATGCATGCATGTAGTGTTTGTGTGCAGTGCTCATATCCTGCTTGAGCTCATTCAGATAACCTAATTTGAACTGGTGCCTCACAAACAAATACTGATGGGTGGTTTTGTTGAGGTGGTCTCTGTGTTGCTTGACATTTTTTGTCTCATGGTGGTAATAGTTTTGAGCTATGTCATAAAAAGCATTCTCTAAACGAACAATATAGCCCATTAAATGATCACTGTGTGGAAGAACAAATAGTGACTTGGATTGAATCTCACAGGCTGCACAAAGTGCTTGTGCCCTTTCTGCCCCCAGCATGTACTCCGAAGGCGGTGGCGAGAGCCGGCTTTGTATGACTACGACAGCGACTCGAGTCGCATGCCCCTCCACGGCCGCGCGGATAGACTGCACTTTTGACGCGCATTCAATAATCTTTTCGTTCCACTGTGGATCATTCCAGTCCATATCGTAGAAGATGACTACAACTGCAGGAATCAATGTTACTCGCTTGTGAATCCAGTTCTTTTTGAGAATTCCTTTCGGTATGTACCACTCGTATGAATTTCGCTTCGGCTTAACGACGGGGAACTCGAAAGTGTTGTTGAGTAGTTTGAAACGTACAGGAGTGCGGTCTGCACGCCTATTGTTAGAGAACGCGTCCCAAATCTCCTTGTGTACGGCATTATTGATAGCATCGAGACCCGAGAGCCCTACCAGTGCGAGAGGCTTCAATATTATTTCAGGCGGAAACTCCGTATAATCACTCGGCTGTGTCGCCATTCTTTATCAAACACGACGTTATGGTCAGAAACCGAATAGAAGTTCTATAAGTGTTATTTCATTGCAAATCACAGTATTAACTAATTAAATTTATAAGCTGTAACTCCAACGCAACACCCATCGTTTGCTAAATTCTAAAATTCTTCGTCAATGGCAAGCTAACGTCAAAAGTAATTGACAACTGACAATTGCAATATTTGTTTTTAAAGAGCTTTGCTTTCAGCTCCGATTTATAAATAACTGTTGCTTTTAAATGTTAAAAGCTCTAAGCGTTCTCACTACTAAACGAGAAATATTTGAGATAAGAATGTGGAAGGTGAGTGATATATTAAAGCTTTTTTTTTAACCTATTTTAGCTGTCTAACTATATCAAAGCTGTTTAAACGTAAATATTTCGCCTGGCTTCGTCGTGAATTCAACAAACAAATGATTTGTGGTGACAACCAGGGTTGGATTTCGTACTATAATTATAGTATTTGTACTACAATTTCATGCTTCGTACTATATACTATCCATATCTAACGATAGTACGAAGTAATACTATAACTTCAATACCTTGCCTATATGACTAATAATATAAGTAGTATTTCAATACCATTCGGTGCTAACCCAACATTTAAAAAAAAAGTTCATTGAGATGTAATTACGTTGTCTAATCTGTAGTCGAAGAATACAGATTATAAATCGTCATCCATGAACTATTTATGGAGAATTCCCGTGAATTATACTTTTTCTTCTGACATTCTGATTGTTCGAACAGTAAGAGCCTGTCCGCACAGCGATTTTTCACAGCACGTTTTTTTCCCGTAATTCTGTAACACATTGAATATTATAGGAGTATCCGCACTGGCGATAAAAAATCGCGCGAGAAAAAATTCTGTGACTTGATGCAAAATGCGAAATTTAAATCGCGCGAATAAAAATCGTGCTGTGAAAAATCGCTGTGCGGACAGGCTCTAAGTTTGCAATTTGCATATCGCTCTCTGTGAAGTAGGTAATAGAGTTCATAGGCGTCTAATTATTGCTTTAATTACTATTTTTATTTAATATTTAGGTATTTTTAATTCAAAATAATAAAGTGTACCATATTTTTTTACAAATACTATCTTTTTATAGTTTTTATGCTATCGTTTTCAGCTTACCTAAGTGCAACCCTGGTGACAACTGACTTTCAGATTTAATATTTTTGACAATTATTGTTTTATGTCAAATATATTTAGAAATCGAAACATGTAAAATCTTAAATCCTTAATTAATCAAAGTTTATACAATTAAACAAGTGTTTCTCAGTGATAATTTAAGTATTTATTAAGCCAAAACTTCGACAATGACGTCGCAAGCTTTAGCTTCATTGACCGCTACTTACACAGACTCAGAGGGGGAAGAAGATATGGAGGATCAAACTCCCGAGAAAGAAGAACTTCGGGAAGTTCATTCAGTTCCTGCCAGCCCCAAGAAAGTCGAAGATATTGCTAAGCCCCTATCGGCGCCAACTTCACCAAAGAAAGGTCTAGTTTCGTATGTTGACGACACTATCGTATCTGATGACGACCCTATGTCTCCTACTGCTGAGAACCAAGACGATATGAGGAGACTCTCGATGGAGACCGATACAGATGAAGCAGTGCCCCGTTCAGACCCTGACGACTCAGAGGATGGTGTCAGCATACCACCAGAGCCTCCAGGTAAATGTCCAAAAGAGTTACAAGAAACCATAGCGAAATTCCACAGCAGAATGATAAATGAAGGCTTGGACATGAATAAAATAATTCAGGAGAAGAAAAACTTTAGGAATCCTAGTATATATGAAAAATTAATTCAATTTTGTGACATAAATGAATTGGAAACAAATTACCCACCTGAAATTTATGATCCTTTGAAATGGGGTAAAGAGTCTTATTATGATGAACTTTCAAAGGCACAGAAAATAGAAATGGATAGGCGAGAGAAGGAGAAACGGGACAAGATGGCCAAAATTGATTTTATATCAGGAGTAGCAAAAAAGCCTGAGAGTGATGAGGAGAAAAAACGCAAGTCAAAGTGGGACCAGGCAGCTCCAAATGTGGCTGCGAAACCGGCAGTGAAACAGCCTGGTCTAGTTCAACAACCTTTAACAAGTAATGTCACTGGCACTAAGGGCACTGTTATTTCAGCATTTGGTTCACTACCAAAGAAACCAAAAATATGACTAGAAAGAAGCTAAATTGTAAGAGATTTAGCTAAAGTGTGATTGTACCATGATGAACTATTTTTTGTGTGAAATCTAGAATTTATATTTACACTTTATCTATTATGATCGAAATTATAGTAATAATTTTGGTAGTTATTATTAAAAATCAGCCTGGATTCAGCTATGGCATTCAGTAATTGTATTATTGATCTTGCTTTATGACCAAAAACTGATATGCTGCTATGGTGTGGATATATTTGTTTGTTCTTCTGGTTGTGTACAAGCATAAAAAAATATTAATAGAATTAATTATTTATTTTAATACTTCTCGAAAATCACTTTTTTAGTATAAATACCAATTCAAATTTTTATAATCCGTTTCAAGTACGATTCCAATTGTATAATATAAAAGCTATCTAGATTTAAGTTGTAATTAATTAAAATAGTAATTTAAGCAGCAATCTTTTAATTCTTCTGTGTTTGGGTTCAGTCTAAAGTTTAGACTTAGACTGAACCCAAACACAGGGTTTAGACTCTAAACCCTTGTGAGAAACTTGTGTTTATCTCCTGTCAGATGTCACATTTAATGAATATGTTATCATAAAAATGTACACATATAAATCAACCAATGCTATAAAAATTTATAGAGCTTAATTTGCTACACTAGTTCACCTGTCATTTTTCCTATTTAAGTTGATATTGGCAAAATCAATGCCAAAGAAGTTGGAGCCAAAATCATCATAAGTCAAATCAAAGCTATTAAAGATAATTTTAGAATATATGTTAAGGCAATATTTACACTATCACTTTGTCTGAATGAGGCTTAAACGAAGAAACAGTGGAACATATATTCTTTTACTGAGCTAATACTACCCACATATATGATTTGTATATATTTTGTGTAAATTTCTTTGGATTAATAATATTTATTTATAATGTAGTTAGTTTAGTACAATTAGTATTCTTTTGTGTTATAATATATTATAATTTAATATGTGATCACTCTACTTCTGTCATTTTTAGATAGTCACTCTGATATTGGCAAAATAAATATGCACATTAAGTGTTGGGGCCATCGCCGACCCAGAATAGAATAGAAGTCAATATTTATATAGACTGGTGTTAAGATGCCACAATAAAAGCACTTATTGTCCCCTACCACAAATAAAGTAATATATTAGGATACACATATTTTCATGAGTCTAAAGTCAATGACAAGAAGTTTACAGACTCGTAGGATTGGACCGAAGAGTGGTAAGTATCTGGGAGTATGGTTTGTTTACATCTTAAATTATATCTGGATTCGAAAATGAAGATCTTGTTGAAAAATAGAATATAACCATGTTGAATTTTTAAAAGTAGTAGTTTTTGTTTTAGAAAAATAGTTACTTGAGGCACTCTGAAATTTGATTATTTAAGTTTAATATTTGATTGATACAAAAGCCTGATCATTAACCGGGGGTTAACTTCCGCCAGGTGATCAAAAATTTTTGGAAAAATTTCAAAAAGAGGTTTCTATTATATTTATTAATATTAAAAAAAGCTAGGTGATTTTGATGGAGGCGAGTTTAAATGTATTTACTAGTTCTTTATTCCCTGCTTGATGCTATGAACTATGAAAGAAAAAGACTTTCTTTTTCATGTTGGAGTTATGAAAAATAATTTTAACTTTTTTTTATTTGTGACTGATAAAAAGCATATATGAAGCCATAATTGAATTAAGACTTTTTAACAGGGTCCTAGATACAGTCTGTCTATTAAATCGTGAAAATAAATGATGGCGCTGCTGTCGTGCACGTACCAACTCTTTATAGTGTGACAAAACGATTTTGATACTAATAGTTCATTTAAGTAATATAATATGTAAGAGGTAATTATAATATTAATTAATTACGGCCAGAAAGATACGTCGTTATCAAGGTTAAGCAACGCTTGCCGTGGTTGGTCTGGGATGGGTGGCCTTAACATCTTGAGTTTCCTCCGTGCTTTGGAGAGCACGTTAAGCCATCGGCCCCGGTTGTCATTTGGAACATCTTTGACAATCGTTACGGGTTACGACCCGTAACGATTGTCAAAGTAACCTACCCGTAACTTACGGGTAGTCAGAGTCCCAGTAGCCAAAAATCTCTGACGTTTGGTCTAACCATTGAACATCGTATAGCCTCGTTCTGGGTTGTGTAAGATACTGATGTTTGGCCGAATCTGGTTAGATTGAATGCCGACCCCAACGTAGTTGGGACAAAGGCTAGGGAGTCCGTTTAAGTAAAATGAGTAAATAAATAAGACATTAGTTATACATATACATATTTTTTCACAGAACCAAAATAAAATAATTATAGTTAAAAAATAATTAATCACTCTCTCTCATCTGACTCATCATCAGATTCCAAATATTCAATATCAAGGAATATTTTATTGCCACTCTCATCAGCAGCGCTGTCATCACTACAGCAGCTGCTGTCATCATTGTTGCTATCATCGCCTAAGCGAATAATCACTTCGTCTGTGTCTTGATACAGGCGTTGTCCTCGCTCGTAGTACTCTTTTTCCAGCGTCTCGGCGTGATGATAGCAGTTTTTCCATATCTCAGGTGTGATGCTGTTGAAGGCCTCATCAGTAAGCTGCTTCACGTCACATGACCCAACATTTCGTGCTGCTACTTTCTGTTTCAGGTTAGCCCAAATAAGCTCAATAGGGTTTAAATCACAGTGCTACGGCGGAAGCCGTACCACTGTGTGATCATATTCTCCTAAAAGTTCATCAATGGCATAGATGGGGCTAGGTTCTATTATTATAACTTCAAGACTACAATCAAAGTCCAGGTCAGTTCTGGCGATCACCTGCAATTTTCTGAGCGTCGGTACCTGAAATATCAAAAGGTTCCATTGATTGTGCATCTCACGGTACTATTCAATAAATTTGGTATGTTAAATGTTGCCTTTTTAGACATACACAAAAAACATGCAACTAAAGACAAAAAATATGATCTCTTTTTGCACTGTGTAAAAGAACTGGATTTTTTGCCGCAGTGCACAAATATTAAAATCATCCATTTCTTTCTTTGGTCGGCCTTTCCTGTGTCTCTCGGGAGTTTCAAACTTTCCATCATTTCTAAGACCTTCGTTGACTATCCGCTTAACGGTACTCACTGATTTTCCTGAAAAAAGAAGTAAAAATAGAATAAACAACATAAGTAGTAAAAAGAAATGTACATAAACGAATGGAATAATAACTTATTGACATGAAGCAATTAATTCAGAATTGGTAGAAAAACTGAATGGACTGAGTTGTATCATCCCTATGTATCAAAAATTATAGTCGTACTTTAATTATCACCTACTTACAATGTCAATCTAACCTAAAAATCTGCAATGTAAACAATGCCTTTTTCGCTCTCCAAACCGTAAATTCAGTAAATTTTAACTTCAGGCAGATTAAAAACAAACAATAACACGATTACATACCAGTTATAAATGCTGTTCACCCATAAATATCGTCCAAACACAGAACACAAGTACTCTAACGAGACGTCCAAATCACACAAAATTCGTCCAGTTTCGTACTCCGCTAAGTATCGTTGGAAAACTTTGAAAATCACTTCCCGCGTCCCACTCCTATTTACTTTACTCATTTTTTCAACCTTTCTGCGTAGTTTTTATGAAAACTTGATAAATTATTGGGATAAGCGATTTAAGCCTATGTGTAGCACAGCTGAACTGTAGGTAATCAGCTAGTGCCATTCAACGGAGTTCTTGTGACAACTCAAAAGGCCACATTTGACTATACAGTTCACATTTCTCACAAAACACATAATTACTACTCAAAAACTATCAATATCCTACAACTATTGTTCATTTTAGAGTAACTTTACACATTTTTAGAAAATAAAACTGCACAGCACAACATCTCCTTTCAGTTCCCTCCAAAAACTCCTATTAGGTACGTTCGTATACGAGTTAGCACCATTGATACTCGCTAGATGTGCTAGTAGTACGATTCTCCCGACTGAAGACTATCTCCATATATTCAATATACTCTATGGATTCGTGTCGTTGATCGCTGTGTCGAAAAGAAATTTCTCGCGCAAAATTCTCATTTCTTTGTTTACGAATTTACATTTATCTTTGTGCAATGGCTGAAGCTCCTGAAAGTGAGCCGTTACCGTCGCCCAGTGAGATTGCAGAAGTTCCCCAGCCTGTTGACATTGGTGAGCCATTGCCTAAAAGGCGTAAAGAGGCCAGCGAAAAACTTGAAGATAGGCTGGGTGGAATTCTGTGCTGCGCAGTTTGTCTGGATTTGCCCCAGGCCGCCGTGTATCAGGTATTCGTAAACAGCTGATTGCTACGACAATCAAATGTTTTTTTTGTAAATTTATTAGTCCCGAGATCGCAACAATATAAATTATAAATGCTATGTCTATTGAGAGGTGAAAGAAAGGCTATTTATTTCAAGCGATATTTCGAGAATGTCTGAAAGAATTTATTTCAAATATTTTCATATATTTCCTTCATTTTAAACATTAGGAAGAAAAATCACTATGTTAAGTTTCTCACAAAATTTCGCGTTAAAACAAATAGTCTTTACCCCTCGATATGATTGTAATGGCGTCAGTGAATTTTTTTGTAAGGGTCAAGAAATTACCCATGAAAAGTATTGCCTGTGTTTTGTAATAGTTGTGTAGATTATTCTAGATATATGGACCCTACTTTAGCTAAGTTATGTTATACTGCCTATGTGTTAAGTTTAGGTACAAATGCAAACTGTGATATTTTTGTAAATTTAGTATGTAGGAAATTGTAGCAACTAAAATATACATTTTGTAAATTCACTCATTTCAATAAAGAAATGTTTGATATTCAATTCTTTATTTTTCATATCTCTACCTGAAATTCCTTGTCCTAAATTTCAAACAACAATAAGAAAATTAGATAGAATTTTCACACATTTATAGTAGGCTCACTAATTTCCAGAATAATTAATATTATACTCATATTTAATGGTCACTAGATATATACAGTGTACCCTTGGTAATCTGGCTCCTCTGTTATCTGACATGGCTATAATGTATATATATACAAATTTATTTTGGCAAATCTTTGTTGATACTGGTTACTAGTTTACACCACCATTCATTTTTTAAGTCCTTTAGTGCCATAATGTTAATTCTATGATAATCCTTATGCTGTCTATTGTATATTCTATGATGTCTCTATTGTAGTACATATAAGAGTCATACTAGTTGGATATGTAATTTGTTGACAAGATACTAAAATAGTTACACTCTTTCGCAGTACTCTATAATTCATTAATCTGACACTGACTTGCAAAATGTCTATCAGTTTACTGCAGATCAGCTATATATGAGTTATCTTATGAGGTTTTCTTTCTCTGAGAATAGAATCCATATTTATGCAGGCATTAAGAAAGCTTCCAATAAGTAACAATTACAATCTCCCTCACAATTGCCTTTATACTTTCTATTAATTAGAAATTACACAATCTTATTTTATTTCTGAGTATAGAACAAAATACTATTTGATTTTTCAGTTTATCATTTTCTTTCTTTTATTGCCTTTTTCATAATAATGTGTAGTTTGTTTACAGGTGGCTCATACAATGGAGCTTCGAGGTATAATCACATACACAATCACACACATAAAAATAGAGTAATATATTTTACCATAAGATTTTTATTATTTACACTTCAATGTTACAGATAAAAAATCGCAATACCCCTTCAATGTTAGTAGTACCATTACCTATTGACACAGTATTTTATATAATATTTTTACTATAACTATATGAACTTAACAATATCTTGAATTTATTAATACAAATAGGGATATTTGCATATAAATTAATGATAATCCTTATGTTAAAATATTTACAAATTCTATCTAACACAAACCAAACTTTTATAAGATCTACATACATATGTATTTGTAAAAATAATGAAATGATGTATTTGTAAAATCTCATCTAAGTCACTGTTTTGGCCTTCAAATAGCAGACTTCCCTAGCACATATTAATAATAAGTCTTTTTTCAACACTTGAATTTACCGAACAACCATACTAGTGTCCAACTTGGAAAATAAATTATGAATCTAATAGAAGCAATCAATGTTGCATGTCAAATCACTTGCTGCTGTTATATGGCAGCACTGCAGTTTCATAATATAAAAGCACTAGAGTTTACCCCGCGGCTCTGCCGCCGGTCAAACTCTAGTGCGTACCTCTTGTTTAAACAGCCGGCGTTAAAACAGGTTAAATTGTTTTATATTTTTATATTGGTGCTAATTGCCCTCATAAGATTTACTTTTTTTTATTTATTTATATCGCAAACTATCCCATCTCCCGGGATGAAAAGTATCTATGTCCATTTTCGGTATTCAGACAGACAGATCAAGTTACTATCACACTTTTTTCTATAGATTATGAATTTTTATATCTATAAACTTGAGAAACGATTAGTCTCTCACTCAAACTTTTATCTATTTTAGTTTTATTTTTGCGATAAAAAGTATGACCAAAATGGCCACAGTGACCGACATGGCCAAAATGACGGAATAGACAAAACGACCAAAAAGGCCGGAATGACCAACATGGCCAAAATGACGGAAAAGGCCAAAATGAAAAGTATCCCTTGTCCACCCTCGGTATTTAATTTACATACATACCGAATTTCAGCCAAATCGGCCCATTAGTTCTTCCGTAAAAGCATAACAAACAGAAAGACAAATATATTTTTATCCCGGAAACTATCCCATTTTTCGGGATAAAAAGTATCCTATGTTCATTCTCGGCAACGAAAATATATATATACTGAGTTTCAGCCAAATCAGTCCAGTAGTTTTTACGTGAACACGGAACAGACAGAGTTACTTTCGTATTTATAATATTAATAGGGATTAAACTGAAATTAGACAAGTCCATTTCTGTCTTTAAATTTGTATAGAAATGAGGCAAAAAAACTTAATTGTTAAAAGGTTTCATGAATTGCTTTTTAGCTTTTTTATTTTATTGTAAATATTCCATAGGTTGTTATTGGTATTTTTCTTAGTTATTTATACACAGCAATATTTTATGCTTTAAACACAGATTTCCCCTAAACATTATCCATCATTTAAGAAAATCCATTAAACAAGGAATATGCATATAAGATACATATGAACCCTATTTGAACAATTAAGTTCCTTAATTTTTAAACCTGACAATGCCTTATTTCTAGCAAAAAATCAAAATCTTGCTTTCTTCTCTTTAGTTTATTTTTGGCATTACCATTATATTTGTAAAATTCAAATGAAATTATGTTTTCCGAATAATAACCTTATTATTCATGACAAAAGGTATTTTTGATTCACATATGGGATAAAACTATGTTTCAACGGTTTTAAGCACAGTCATTTATTTGATTTTTATTATTCCAATGTTTCAGACACTTTTGAGTAGCTGTGAATCTGTGATCACGGTAAACAAAGATGTCAAGTGTCAATGAGTATTGTTAAAGGTTTATTTAGTCTTCCGCCAACTTGTTAATTTTAATTATATAAATTTAATTTTGTTTATGGTTATTATTTACCTAGGCTGCCATAGAAGCCTATTTTTATTTACCAACGCTTCGCAACATGTGGCTTGAAGACAATGAGTGTGTTAAAGTGATGTGAACTTAAAAGTGACCGACCGAAACAGCAGAGTAATAAAGACCAAATAAATTACAGTGCTTAAAAGAGTTAAATTTTAGTTTTATTATGTATGCTATAATATTTTATTATAGTTGCGAAAACTTTAAAAAATACACATATTTGATCTAAAGTTTAAAAAACACATATGTGTTTAAAATAACATTACTATAATAATCTAAGACTTTTTCCACCTTGTAGTGCATTAATGGGCACTTGATGTGTGAGCTATGTTTCACACATTTGCTCGCCGATGCCTCGCTCCGACGAGAGAACGCCACCTGCCCCAATTGCCGCGTGGAGATCTCCAAAACATCGGCCTCCAGGAACTTGGCAGTTGAGAAGACAGTCTCCGAACTGCCTTCGGAGTGCAAGTACTGCACATATATGTTCCCGAAACATTCTCTGAGACACCATGAGAAGAATATTTGCATGGATAGGTCAGTATTGTATATCTTTTTTGATATAGAAAGTAAGTGTTCAGGTTTAATTGACCTAGCTCTTCGAGGAAGGGAGCTATGAGCACCTCATTCATCCTCCAGTTCATCATAGACCGTTGGGCCCATTAATAAAATATGTCGTAATGTCAATATATTATGTATTTTGTCATAATATATTATTGACTGGTCAGAAATAATTCACTGATGATAATATAAATGATTGTATAAAATAAGTGCATCAATATCATAAAGTTTTGTGTAATGGTAACACCAGTAGTGTTGCAAATATTCATACCTAATATGTGGTGGTGACAACTTTCTTTGTAATGGATAATTGGCTGTTTTCTTTCTTATAATAAAATATATTGACACAGTCAAAAAATCTAAAATATTATCATTTGTATAATTTTATATCGGTTATTTAAATATATTTATTTATAAGAGGCAATTAACTGTTTGATTGTAGACTGTTGAATCCTCACAATTTTTCTAATGTGGGTAGTTTTATGAGTGCCACTGGCTCTCGGTTTCGCCGCCATTGCGTGGTGGCGAAACAGTCTCCAACGCACGCGAGGTCTGTCCGGACGTTCCGTTTTCTCCGTGCACGTGAACGTTTCACATCCCATTCTTGGAGCTTTCTATTGAACTTTATACAAGCCGTGCTTGCTATTTTGTGTGAGTGTGCCAATCTTACAACCCGACGTGCCATTCGAGGACCTGTTCGTGCCGTGCACTATCAGGAGCTGTCTAGCTGCCCCATTGGAGGTGGATTCCGAGGTTAGTGGTACTTATTACCCCATTGGTTTTGTGCAGGATTTAGCATACCTCTCACTCTCTCATATATAAACCTATACAGTCCATAATACCATTAGAACCAGCGAAGCTGTGTATGGATCCGTGATTCAGCATTGCACAGTTTTTTTGGCCTTACGAGCCGTGATTACTCTATATTCCTTCCTTTTATATATTATATACTTTATTGGCCGTGCCAAAATATCATTATTTCATGTAAAAAGTCCCATATTCATAGTTCATTATATTTTATGTAGGTACTTTTTCATTTTCATATATTACATATTTTAAGTATTTAAGCCCGTATTATACGTATTATATTGTATTTATAGTGTTTATTGATACATATTTTACGTATTTCTTGTCGTACAAGGTCATAAATACGTATTTTTACGTAAAACACTTTATATTTTTTTTGTTTCAAAGGAAGTAGGTAGGGTTTCAAAATGTCGAAAAAACGCGTAGATGAATATTCTTCTCCTACTTCACCTGAACTTAAATTACTAGTTATTCAAAAGGAAAGGTTATTTGAAGATTTGCAAAAAATATATGATTTATCAAAAAAGCTAATTGATAACGATTCTGAGCAATTATTTTTGTTACAATGTTCAGAAATCGACGATATACGTCAATCTTTTAAAAAACAAGTATTTAAAATCTTTGAATATGAACTTAACTTAAATCCTAATGCATTACTTAACAACCAAGAACTAAACAGTTTTGATGAGATTTATTATAAAATAAAAATGTGTTCAACCAAATTATTGCCTACGACTAGTGGCAATAAGGTTGAAACAATTTCGGAATTTTCTCATTCTCGACCACGTTTACCGAAGCTAGAATTACCTATATTTGATGGTAATATTGAAGACTTTGTGACGTTCTATGAGACATTCTGTTCGTTGGTGCATAATCAACCTAATATACCAAAGATTGACAAGTTTCATTATCTATTATCATGCACAAGGGGTTCCGCTTTAAACATCGTAAAAAGTGTGCCTATTACTGCGAGTAATTACGATGTTGTTTGGCAATCTTTACTAGATAAATATCAAGATAATCGCATGCTTGTCGGTAGATATCTTGATAAAATGTTGAACTTTTCACCTCTTTATAAGGAGTCTTCCTTTCAATTAAATTCATTTTTAGAAACTTTTGAACACTCATATAAAGCTATTCAGGCGCTTAAAATTGATAATTTGGATAGTTACATACTTTGTCATATAGCCTTAAGAGCTTTAAATATCGAAACTCGTAAATCATTTGAACAAATTCTAAACCAAAAATGTTTACCCGACTTTTTAGAACTTATTTCTTTCGTACACAATCAAATAAAGATTCTCGATCACAGTGAATCTTATAACATTAATTCAAATACACAAGAAAATAAAAGACAACAAAATTATAATTTAACTAAAAATAATAAAAACATTTTTAATAAAAGAGTTTCGCATTCTTCTTCTTCGCGTTTAAATGTTTTGCATTGTTTGCACTGCGGTGGAAATAATCACATGATTTATCGTTGTGACAAATTTAAAAACCTATCAAACAAAGATCGGGTCAGCCGTGCTGACGCGCTTAAATTGTGTCACAACTGCTTAAAACCAAATCATAATGCAAACAATTGTCCTAGCGAATATAGATGCATAGTGTGTAAACAGCCGCATCACTTGTTACTGCATATTGATATCTGCGATTCGGCTGATAAGAAAACCGGTTTCGCGCGTCGCAGCCGCACGCCTCCCTTGCCAGCCGCGATGCCCGCGCCGCTGACGCCTACCACCACCGGCTTGAGTACTTGCCATGCGTCATCGGTACAAAATGGAAATAATGCAGTTATATTAGGGACCGCACTTGTTCATGTTTTAGATGCGAATAATGAGTTTCAATCATGCCGTGTTATGATTGATTCCGGCGCGCAATCTAATTTTATTTCATTGTCTTGTGCACAACGGCTCGGCTTACCAGAACGTAAATGCCCCTTTAATATTTATGGTTTAGCCGGGGAAAATGTTAAAAACTATGGCATGACGTCATGCATAGTACAACCGCGCGACAATAGCGAGCCATCCTTTAATGTTGATGTAGTCATCTTAAATAAATTAACTTCTGATTTACCTACCGTCCAAATTCCAGAACAAGTCATTAATCGATATAAAAATCTAAACTTAGCGGATCCTTACTTTCACATTACGTCACCGATTGACATAATTTTAGGGAGTGACGTATTTCCCTATGTTTATGACGGTAGAAAATTTATATTTAGCCGCGACATTCCTATTGCATTAGGAAGTGTTTTCGGTTACATTATCACTGGAAATTTGACCGTGTCTCACTCCAGTGACAATGTCGATTGCCACACAATTGCAACCACATCTGTAGTGTCGTACACTACTGAACACAATACAATTAATGAGAGTCCTAAAAAATCTTCTAGAGAGAAGTCTTCGCCGTGCGATGTTTCTTCTAAATTAAATAACACAATTATCAAAAAATGTACGGGAAGACAACAAGACGCCACGAGTCTTGAAGTCTTGCCTTCATCACACGAGTCACCTGAGTCGGGGCTCAAGCGCCGTGCGCATGTTGGACGACGTTCTGTTCAACCCTTAGATCTTAAAACAAATCATTTACAATGTTTTTCTCAGTAACCTGCTTGGTTGTGCTTCGCATTGAACGACATTATAGTGTAGTACTGCAATTTGTTGACGTTCAACTTTAAACATTTGTGAGGCGTCCTCACTAGGAATTGCAATTACTTTCAGTTATTTTGTAAATTAGAAATGCCGACGTTTCTTACGTCAAGTTTAGGTTACTAATTAATAAGTTTAGGTAAGTTTAAGGTAAAATCTGGTATTTTTAAATGTAATTTAGTGTTGCGAGCGGCCGTGCTGCTTTATTAAACTTGTTAGTTTTGTCGTACAAAACATCAAGGAGATATTTGTAACCATTTACATAGTCACTCTCAGTGATTGAACAATAGTTTTATCCTAAACTTAAACACCTACTTATGAACTAAAATCTTATATTGCTAACCGTGTTAGTAACATAAAATAAATATAAAAATTATAATGTAATTTTTACTGTTGTTGGCATCAAAAAGAAGCGAAACATATATTGTAGATATCTACTCTTGTGGTTATCTCGTAGATTAGACCAAGGATTAGATTCATGGTTCCGTGTGGCCATCGGTCATTTTGGGACATGGCCTACAAGTACACTTATCATTTCGAAAAAACTGAAGTTCCCCAAATAAGTCTTATTGATTTCTCTTAATTCAAATCAATTATTAAATGAATTAAAATTAGAATTAATTTAATAGATTGATATTAACTGTTATTTATTTTGTATTAGAACAATTACTAAATTATTTCAAATTATAGTTATTTAAATAAATTTCTCAAGGCGTGGGGTTTTTAAGAATTTTCTAGCCAACCTTCAATTTATAACTCAACATTTTGTTTCGGAGTAAATGTCAACAGCTATAAATAAATAATTATAAAAAATATTATCTTAAACTTATAATTAGATGTAGGACCGTTAACGTTACATGGCAATTTATGTAAACAATATTTATTTTGTCAATTAATGTTCGAAACGTTATTCGATCAGTTCTTTTCAAACCTGTAATTAGGATTATTACATTTAATCCCAGAGGTTCTCAACCTTTGACGGGTCCGTGGCCCACTTCGCGTTTTGAACCTTGTATGGTTGTCAGTCACGTTGGCTGCGACCTAGGTGGTTATTCATATACATTCATTGATTAAAATATTTTTAAATATATTTTTGACTGGTTCGTAACTTGTCTTGATATATTCAATCGTTTACTATGACTGCAGATCAAGTATCTTGCAGTGCGTAAATTATAAAGATAATTGTAAACTTATAACTTAATATAAAATCTTTGATGAGATCTCCCTTATGAACATAATTCTAGTTTTCGTAACAATTTGCTAACTTTAAGAAGTTGATTACAATGATCGACGTGCCTTCGAATAGATTGTCTCGATAGCAATTATTAACGAAGGCTTTTGGAGATGTTGGTCGAAAGATTACGTTTATACTCTCTACAATAGAGAGTGAAATAGTTTTCTTCTGCTCCATTTGTAACCATTCGCAACTTCAACCTTTTAATATTCTTTAACAAAAGTAGAGGAGATTCGTCTAGATAAAAATATTTATTTGTATGTACGTCTTGTAACTTTACGCACGGATATTGGTCTCTTTCTAAGACCCATTAATAAAATCTGTCTTTTACCCTATTGTTAAACCTTAATGTAATGTTAATTACAGTATCTCATACTTTATATTTATTTATGTATCGGGTATGAGAATATTATTTGTTTTAATTATATAATTATATTTTACATTATGGCACTTATAACATTCCCACATCCTACCTACGTTTCATTTTTTTTTCTGGAAATCATCATAGTGATTTCGGCGCGGGGTATGTTGAATCCTCACAATTTTTCTAATGTGGGTAGTTTTATGAGTGCCACTGGCTCTCGGTTTCGCCGCCATTGCGTGGTGGCGAAACAGTCTCCAACGCACGCGAGGTCTGTCCGGACGTTCCGTTTTCTCCGTGCACGTGAACGTTTCACATCCCATTCTTGGAGCTTTCTATTGAACTTTATACAAGCCGTGCTTGCTATTTTGTGTGAGTGTGCCAATCTTACAACCCGACGTGCCATTCGAGGACCTGTTCGTGCCGTGCACTATCAGGAGCTGTCTAGCTGCCCCATTGGAGGTGGATTCCGAGGTTAGTGGTACTTATTACCCCATTGGTTTTGTGCAGGATTTAGCATACCTCTCACTCTCTCATATATAAACCTATACAGTCCATAATACCATTAGAACCAGCGAAGCTGTGTATGGATCCGTGATTCAGCATTGCACATAGACATTTCACTTAGTCTTGTAATTAAGGGTATTTTATGATCTTCTAAATTTGTTGTCAATTAGATAAAAAATTGTGTATGTAACACTAATTTGCCTCCACTTCTTAATACGGCCATACAATTTCCTTATTTTATTGTAAAGGTGTTGTTAGAAACACTTAGATTAGGCCTGCCTCAGTAGCGGATTTACCAATAGGCTGAGTAGGCTAGAGCCTAGGGCGGCTTAGAGGCCAGTTTTCTTTTATCTCTTACTTAAATTCTAAGACTTTAAGAATTTTTTTATTAAGACAACATTAAAAACTCAACATGCACTTAGACTGTTTATATAAAAAAATTGTATGACCAATTACATAAAAAAAATCTATAAGTTGAGTAACGCTTTTGGCTATGGCAGAAGCAAACCCATCGATCTCCTGCTTCAGTATCTACTTCTCTCTACTAATTATGGGAACAAAGGTTCTATAATGAAGACGATAGTGCACAAATAATAAAATTTCATTGAAAAAAATGTTATTAAAATGATTGTGAACTGGGGTATCGATTTTTAGAGGTCTTATGCCTTATATGCCTTAAATATTTCTATTCAGTTCATACTTAAAGCATATCATACTTAGGACCTGTAAATATTAGTGAAACACTGTGTGAGACTTATTCCATAAGCTTATGATAATAATCAAGTGTTTAATATTCAACACACAAATTCCTTTGAAGCAAATACATAGTTTAGATTTCTAAATAAGGATTAAGTTGTAGCAGCGAGAGGTAGAGGTTAAATAATACTTGAGATGGCAGAGTAGTATTCACTGTCAAGTGCTGATATAGCATTGTGTTTTTAAGAACATAGTTTTAATTCTGGTGAACAATAAAGTGTTTTCATTCATTCATTCATTCAGTGTGTGAGCGGGACGGATGATGTGCGAGCTAGATAGAGCAACTATTAATATGTGCGCTGCGATGAAAAGACGCATGTAGCTTCCATACAGTATTTAATGTGTACAGTTCCTAATAGATAAAATGTGTAATATGTGCAAGGGCCTAAGGCCGGCAAGGCGTCGTTTAATCTGACTCTTATCATTAATGAAATATGTTTCTTCCACCAGAGCTTACAAGTTATCTCAAATAGTGGTAGAAAAGGCCACTCCTCCCTTCCCATACAGTATGGTTCGCATCGTGTGCGCTATCCAAGCATTCCTACTCGCTGCTATAAGGCGTACGTTCTTTGTGTCCACGTTAGTGGGTGTGCGTCCCAAGCGACGTGTGTTCCGCAGGTGTGTGTGCCCTTTGCATTGTATTGTCCGTTCTTTGAGCGAGTCCGCAACGCTGCGGTGAACTGCCGCATCGCGGAGATCTGCAACGGAGTGCAACGCATCGTGAAGTATTTGATGCGTTGCCGCATCGAATGAATTTCATAATAATTTAAAATGGATGCATTCAGTACGAATTGTTTGTTTTTTGAGTAGACACTGACTAAACTGTTAGACTTAGAAATCTTTAGGATGCGTCGTTACATTGCAGCGTTGTATCCTCCCCCTGAGTTAGCAAAGAATGGCTGCGCAATAGTCGGTTTTTCATACAAAAGCTTTTTGCTTCTAACCTAGAGAGATAATTAAGTTTGGCGCGAAATTTACCCACTAATCATACACTAACAGAGCTATATATAGTTCGATGTATATACACAGCCCTTTAAAATTTCTAGTATAGTTTTCAACATCTATGAACATAGCGTCTCATAATAAGACTACGCTTTAACGGTTTTAAGCGCGGTAATTTATTTGATTTTTATTATTCCGACGTTTCGGAAACTTTTCAGTAGTCGTGATCACGGAAGACGATTTTAGTCTTACTAGTATTATTTTTCCTATAAAATTAGTTATACCCACGTGAGATTCATATTATTGATTACTATACTATAACTATATTTATTTCTTTAAGTTTTCCATATCTTGCCACATAATTTTTGCGCGGTCCTCGCCTAGTCTCCCCGCGACCGACGCAATATTATCGCTCCATTTTAATCATTGGCCACTCGAACAGAACAGCGATTCTAACTGATACCAAATTTAATTCCGCGTTAAAAACGATGAAGATGAAAAAAATTGTGAAACAATAATTCTTTTTCATTTAATTTAACTATTACGAAGAACTACCGCCGGTGAGTGCCAGTAGCCAGTTTTATTGTTTACAAATTCACCTTTTTGCGTTACCAGAGGGCCTCACAAAATGTATGTTTCTCACGTGAAATTTAGGTTTTGCTCCGCAACTGGTCGTGCCCCTTGTGGGGGTCGCATTTGTTATTAAAGAGGGTCGTCGTCTGTTAAAAAATTGGTCCTCTATATACAAACGTATAATACATACATACATAACTTCACGTCAGGTCCCTTGCGGGGTAGGCACGAACAACAGAGCGCCATTCAGGCTTATTCTTACACACCTCACTTGCTTCTTTAGCTTTTGTCATGCACGCTCGTCTGTTCTTAAGGCTCCTGACATCACCCTCTGCTAGTACATGATCAATTTGATCATGGATCGTGGCCTTCCGCGACTTCTGCATCCATCCACTTTGCATTGTATATCTGTTTAGTCATTCTTTCATCATACATTCTTTCCACATGCCCGAACCACCGGAGCATTCCTTTCCTTACCTTCAACCCGACACTCTCTTTCAGTATAATAAACTTATTATAATTGGGCAGTGAAGGAGTCGCAAGACTTTTTACTTACTTTTTTTTTTTTTTTTTTGTTTTTTGGTCGCGACGTAAAAATTGTTGAGCAACAATGATTTTGACAAACGCATCCTGTGATTTACTTTATATTCTTTCATCGGTTGTTGTATGTTGTCACCAGGTTGACGGAGTGTCGGTACGTGATAATAGGATGTCCGTGGAAGGGAGCAGCCCGCGAGGTGGAAGCCCACGAGCTCACCTGCGCCTTCCCCAGCAAGCCCGCGGGGGACATCGTCGGGGTGCTGCGAGAGAGGGACAACCAGGCGAAGGAGGCAAATCTCGTGATCCAACACATCCTTGATCTTCTCTCCTATGAACATATTACTTTTACCAGTAAGTCTGTATCTGTACTGTAATAATAACAGCCCATAAAGATCCCACTGCAGGGCTCGCGCCTCTCATTCATCGGCCCCGGATCTTGAATTTTTTCGAGAGGTCCGAAAACTTCAAAATACTATTTATAGGGAAACGAACATTTTTTTTAAATTAGCTTCAATATACAGACACGGCATGTTTAGATTTTCACAATATCCCTTAAGACCGAACCACCAGAGATTTGTTGCCCGAACTGTCGCACACGGCTAATTGGGAAGCACCACAAGTGGTCAAATACAGATAATTGGAATGAACGCTGAACTGATGCTTTCTCCCTCTAACTACGTAAAATTTGTATTAGAATAAAAGAGACGATATAATTTGATGGCAGCTTGTGGAAAAAAATAATATTAAATTTGGTCCCTCAAACAGGATATTACAGAAGGCTGTAATTTATGAATGAGACTTTGAAAGAGGATTGAGGTGAGTTTGTGGTATGTCAGATCTGCAGCTGAAGCCGTACCGCAACGCGGAGCAGAGCCTGTACTACGAGTCGGCGCGGTTCAGCGCCTTCGGGCACCAGTGGCTGGTGAAGGCCTTCGTCATCACCAGCCAGCGGGACCCCACCCAGAGCGCGCGGAGGGAGATCACCTACCAAGTACGCCCTTCATACAAACGCCACTTCACTTAGGAGAGTATTGCACATGACCATTTTAGAGCTTGTGCGAAATACCAAGTTATGACGTCATACGTTGTACTGTAGCAATTAATAATATTATTTTATTAGGGAAAATAAATTTTCGTACAATATCTTTACACATATCAAATCAAATTTATTTGTTTGTACACATCTTTTGCTCGCATATGAGCATACATATTTTTATAATTTTTTTTTTTTAAATATATAATTTTAAATGAAACACATGAAATTTTTTTTGATTAATGTCAAATAAATAATAGTAATAGTCCCCTTAGGCCAGATCCCTAGTTCCACTAGCAGTTCATCTCAATAGTCCGGTACTTTTTGTTCTCATTTCCCACAACAGTCTTACACCAGCCGAGGCTTATCTTTGGGTGCATTATTAGTTGGTGTGGATAATCGCCGGTCAGTGTCACGCCGCATACAATAATAATAACTATGTGGATCATAATTTTATTGTAGATTTGAATGCACATGTTATAACAGGTTACATTTAATACTAACTAGGTGCATAGTAATGAAAAAACTTAGAACAACAACAAATTATCAAAGTATTTTTTATGTTTTACTTGACACTGGCTTCAAGATAGAAAGAAGTCAGTTAAATATTTGTATTATGGTTTTTAGTGGGAAGTAGGTTTTGTTTTTGTTAAAATAAAATACTTTCTTGTTACGCAAATACTTCAATAGCTTTAGAAATAATATGTAAAGCACCTGTAGAAATTGTACAATTAGTACGCGTATACAAATTGGTTATATCACTCTTCGGTGTGTATTCTCTTCAATAAGAGTTGTTCTCTATTCTGGTTATTCAACTTGGTTTAAGTTGTGACTTTTTTGGCTTAACTCATGGTAAGTGGTTATGATGCCAACGCCTTGTCACTCTTTAGGATAGGGTAAACGAATCAGACAGGAGGAATGGTATAGCAGGGATGGGACTGGAATAGAGGAACGGGTAATTGTGTCAATGGAACTCTCATGATTCAGGCAGTGCCGTAAATAGCCCTTTGTGCGCCGTATGCGAGCTTCTATAACTGGGCCCTTGTATTTTTAGATATTATAGGTACCCTAGCTAACGCAATGCTATAAATTAACGTGTAAGGACCTTGGTATTGGTGGACCAATTATCTGATATTTTTGATGATACTGGCATGTAGCTACGGTATGTGTTGAAATCGAGCGCTAGGGGCGCAGCGGGAACTTATCGCGCCATTGTTGCGCCCCCCAGAGTGTACGCCCTGTGCCTGGGCACCGGTGGCCCTACCTACGGCACTGGCCAGTCTGTTGAAAGCAATGTTGAGTGATGCCGCAGCTGATCCTGAAGACGAGCTCGCTGTACCCGCTGCCGGTGCAGTGGGCGGCGGTGCGCGAGCCGCACGCCGAGCTGCGCCTGCGCGCGGCCGTGCACGCGCACGCCTTCGCCGAGGACAGCGCCGAGGCGCCGCGCGCGCCGCTGCCGCTCGCCGACGCCGACGACGCCAACCGGCTCCTGGCCGACAAGGCGATACACTTCAGGTCGCGATATCACGTTTATACCTCATTCCTCCCCGCCTCACAGGGAAACTATGTTCCCTGCTGTCAAAAAATATACAAATATATCGCGGCGTAAACTGTAATAGAAAATCATTTTTAACCGACTTCGAAAAAAGGAGGAGGTTCTCAATTCGTCGGGATCTTTTTTTTTTGTTGCTTTTTTTTATGTATGTTCGCCGATAACTCCGTGATTTATGATCCGATTTACGTGATTATTTTTTTGTTCGACGCGGAATAGCTGCCATGTGGTCCCCTAAAAATTTTACATAGTTTGGCCCAGTAGTTTTCATTTTATGAACATTTTTCATGGAAATAATTTTCACTCCGTTCCATATGTACACCGATTACTCCGTGATTTATGATTCGATTTACGTGATTCTTTTTTTGTTCGACGCGGAATAGCTGCCATGTGGTTCCCTAAAAATCGTAGGTCCACCCATACATAGCTAGACACTAAAAAGTAACAAATAAAATTTAAAAACTTCGTTTAAAAAAACCGACTTCAAAAACGAAAAAACTAAAATGTATAAAATAACTTATTTCTTAAGCTATTATTATTAATATATATTATCTAAAACATCTTGAAGTCGGTGCAAAGTAAAACATAATAATTACTATATTTTGAAAATTACTAAGCACCGACTTTAAGATGTTTTAGATAATATATATTAATAATAATAGCTTAAGAAATAAGTTATTTTATACATTTTAGTTTTTTCGTTTTTGCAGTCGGTTTTTTTAAGCGAAGTTTTTAAATTATATACTTACAAAAAAGTTACCTTTTACAGTTTGGGTTTTAAATATTTCATATCATCATTGACAAAAACACTGGCTGGTAGTATTTACTTGACGTTTGACATGTGACGTTGTCCGCCGCGATCTTACGCCAAACGTCAAGACAAATGCAAAGGAACACGGAACGCGCCGTTCAAATATTGACAGCGTTCCCTGTCTTAACGTAACTGAGTTACGAGACATTACACGATATTAGCCTTCTTTGGTTTTTTATTTAAATTCAATTACCATAACAGTATCTCCATCATATTCAGACGTATTAAACAAATTCATCAGATTTAGACATGGATTTAACACCTGATTTAATTAGAGAAGTAGTTTTTTGTTTTAAATAATAAGTTTTTATTTACTTCCTCATATTCGAAATAAAAAGCAGTGTTAACCTCGGGTGAAAGCCTATTTAGGCTTTCGAATTATTAACGCCCTCTCTACGCTACGCCAAACCACCTCATGCCTAAATTGGTCACTTTCACCTCTCTTCTAACAATATATTATTATTTTACTTTTAACAGCTCGATGACGGATCAATTAGTAATATCCTAATGCGTTACTCATTCGATTTGTAATAATAAATCGACTTCATTTATAAATAAGTTTTAATCAATTTAATTTCATCTATATATTACTGCAAAAATTCTATATCGTGTAATAAATATTCAATTTCAATGAAAATATTTTACATATATTAAAATAAGCAATTTTTAAGCGCTTATAATAATGCGGCATTATTTTTCTTTAAAATAGAACATATTTTGAAATCGATAACTTTCGATTTATTTACGTATAGTGTCGATGGTTTAATATCATGATATCATGATGATAATATCATGACTCACAAAGCATCACTATTACGTCACCCACAACAATAAAGTACGACAATTTATGTCATTCGTTTCATGTGTGCTTCGTTGTCAAGAAACATGTAACTTGATAGACGTGCAAACGTCAGAAATACAATAAACGGAAACAGTATAGTTAGTGTATGGAAAATAGAACATTTTGTTCAAAAACCATTCTTTCTCTTGGTTTTCTGCTTGACATTCTTTCACAGGAATTGATCCTTACAAGATACAGTATGATTTGGTATAATGATGCAGTGTGTTTATTTTTTCAAAATCAGCCAATTCGATTCCTGTCTAGGGTAATTGATGATTCAAAAATCGAATGATACCACTTTAGTTTTCGTCAAAATCGGCCTCAAGATTACTATAAGCGTTTTTCGCTATTTCGTATAGTTTAGGTCAGTGTTTTTCAACCTTTTTCATGGCACGGCCCCTTTACTGTGAAGAAATTTCGTGACTTGTACCCTACCCGTTGCTTTTTTGTCGTGTATTTTATTTTGTGTCAATTATTCAATCCAACATATTTATTCATTTTCATAATTGAAGACATGAGTGGGTGAAGGTGATAAGTCGCATAATTCCAATTCTGAGTAAATCGAGATAAAAGTTTTACTTTTATTTGAAACTGAACTGAACTTAACACCTTTAAGTAGCAACTTTTTATTTTTTAAATATGCCTTATATCTATGGTCTAGGGTCTGTAGTCATTTGGTATCGACTTATAACATTCATCTACGCAAAAAAAAGCAAAAAACCGAATATGCGACATATCACCTTCATCCACTCACGTCTTCAATTAAGTTTCGGATAAATACATAATTAAATACGTAAAAAACATTTTTTTCCATCGAATGCGTACGTACGCATACGTACGACCACGGCTGATGCCGGCCGCCCCGCCCTCGCCCGTCGTAAATGAGAAAGTGTTGTTGGCTAGTTATCGAGTAGCTCTTCCTATGGCTAAAACAGCAAAACCTCATGCTATTGCCGAAAATTTGATTTTATCAGCGGCTTTAGATATGGCGGAGATTATGTTTGGCAAACAAGAGGTCGATTAACCCAAAAGTATACCTCTCTCTGACAATACCATTCAACGCAGCTGATGTTCGTGATCAAGTCATGGAAAAAAATAAAAGAAAGGACTTTTGTGTCCTTGCAATTTGATGAATCTACGGATATTGCAGATTTTCCTGCATTAGCTTGCCCAACCTTTTGCAACTCGGCTATAGAAGCTTCGCAACCCCTTAAAGAGGCTTCACGACCCCGCAGGGGGTCGCGACTCACGCGTTGAAAAACACTGGTTTAGGTATTGGCCCTGAAGGGCCACTTAAGAAATTCAGCCTGTATATTTTGTTGTGAAATCTAAAATATAAAATTCTAAAAATGCCTATATGTCTATACATTGAAGGTATTAAAAAAAAAACCAACTGTAATACACTATATAAATTTTAGAGAATATGATGCAATTTTTTTAGATTTCTTGTCTGTTCGTTCGGGATATACGTAAAAACTACTGCGACGATGTCGATACAGTTTTCATTGAATTCCAATGTGATTTTTTCACTCATAGCAAATTTTATATAATAAAATGTGTGATTTTGTCCCGGGAATCCCGCGGGAATTTTCCCGGGAGCGGTTTGTTTACTGGTAGTTCAGGTGCATAAAAATTAGATTATTCCGACAAGGTTTTCACTAAAACCATAGCTGACGTTCTTTTCTAATGCTGCGCTACTATCTGTCCCGGGAATCCTGCGGGAATCCCAATGAGAAATAACGTTTATTTTTTTGTTGTTTTCAGGCTAATCATGTTCCAGGCATGAAGAGTGATTTTGTTATAAATTTTCGCAGCCGCCGAGAGTGCTACATGAACAATTTAATTATATATTATAAATTTCAATGAAAATTTTTTGTTTGTAATCAATGGTGACAAAACCTAAGAAAATACAAACAATGCATATTATTAGGAAAATGTAGGTATTAAGCATCATAAGATGTTTAGAAGCACGAAGACGTGAGTGCTTGTATATTTCGAGTTTTAGTACATATTTCCGTCGTTTAGGGTAAGTAAGCTGCACCATTGTTGGCACTTTATCAATTTATTCAAAATATTTTATCTTAATATTTTGTTAATTTTGTAGCCATAAAATAAAAATTAATTATTTAATGGCTATAAAAAAAGAAATATTAAGATTATTACTCTTAATTCTCTTTCCAATTATGGACGGGGCGTGCCTACATTGGTATTCTTTACCTTATATAGTTTTATTTGTGGACTAACAGCTGTTATCTTAAATTAATGGAGGGTAGGGAGGTAAGAATCACCTCTGTATATGAAGTGTATTAAACCAGGGTGGCGTCAATGTAAATTTAAAAAAAATCGCCAAAATTTATTAGAATAGTATTATGTATAGAGTATTTTAATTTTACATAATTAAATATTACAATATCACTAACCGTATTATACTAAGTTCATGAAATTAAACAATCACGTTTCCACATTCCACGTGGCAGGATAATGGCTAGCGCACCCGCGTCCTTTGACTCCGGCAAAGGACGCGGGTTCGATCCCGGCCGGAACGCATGCACCACTTATCACTGTTTTGACCTAATGTGCATATTGTTACGTGTTAGCACGTGCTTACAACGGTGAAGGAAATCATCATGATGCAACCTGCACATCGAGATAATAACCTTCCAAGCCGCTTTGGACAAGCGTGACGGGTATACTGCCCGTTCCGTCCATAATGGGAGGCGTGAGCCAAGTTCTTATATTATTATATATTCATTAGATTATTTTGTAAATAGTTCACGATATAAATACAGGGCGCGTTCCTTTAGTACCTCACAACGCCCAAAATGCTCCGTCTGCCGTTCCACAAGGCGACCGCGGTCGTTATGGTCGTGGCGAAAACGTCATTTATGACTATGATTTTCGCTCACGAAGCGCTCACAACGACCCATGTCAAGAGGTCGAATAACCGTTCCACTTGAGATTACGACGATGTGACGCCGCACAAGCAAGTGGAACGGGGAAAATCGCGGTCGTGAACGTGGTCGTTGTGAGCCTCTAATGGAACGTTACCTTAGTGTCCTATCCCCAACTACTCTAGTCGCCAAAGATATTAAATTTTCTAACTCTGCAAACTTCAGTTCATTTACAACAGCTATATTCATACCATACCCTTTGGCTACAGCAGCGCCATTCTGGATAGATTTTGAACTGTTATTTACAACAGCTATATTCATACCATACCCTTTGGCTACAGCAGCGCCATTCTGGATAGATTTTGAACTGTTATTTACAGCTTACTACTAGACACTTCAACTATTCTCCCATATGAGGTGGTTTCCCCTTACATCTACCCTCCATACTTAAAATGACAAAGGTGAGTAAGGCTAAAATATTGGTAAGCCACCACATTATTTTGTCTGCTAAATACAAGTAGTGCTGAAGTGTCAAAAATTATCTTTTATGTCCCTAGATACGTATAAACGAAAACAATATCACTAGAGCTTAGATGTACAAGTTTACTTATCTGGAAACTATGACAGTAGACCCCTATTCTCTATAGATACTGGCAGCTGTCATTTTGGTGTATTTTTTTAAATATCGTCCATTACTAATGTTTTTACATTCGGCATAACATTTCTTTATTTTATCGTGTTTAGAGCATCAGGGAAATGTAAAATAAATATTTTGAGTTAAAATGTATTTTCTATTATTTTTATAGGACTGTTTGAGGCTAAAAAAAGGCTTTATTGAGATATAACGACAAACTACATCGTAAAGTGTGTTTATTAAATGAAATGAAATTTTGTTATCAATTAGGTAATGATTAATAACATGGGTATTATATACATATTTTTATATAACCGTGCGTAACGATTTTCATTTGTTCTGACATTTCTGAATATTTTACAATTATTTCAGAAGCCAAGTATTATTACTTACTATTAATCTTTTTAAATTTTATTTCTTAATTAACGATGCCAAAATATAAACAACACACGATAATAAATTGTAATAAGTATTTTTTTTAAATTGAAAATGAACTAATTTTCAGAATAGCTTTTGACGTTATTGTTAAATGTTGCCTGTCGGAAAAAGAATGAAAGCGTGAGATTTAAAAAAAAATATTATCTCACGTATACTTCGTATATATTGATACTTTTAATTTATCAATTGATATTATTTTTTTACGTTATCGGACTCGATTATTAAAATATTTTTTTAATTATTGTAACAATAGATGAAATGGTGAATTAAATTGTACGTGATTATTGTTTGGTACAAAGATTGGGTATTAAATAATTCTATGTTAATGGTCTATATTATTTAACTAATACTACCATGACAGGTTTGTGCTGTCTGTTGATCGTACATTTATTATTATAGGAAGGAGTCGCGGGTATTTCGATTACTAATTAGCTAAAAATATCTTATTTACTATTTATACAGAAACATGGGGTAAATATAGAGCCACACAATAATAAATAATATTACTGTATGGCTATAAAGTAAAAAGTATTAAAATTTCTTAATATTTTGAATAAACTTACATCGTACTTACTCATAGTCTAGTCGAGAAGTTTATTTTCTGCGAATAATAGTTACCAGTCTCTTAAAAATATGGCTGATGGCTCATTCGATCCGGAATAGCATCTAGAAAAAGCAGTTTTTTGGATTTTATCTCCCAATAAATATTACAATTGTTATTAACAAAAAAGTGAAAAAAAATAGCCGTTCAGCTTTTTGGGAAATCTCAAAAAGTATGAGAGATATCTAAAATATTATAAAAGTTTCTGAAAGAGCAGGAAATTTTAGTTAAAATTAATTAATTTAAAAATTAATAATTAATGAAATAAACAAATTTCTAAATTTTTTCTCACGCAATCTTGTCGGGTAAGTTGGTAAGAAGGGCTCCACGAGGAAACATTTGTTGAAATTTTTTGTCAACTTTTATATTGCCTTTTATAACAACAGAGACCCACGAAAAAATGGTTAATTAACAATTCAATAAATTTATAAATAATGATGATAAAACTTTTACTGTCGCGGGATCATTTTCTTTGAAGTTTTAAGATAATACCTGAATTTTTTCAAATTTTTAAATTAATATTTAATTGCAAAAAAAATATTTAAAACTTGCGTTAATTAAAGTAGCGGCGCGCGCATGTCGAAACTGGCGCGCAGAACCCGATTTTCAACGTTAGATAAAAATTATAAATATTGGTGCTACGATTTCGGGAGTCGAGAAGTTTTGAGAAAATGATCCCGCGAGAGTAAAAGTTAAATCATCATTATTTATAAATTTATTGAATTGTTAATTAATAATTTTTTCGTGGGTCTCTGTTGTTATAAAAGGCAATATAAAAGTTGACAAAAATTTTCAATAAATTTTTCCTCTCGTGGAGCCCTTCTTATCAACTTACTCGACAAGATTGCGTGAGAAAAAATTTAGAAATTTGTTTATTTCATTAATTATTAATTTTTAAATTAATTAATTTTAACTAAAATTTCCTGCTCTTTCAGAAACTTTTATAATATTTTAGATATCTCTCATACTTTTTGAGATTTTCCCAAAAAGCTGAACGGCTATTTTTTTTCACTTTTTTGTTAATAACAATTGTAATATTTATTGGGAGAAAAATCCAAAAAACTACTTTTTCTAGATGCTATTCCGGATCGAATGAGCCATCAACCATATTTTTAAGAGACTGTTAACTATTATTCGCAGAAAATAAACTTCTCGACTAGACTATCATCCGATGGAGGTGCCAATAGTGGTATAGTTTCCAAAATACAAATTTTTTCTAAAATCAGTTCATACTCAAGTTCAAATGCACTCGCAACTCATATATCAGCTTATAAGCCGATAATTTTGAATTTGTGTAACCTTACAATTTTTTTCTAAAATCAGTTCATACTCAAGTTCAAATGCACTCGCAACTCATATATCAGCTTATAAGCCGATAATTTTGAATTTGTGTAACCTATCTTCTAAATTAACAGATAAAATTGTCTATGTATCATTTTAAAATAATTGCCAATACCTAAAGGAATTCTGCTATTTAACAATGTTTAATCATAAATGACCGTTATTAATATTTTTTGTCTGTCTCGAATAGGCCCGAAACAAATTGTCGGATTAAATAAAAGTTTTATGGATTAGTATAGGAATTCCGTCTTAAAATTTTCGTGTACTTGCCATATAAATATCTAGCTGGATTCAGAGGATATAAACTCCACATCCCAACCAAATAAAGGCCATATCCAGTTGAGAATCAAACCACGAACTAATACAGTCAACTGGGTAACTTGGACATTCACGTAACTGCCAGTTTCGGTATTTCATAGGTTTTTTTTATTTTTATTTTTTATTGCAGGATTTCAGCAGACAGGCAGACGGCCCACTTGATGGAAAGCGGTTACCATCGCCTATGGACATTTGCAACACCAAAGGTGATACAAATGTGCTGCTGCTCTCTTAAGGAAAGACTGGAACCTGGTCACTAATGCCGGAACACAACCCAAGGTTGCTATGGTGACATACTCTAGACCAAGGGTGGTAGCCATCCAGTCGGGTAAACGCCGTACCACCTGGCTGTGGGTTCTTTTGTCGCCTCTTACGACAGGCCGCCCCAACGCAGGAAATTGTATTCCTTCTCGCATCCTGCACATATAAAATTTATCAACAAGACAAATATTTTAAACATCTGCTCGTACGACATTTTCATAAACGTTCTGGATAAAGTGCTAAACATAAATCCTATAACATTTCAAATCAAAAAGTGGAGTAACATGATCTATAGTGGAGTCGCGGAGCAGGAAGAATTTCGTACGTTAACCTTTTATTACCTATCTCTGTCACTCCCGCGTAAATATAATGAGCCTCGCTCGCACAGATGTAATGGCCGCCGTCCCCAGGGATTGTAAACATTTTACCATCAAAATATGTCTATTGCATTTTTCAAATGGTAAGGTAAGTACTTCTTATGAACGAATTATTTTATATGATGGCAATAAGGTCGATCGTGGACTTCTTTTGTAGTCCATAAACAAACTCTCCATTGTTTATGAGCGGGACTTACCTCTGCTAAGTAATCAGAAACCAATGTTTATATATAATTAGATTAGATTAGATACTATTAACTATACTTGTTAACGATGCCAAAATAGTTGGTTGATAGTTTTTAGAAAGTCGATGAGATGGCAAAAGCAGTTGGTGTGGAGGTATTGAGATTACCCCCATACCACTGCGAATTGAATCCGATCGAACTAGTGTGGGCAGACGTCAAGGGGTATCTGGCCCGAAAAATACAATATTTAAGATGGCAGATATTAAAAAGTTGCTCCAGGAGGCTTTAAGCAACATTTCAGCAGAAAAATGGCAAAATTGCATCAGTCACGTAAAAAAAGAGGAATCGAAATTAGATAGACTTGATGATAATGTAGACAAAACTGTTGATTCTTTTGTAATAAATGTGACAGGCGAGACGTCGTCGGAAAGCAGGAACTCCGATACAGAGGAATCGGATTCTGATTTATGAATTTTCATATTTTATTTCTATCCGAGTTAGTAATGGTAAATCGATTTTTATAATTATTATAATATAACTAAATAAATTATTTAATAAGTTAATAATTTTTTTCTCCTTCAAACATTTTATGTAAACCGCACTCAATACAAACATGTTTGTGACCACTGGCAGTAGGTAGAGAGGTCATTGTACGAAATTCTTCCTGCTCCGCGGCTCCACTATAGAATCTAGATAGACCTTATAAATGTTAATCATAGCTAAGCAGACAGAAAGCTGAAACTGACAAATTAACGAAATACCTTCACCTCGCGCACGAGATGACGGCCATGTGGCATATGGAGTCAACGACCATCGTACCGATAGTGGTGTCCGTTGACGGTCTAATAGCGAAGAGCCTCGACCGACACCTAGAGAGGCTCTCGCTTGGTAAATGGGTGAAGGGCAGATGCAGAAGGCAGGAGAACCCCTGAGCACGGCACGCATTGTGAGGAAGTTCCTGTCTCTGGAGCCCTAAGCACCCTACACAGCCTGGACCCTAGCCCCCGCTGCCGACTGTCATATACTAAAGCCGTCAGCGCTAAAGCGCTAAAACGTGCTAAAATATAATGCAAGAATGGCCTATCTTTGGTTCTGTCACTTGATAATAGATGGCGTTCCAAAGACTTTTGCATTTCCTTAGTTTTACATAATTTCCAGTATTTATCTCTGAATATAATAAATTGAGGGTTAGGCCGCTTTAGCGCTGACGGCCTCATATAATTATAGTAGATACTAAATATAAAAATGGATTTCAGCGAAAACCGTTATTGCTGTCAAATTTACACAATTCCATATCTTCACAATTTTCTCTTAAAATATCCGAAAATACAAAACAAGTTATTTATGAAAATGTTTTCGCGAATCTCGGAACAAAAATTTACTCCGAGAATAAGGTCCAACTTTTTAGCTTAATTGTTAATAGATAAAAAATATGCTTGTAACCTGTCAATGTCACCAAGTTGACTGTACTAAGATGCCCATTCTTAACACTAGGTATATTATAATTAGCGTTACATAGTTAAATTACAAACAAAAGTGATATTGCTATTGACTGTATTTCAGTAAGGTTGGTGTCTATTTACGTGCAATTTATTCAACGATTTCGATAGTTTTTTACTGGCAACCCCGTTCTCAGCCACGTAACTGCCACTCCACACACTTATCATCCCCGATTCACCTGCGGTTATCAATATGTCCCTCTGAAAAACAAAATTATAAACAATTAAAATTGCATTTTAACAGTTTTGTAGCAGTGATCACGGAAGACAAAGAAGTCAAGCGTAATTGAGTAATGTTAACCCGTACGAGACTATTTTACTATATAAAACAATATATACTATACACTAGCGATGTGCGATTGTTACTTTAAAAAAATATCGAATGAATCGACAATTGTGCAAGCGCGTATTCGATTATCGATTCATTCGTCATAGCTAAATAACAATCGAATGTAAATTAAAATCGAATACATTTGCGCGCATTTGATACTAAAGTCATAGCGCAGGCGCACCGCAATAGTAGTAAGACATATTTTACCAATCGTCCTGTACAATCTTCGATTGTAGTGCGGATTAGTAATCATAAACAATCGAGCGCAGGCCAATTGACAAGTGAGCCATGAACGCAAAATAGTAACACATCAATAACAATCGACCAAATGTTTCTCGATTGCAAACGAAACAATCGAATAATTCGATTGTTTTTAATAACAATCGATCATCGCTACTATACACCCAAGAAGTTATACCCATTTCATGCCAATCCTATATAACAGAGTGCAACTGGAGTTTTTGGCGGGAACTGAAAGGTGATGTTGTGCTGTGCAGTTTTATTTTCTAAAAATGTGTAAAATTACTCTAAAATGAACAATAGTTGTAGGATATTGATAGTTTTTGAGTAGTGATTATTGTGTTTTGTGAGAAATGTGAACTGTATAGTCAAATGTGGCCTTTTGAGTTGTCACAAGAACTCCGTTGAATGGCACTAGCCGATTACCTACAGTTCAGCTGTGCTACACATAGGCTTAAGAAAATGAAGAAACTAAATGTATATTATAAACTAAGATCTGGCTTAAAGGCCTAGTTGCCAAGCCATAAATATAATAAAAAAAAATAAGAGTGCAACTGGACACCGTGGACAAATTATATGCTACATACACCTCGGTGGGCGGGTTTTAGCCTGTACCCAACTTGTTCCTTTTTTTATTGCAAGAGTCTAGCAGACAGGCAGACGGCCCACTTGATGGAAAGCGGTTACCATCGCCGATGGACATTTGCAACACCAAAGGTGCTACAAGTGCGCTGCTGCCCTCTTAAGGGGGGCTCGAACCTGGTCACCAATGCCGGAACACAACTCAAGGTTGTTAATAAAATTAATGACAAAGGTTAGAATAAAAACATTTGATTTGATGGAAAACATGTTTTGTTGTACTCACATCCTTGTCATACCAGCAGCACCTCACAATCTGCTTGTTCTCCTTGAAGTCTGTGCAAGGCAGCAGTTTCTTCTCCGTTATTGTCACCGAACGTAGAATATTACTGTGCACAAAATTATTATGATAAATATCGAACTATGAATTTTAGGAGTCCACAGACAAGTTTAAAGATGTGATCTTCGCAACAAATAATGTATAATTAATTACTTATCTATGGTGTAATAACTCTGTTGGGGGTGTCCAGTTTGTAAAATGAATTTGAAAATGAGAAAAAATAAGAAGGGGGCTAATTATCAGCATCAACATTTTTTTGGATTAATATCAATATCTGTATATTATTATTTTTGAAGTGATAACTTCTTATGGGAGGGTAAACCGCTTCGTTACGTAACGCGTTACGGCGCCAGTCTGTCTGGCTTCCCTTTCTCTCACGCATACGGCAGCGGTAGGCAGGCTCCTCCTCTCTCACTCTAACCCAGTGTTAGCCGTATTTCGGTAATTAGATAAAATAATGATATTAATAATGTACATACACAAAATGCTTTAATTATTAATATACTATATATAATATATAGGGGACACTTCAGCAGACATTATGTTCTTTTATACAAAAACATTATAAAGCATAAAAAGTATCCAGTAATTGTCGAAAATCATATTAAACAGAGTTTATAATAAATAGAATCTAATGAGATGAGATATAGCTTAAAAAAGCATTATATTTTCCTATGAAAAATTGAAAATATCAGACCAAAAAAATAATCTGGGAGGTGGGATATCTTAAAAATAATGTTACAAATAAAATATATTATCAATTACCATAATCGATTTATATGAATAAAATTCAATAATTAATAGTATGAAAACACTTAATACACACAATTAAATAATTACTACAGTAATTATTTCTTAATATATAAGCTACTGATTAACATCAGTTTCATCCTTTTACATCTGGGCCCAAGAATATATCAAAGGGTCTCTGTCACCTTTCATAAACAAACTTTCCCTTATATAGGTACTGTGGTCTGGGTGTCTGTGATCGGCTCGAGAGGAGTCCGTTGTATATTACCCATAAAACAAGCGTAACTAGCTTAGCTAGGATATACAATGAATGCAAATATCTGAATATCTGCAGATTATTGAAAAATAATAATAATATATTGTTTATGACATTTACCTGTTCTCACTATAGGATCCAGCCAAAAGCACTGGTGTATCATCTATTGACATGAAAGCGTCCACCGAGTAGCAGTCATCTTCTTTGCTTCTCTGAAAAAATGAACTATGCTTTACTTATGCTTTGTGGTTTTCAATTAAGCCTTTAAGTAAATTTTAATTCAATATTGCGGCGTGACTGCCACCACCACGGCCACTGAAAAGCGGCCGAAACGTCAGACAAACCAAAATCAAATAAAATACCGCGCTTAAAACCTAGTTTTATTATGTATGCGAGTCGCAAAGACTTAAGAAAATATTATAAGTTCACTTCAGTTTGTATCAGCACTCGACAGTGAATACTACTCATCTGACGTCTGAAGTGCATCATTTAACCTCTACCTGTCGCTGCTACAGGTTCATGAAAGATGTCGCCAGTGTGTCTTCGGGTTCGTTTGCAGTGTTAAGACATATTTTTCTGTACTTATTTATTATTATTATTAATCAACAAACATTTACATAAGAATTGAATGCAACAAAATTATACTATTATCATCAGCAGTTTCGTGTGTACGGAATACCCGAAGGAACCGCGCATATAATTATTATTGAAATTTGTATTATAGTATACAGATTTGTTGCAAGTAAATTTTTAACAAACTTTAACAAAGGAGGTTCTTACTTTTTATCAATTTATATGTACAAAATAAAAATTAAGTGCACTCCTTAAATTACATACCTTAATACTCCTGGTAATTTTGTCTCTCCCATAACTGCGTAGCAAGTCTCCGCTATCCGCATCCCAAACTTGCAGATCATAGCCGTGAGAGATGCAGGCAACCCGTTTGGTGTCCAGCCATGACAGTCTTTCCACCGGATTCTCAACACTCAAGGAATATGTTAAGGCATCATCTTCCGTCTGCTCCATCATGTTGAATACGTTGATGAGGCCATCCAGCGCTCCTGAAGCTAGGATTTCTGTTTTTTCTTTGTGGAACTTAACCTGAAAGTAATGATGCTTGTTTTGAATATTTCTTTCTTTAGTTGTGAAACTGTGGTTACCTAGTAATGATGAGTAGTACACGTCTGTGGCAGTACATTTGTCACGCACAAAATAGATTTGTACTACTACAAAATTTTGTGAAGAAACGAAGACAACAGTACAATAATGCCTATGGATATTCACATGACAAAGAGGGACAACATGACATGTGCGACTGCTAATAAAATGAGGTGACCGAGGCCATTCACATCCAATTCTGAACGAACATTTCTAAACTATAAGTTTTGTACGGGACAAATAAGGGAATGACGCTCTCCGCCTCAACGTTTCAAATGTACTGCCGCGGTACAAACCGTACAAATGTCTTCGCCTCATTCGAAGTGGTACATTGTACTACGTATTTATTTATTGTGTACTGGTCGAGAAAACTTTAAAAAAACATTTATTTCAGTGAATTTATCAACTTATTTTAATTTTAACATTGATCCACGTCTAAAATGCAAAAAAAATAACGAAAGACAAATATAACAATACTAAGTTTCACACAAGTGATTTTCAAAGTTTACCAAGGATTTCTAACAGATTTTATTAACTAAATGCTGCGTCTTAGAGATACAACTTTTAAATTTCAATCTAATCTAAGGAACAAGACTAATAAGTAATTTGTAATCTGACCTAAAATACTAGATATAATTATCTAAACTAAGAATGTGTTCAATAACACTTTTCTTATTGTCTCTATTAAGAAGAAGACACTGTTCGTGTGCTCTTTATTAGACAGATACAACAGAATGTAAAGGAAAAATCTTTTCAACATGGTTCGAGATATTTGCAAAAGAGCAGTTGACATTACAGGGTTGCAATGGTAATTAATGGTTCATTTCGTTTCTATTAATCAAATAATCATTCTGTTAATTATCACAAGATGTTAAAACTATTACTTACAAAATTATAGTCATTATTATTAAAATGAATATCATAGGTTGTGTTGACGACATACGCATTTTGTGTCTCGTAAAAAAAAGTATTTGATACTTGTGGGATGTTTAATGTAATAAAAAAAATACTCATAAGTATCAAAATTACTTCTGACATAATATTGAAGTTGCTATATTATTTTCTACACTATTCAGCCATACTTTACCTGTGTTATATCACATGTATGAGAATTCCAGTAACCTCCCAAAGGTTTTGACATTCTTTCATCCCAGAAGACGAGATAGGCGTCATTCTGCACCACCTGGCTGCCGGCACAGAGTACTAAGCCATTACAAGATACATCCATGCATTCATATGGTCTTATTAGCTGTTCTTCTTCATCTACAATGGAAAGCAAAATTTGTTTTATATGAAATGTTGTATGTATCTAATAATGACTTTAAGGCAGGGCAGGGTAGAGTACCCACTCAAAGGTGACAGATAAGAGATAGATAAATTTATATAAAACTTTATTGCTTACCAAAATAATAGATACAAACATTAATTACATTATTTTTAGGCAAAACAATAGGGTACCCTATTGCTTACAGCTATCTCTTCCAGGCAATCTAATCAGGATATTCTATGCTAATCTGGGGATGTAGTTGGCACATAAATGTAGACGTTAACATATTTTAAAATTTTATATTAACATTTTAAGATAAATATAAACATAGATACTTAGCAGAAGGTTTGAAGATAGCCCCATGATGTCACATATAAATGGTCAGTAGGGTTGACAACAAAAAGTTACATAAATAATTGTTGCAATAAATTTATTATTTTATATACTTTACATAATAATATACAATAATATTAAGTAGTCATTGGCAAACCTTCTGCACGCGGCTTATATGAGACACATATATTTTATTGATAAATAGTAATCTAAATATATATAATTGAAATCCATGTATATTATGACTCATCATGATATCTCAGAAACTAATAATACCTCGAAATTTGCCAAGTAGAGGCCAGGTAAGAACGGATTTTACGGCATGCAAAATGGGGGGCTATCAGCTAGTTATATAATATAATAAATAATTGTATTTGTTATAATACTTGCATCAATTCAAAAGAGTTATGGTAATAAAAGAACAACAACTAGGAAAAAAATTCAAGTGACTTATCCTAGCTGAATTTCCACCCCACGCCACTGTGGACCTGTGTATGGAAACTTGCAAGTGAATATGATTCGACAGCATATAATACAAGATCGATTTGCCACATTTCTATAACTAACCTTTGTACTCCATTGCACATGTACCCCCTTGTCTGGTATCCCACATCTTGACAAGCCCATCCGATCCAGCTGAATACACTAAATTTTCATTTTTCGAACTGTAGACAACTTCAGACAATCCATTCTGGTGTCCACTGAATTTACAGACTTTTGACAATGATGTGTTGTTAAGTTGGTAAACCTCTATGCTCTTGTCTGAGAGACCTATGGCCAGTTTTAGTGACCTGTAACATACAAATTACCAGAACACTGTATTATTATGACCATTTAAGAGAAACAAAAGTACTTATATGAAGATATTTAAATGAGATGGATACACTTACGATGCATGCCATTACAGTGGAGTAGCTTGCTTTAGATGGGCCAGGTAGTTAATTTATACATTTAAAATGCTTGTGTATTTTATTACATTACAGAAATTAGGAATATGTAACAGGGTAAATCTATAGCTATCCGGACCATGAATTTTAAGTAGCGGGTGGTGGAATTGGAAAGGGGGAGCATACCCCATATGGTACAGATCTTCAGTTTTTTTTAATAAACCTCAACCTCACTTATTTTTTCACTAATATTGCACTTACAATGTTTTTGAAGTCCAAACAAAGCCATTTATTAACAGAAAATGAACCAAAACATAGTGTATATTGCCAAAAAAGAAGAAAAACATAATAGAGCACATTCACATACACTACAATAGTAACCATGGAAATATTCAAAATAGCTCCCAATAAAGATGAAATTATAAATGTGTATAAAATAAATAGTAAATGGTTACCCAGACGGTTATGGCACTCGCCGGCCTCTACCCTGGCAAGCTTGCTTGCTCGCTCGGCTTTTGTGCTTTGGTCTGAAGCTAACCTAACCTAAATCACAGTCCTAGTCACTGCTCACTCATCACAATAATGTTGGTGAAAAAACAGGTGAGGTTATATGTTTACCAAACAAATATTTCAAAAACTCCATACCCTAAGACTTGCAGAAATGGTAAGTATACCTTCCACCTTACACACTACGCCCATCTACTACTAAAATTTGTGCACCGGGTAGCTGAGTAGCAGCCTACAAGCGCTTAAATTTCAAAGGATTTGCTTAGTACTAAAGTATATCTCAGCACCAAAATGATACTACACTAACCACATGAACAGCTACACTGATTTGACTTTGGGGGTAATAAGCACTTACGTTAGACAGTCATGTGCGAAATATATTCATGCTAATATAGCAGTTATTTTACTTACTTAGTGCTATCTAATTTATTAATATACGATTTATTTAGTGAAACTGCTGTTTCAGTCTGTAACGTGTATTTCTTATTAAACTGTTGTTCTAGTATTTCCGATTCGACGGTGTCTTTATCAATTTCTTCATAATCGATTATGGCACCCGCCATAATTTTAAACCGAATTAATTATTTCACAGGTATAATAACAAAAATTCTTTTAGAAAAGCGTAATCAAAACACTCCAAGTTCCAACCAAAACATGTGAAATTTTGTGAATTGAAATATTTAATAACACCACCAACCAATATTGATTGACAAGTTGACAACTGACAATAACATATTGATTTAAAAAAAAACTGAAAAAATATTTATGGATTGGGAGTGCTGGCGGGAAATAAAACTAAAGTGTACAGTCTGTCTATTAAATCGTGAAAATAAATGATGGCGCTGCTATCGTGCATGTAGCAACTCTTTATAGTGTGACAAAACGATTTTGATACTAATAGTTCATTTAAGTAATATAATATGAGGTAATAATAATATTAATTAATTACGGCCAGAAAGATCCGTCGTTATCAAGGTTAAGCGACGCTTGCCGTGGTTGGTCTGGGATGGGTGGCCTTAACATCTTGAGTTTCCTCCGTGCTTCGGAGAGCACGTTAAGCCATCGGTCCCGGTTGTCATTTGGAACATCTTTGACAATCGTTACGACCCGTAACGATTATCAAAGTAACCTAACCGTAACTTACGGGTAGTCAGAGTCCCAGTAGCCAAAAATCTCTGACGTTTGTGGTCTAACCATTGAACAACGTATAGCCTCGTTCTGGGTTGTGGAGGTCAGAAGGCAGCCGCTTCGTGTAAGATACTGATGTTTGGCCGAATCTGGTTAGATTGAATGCCGACCCCAACGTAGTTGGGACAAAGGCTAGGGAGTCCGTCGAAGTAAACTGAGTAAATAAATAAGACATTAGTTATACATATACATATTTTTTCACAGAACCAAAATAAAATTATTATAGTTAAAAAATAATTAATCACTCTATCTCATCTGACTCATCATCAGATTCCAAATATTAAATATCAAGGAATATTTTATTGCCACTTTCATCAGAAGTGCTGTCATCACTACAGCAGCTGCTATCATTAATATTGCTATCATCGCCTATGCGAATAATCAATTCGTCTGTGTCTTGATACAGGCGTTGTCCTCGCTCGTAGTACTCTTTTTCCAGCGTCTCGACGTGATGATAGCAGTTTTTCCATATCTCAGGTGTGATGCTGTTGAAGGTCTCATCAGTAAGCTGCTTCACGTCACATGACCCAAAACTTTGTGCTGCTACTTTTTGTTTCAGGTCAGCCCAAATAAGCTCAATAGGGCTTAAGTCACAGTGATACGGCGGAAGCCGTACCACGGTGTGATCATATTCTCCTAAAAGTTCATCAATGGCATAGATGGGGCTAGGTTCTATTATTATAACTTCAAGACTACAATCAAAGTCCAGGTCAGTTCTGGCGATCACCTGCAATTTTCTGAGCGTCGGTACCTGAAATATCAAAAGGTTCCGTTGATTGTGCATTTCACGGTACTATTAAATAAATTTGGTATGCTAAATGTTGCCTTTTTAGACATACACACAAAAACATGCAACTAAAGACAAATGATCTCTTTTTGCACTGTGTAAAAGAACTGGATTTTTTGCCGCAGTGCACAAATATTAAAATCATCCATTTTTTCTTTGGTCGGCCTTTCCTGTGTCTCCCGGGAGTTTCAAACTTTCCATAATTTCTAAGACCTTCGTTGACTATCCGCTTAACGGTACTCACCGATTTTCCTGAAAAAAGAAGTAAAAATAGAATAAACAACATAAGTAGTAAAAAGAAATGTACATAAACGAATGGAATAATAACTTATTGACATGAAGCAATTAATTCAAATTCAGAATTGGTAGAAAAACTGAATGGACTGAGTTGTATCATCCCTATGTATCAAAAATTATGGTCGTACTTTAATTATCACCTACTTACAATGTCACTATAACCTAAAAATCTGCAATGTAAACAATGCCTTTTTTCGCTCTCCAAACCGTAAATTCAGTAAATGTTAACTTCAGGCAGATTAAAAATTAACAATAGCACGATTACATACCAGTTATAAATGCTGTTCACCCATAAATATCGTCCAAATCACACAAAATTCGTCCAGTTTCGTACTCCACTAAGTATCGCTGGAAAACTTTGAAAATCACTTCCCGCGTTCCACTCCTATTTACTTTACTCATTTTTTCACCCTTTCTGCGTAGTTTTGTCTTAATTTATTGTAGTTTAATAATAACAATAAATAATGTAAAAGGAAAACTTTTCTGCAACTCAAACTCGATGACAGTATTGACAACAGATGTACTGTTGTTTGATGTTGCCAGACACATAATTATTTTTAGTTCCTCAAACATTATCGTTACGACTTAATAGACACACTGTATTGTTGGGCTGTGTAATTTTAGATTCTACTAGTTTTCCCAAACCCTAGCACGATAAGTAGCTCTATTTTACTTACATAAAAACTGAATTAGTTTTTTACATATTACTAGTGAAGCCGTGAGCAAAAGCTAGTTTATATTTAAACCTTCCTTAAAAAATTATCTGCAATTAACGTTTATAAAAACAGACAGACAGACGCGTAAAGCGACTTTGTTTAGTACTATGTAATAAAGAGAAGATAAATATAGATATTTATGAAGATAAAAATTTAAAAAAAATAGCAAAAATTTGCTTGTTATTAGTGAAACAAAAGATTTAAATCAATTAAAATATTTTTTATTTATAAGATATTCTCTTGGTTCGTCGATATCTAGGACCAACTCTTTCTATGTCACCTGCCGCTAGTCTAAGAGCCAGTGTTCTTAATGGAATGGGAGATATATTTTTTAATTCAGAATTTTGGTCTGAGAAAGCCCAACGGATGTAACGTTCCATGCGGATATGATCTGAAAAATAGAAAGGATAGAGGTTTTCTACAATATGAAAGAGAATTGTGAGCAAATAGATTGCGTCTGAGAGAAATATAATTCCACTAATTTTCAACATACTTTTCTTTAGATTTAACATTTTGCCCAATGGATTGACTGTAGCTACAATTTGGGAAACAGAGAAATATATAGGCAGGCAGAAAACTTAAGTAGTTATAACTTATGAACTAGATAAAATATTATTCAGTAATGAGAAAGAAAAACTAGTGATTTTAAAATTAGTTACAATTCAATAAAGTTACAAGCTCAAACAAGCGACTCGACTTACGTGAATGTAAATTATATGGTTGCTTGGTTTCAAATATATATCTCAAGTTCATTCTAGTTGCCGAAAGTACATTTTTATCAAACTTAATAGTACTTATTCATTAAATCTGTAGACTATAAAGAATAGACTATAAAGAATAAGTAAGCAAACAAAAAACCCAATCAAACTTACTTTCACTATAATTTAATTTATTCAATTTAATAATATAGGTATGTTCAATCACAGTATTTGATTTCTATCAATCTATACTTTTGAATTCATGCACATTACATTTTACAGATTAGTTGTGGTGAAAAGTAACTAGATGGCGTTACACGTTTTGAAATCGGCATAAATCAATTTATTCTCATACATTTAAAATTTCATCCTACCGACATGACAGATCTATAATATTATAGACTTTGTTCTGCCATAGCTGTGTTACAAGTTTTATTTCAAATTATAAATCCTTTGTATAGTTTGCAAAAATATAAGTAAAAAGTGATAATTATACGAGCTATTTCGAACAGGTATGAGAGCAATAAATCTGCATCATAGGCAAAAGAAGTTCACATCGTTCAGTCTATTGATTCACACTATTTTTTAATATTTTGGCTATTTATTAATTAAAAAAAAAACTTTAATATCGATACCTCTGGGCTCAAAGGGCGTATAGCACAAAACAGCTACTGTTCAGGAGAGCCAAAAAACTTAAAAAATAAAACAAAATTAGCTATAACTTTTTTGTCTCAATGATTATATAAAAACAATCTATGAGAAAAATACTTACATTTTCCTATATTTTAAGTAAATATTATTAAATGAAGCCTAAATATAATAGTTTCCAAAATAGTTTTGCTTTGCTACCTAAAAAAAACTACAAAATGTCCTTTAAACCCATTTAAAAACAGCTAAAGTTATTAACTTAGGCAGTAAATATAACCTAGCGTAAAAAAGTTGTATAATATTAGGTAGTAAATGATAATAGCAATGTTTAATTGTGTTGGAAATCACAAAGTTTGCATTTAAAATTGTACAACTTTCATAATAAAAAGGGTTAAACGGGGTGGGGGGTACCCCATCGAGAGAATGTGGAAGTATTAACTTCATCATCAGCACTAGAAGTAATAAACATCTTTGGCTTACAGCATTTCATAAAATTTTCTTCCTCACTATCTTCAATAATATCGCTATTTTTACTTAGATTATTTGGATCGAGAGGATTACTAACATCATTTAACATACCGGAAGCAATTGGTTCCGTTGATTCTCGATCTGAGATAGGTTGGGGAAAAAGTCTTTTCGCATATAGTATATATGAACTTGTAATTAGATCTCTTTGGCTATACCATTTGTATCTGGCTGGTTTTGGTATCATTAAAAAGTTTTAATTTTAAAGAAGACAACTCCAAATTCCAATTAGGAAAATGTGTGATTTTCATTTGTTTTTCTTATTGTTAAAATGAGTGAATGTAATGAAGAAGTTCAATTCATTTTAAAATGTTACTATAAAAAAGGTAAAAATGCAACACAAGCCGCGAAATAATTTGTGATGTTTATGGACCAAATGCAGTATCTGTGAGAGTAGCGCAAATTTGGTTTAAGAGTTTTCAATCCGGAAATTTTGATATCAAGGAGGCACGTCGCTCTGATCACCCTGTTACGGACAAAATTGATGCCATTTTTGAAAAAGTGGAGCAAGATCGGCGTATTAGTATTTACGATGTAGCTGGAGCACTGGGAATTGACCACAAAACGGTTTTGGCGCATTTCAAAAAAGCTGGGTACACAAAAGCTCGATATTTGGGTGCCTCATGAGCTCACTGACAGAAACCTAATTAACCGTGTACTCATTTGTGATTCTTTATTACGACGTAATGAAACCGAACCATTTTTAAAGACGCTGATAACTGGTGATGAAAATTGGATCACGTACGACAAGAACGTGCGAAAAAGATCGTGGTCAATGGCCGGTCAGGCTTCACAAACTGTGGCGAACCCCGGGTTAACTCGCAACAAGGTGATGCTGTATGTATGGTGGGATTGGAAGGGCATTATTCATTATGAGCTGTTACCGCCAGGCAGGACCATCGATTCTGAACTGTACTGCGAACAACTGATGAGATTAAAGCAAAAATTTGAGAGAAAGCGGCCAATTAATCAACAGAATGGGTGTGGTTTTTCACCATGATAACGCTAGACCTCACACATCTTTAGCCACTCAGCAAAAATTACGAGAGTTTGGCTCGGAGGTGTTAATGCATCCGCCGTATAGTCATGGCCTTGCACCTTCAGATTTTCACCTGTTTCGGTCTTTGCAGTTCCTTAGGCAGTGTCAGGTTAACATCACGAGAGGACTGCCAAAACCACTTGTCGCAGTTTTTTTATCAGAAGCCCCAAATTTTTTTATAGCAATGGGATCACGTCCCTACTTACAAGATGGCAAAAAGTTATCCAACAAAATGGCACCTACATACTTTAGGCAAATGTAAATAAACTCTATAAAAAAACCTTTTGAATTTTTATATAAAATGCGAAGAAACTTTTCCCCCAACCTTATATATTTATTATCTTTCAATAATAATTCTTGAAGAGATATTGTGTGTGTTTTGAAATTGAAATAAGTACAAAAACGATTCAAATTAATATTCGATTGAAATTCAAGTTGCCTACCGGCTGAACTAATATATAAATTATGCCCTTTCATTTGATACCCCACTCGAGTGTATTTCCTGTTTTGGGTTGTTTATCCCCACCTTCACCCCCCCCCCCCATAATTTTAAACGGCTCGACTGATTTTCTTCAAACATAGATAAAACTCTCTTGAACAGGTGTTTACAAACAAATACAAAAACTAAACCAAAATCGATTCATCTGTTCAAGAACTGTGATGCCACAGACTGATAGGTAAATAGGTAGTACACATACACACGTAAAACCACTGCGTTATAAAACATATAAGTACCTAACACGTCTTTTTTTGTCGGAGATTAAATATTATCTAACCTGAATAATAATTATAAAAACTATTACTTGAAACTGTATGAGCAAACTAAAAATATTAAATGGTAAAGGACAATAATGTAAAATTATTTACTATAGTAAGATCGTAAACCACAGTCTTAAAACTTAAACACACTGGATACCTACTCGTAAAACTGATATTAATTAAATTATTATTAATTCGAATTCGAAGAAATTAAATCGAAATTAGCCGTTTTTATTATTATTTTAATACTAAAAACAAAGACAGACAGACATCTTTTTTAATAGATACCATAACTACATGAAAATAAGGGCTAAAAATGTTGTATTACATAGTAAAAGACAAAGTAAACTTTAGTGTAAGGAAGTAAAGAACAAATGAATCGAACAAAAAGTTATGTTTAATTATTTTTTAGGTAGTAAGGTACATTTAAATCGTTATCTTTTTAATATTTAGGGCGTGAAGTTGTTGTCAGTGAACAGTTGTCAAACACAATGTGCTTTACACCCTAAAATCAGGAAATACTTTATGCATTTACAATAGTTTTGAGGTAGTATGGTACAGTTGCTGATTATGCTGAATGGTTGTAAAGAACAATAATGAGCATTAATGCGTTATACGCCTTAATACTCATAATTGGATTCCTATACAACCTAGGACATTTTTAACTTGCGCAGTAATGTAATTTACAGCCCGATTTCCTGTTTCATTTTGGTTTAGCAGCCCAAAAAGATGGGGCGTAAAGAACATTTTTGTGCGAATTTGGCAACTTCGTATATACCAATCGATAGAGAATGAAAAACTGAATACGATGGTATTATTAACTCCATATGCCCCAAAATGTGCTTTACGCCCTTTGAGCCCAGAGGTATCGATATGTTACCAATAGCTGGATCGACAATGGCAAATGCCCGTTTCACGTTCTCAACAGTGACAGGTTTGTTGGCTGCATATTTCCCGCCTAATTCCGCTACAACTTCCCGGATGTACTTGTCTTGAGCGAGTTGTCTCTGGCGGTATAGTTCCCGCGCGAATTCAACACGATCGAAACCTTCCTCATTCTTAAAAAAAAGTAAATAATGCTAAGAAATAAAATTAAATGGTTATATAAATGTCTACAGGTTTTAAATTGTAGAAAAGAAAACCAATCACATGGACATTCCAAACCCATACATCAAATCTAAAATCTATTCATGATTTCAAAGTATACAAACACTTTTAAGTATTATTATGGACTTCAGCTGTGGCATTCACCTCATAAAACAGCTTATCTAGATTAACTTCATTGCTATTGATCTTTATTTTCAACTGTTTCCGTACGATATCAACAAGATTCTTTATATCCACTTCGCTTTTCAAAGGGAAAGTTGCCTTTGCTATTTTCTCAAAGTCTTCTAGCGTTATTATCTGAAAGAGGCAAACAGGCAAGAAACATTATAATACGAAAGAGCAAAATCATGGAACAATTATTATTAATATAATAGGTTAATAACAATTTTGATGAACTCAGTGGTTGACTGAAAGGTTGGCTGATGCTTTCAGGGCCTACCTCACTCCGGAGTGGCTCCAAGTTCGATTTCTGCCATGGGAAATTTCGTAAATAATAAAGTAATCGATCTGATCCAGCCATCTCCCTTTCGTCATCGGACAACCACACGCACTGGCATGCGGCATCGATACATGGTGGATATTCCACCTATAAAAACGAAGCACATTGCATCTAGCTTCATCATACGCATCGCAAAGGAGTGGAACTCATTGCCGGAGTCAGTCTTTCCCGATACTTATAACCTGGGTGTCTTTAAGTACCGTATGGATAGGTACCTTCTAGGTAAGCGTGCTCCATCCTAGACTACATCTTCGCTTCATATAGGGCGAGATTGTGGTCAAACGCGAACCTATACTCTAGTATATTATTCTAATAATAAAAAAAACTTTATTTACTAAGGCCAGAGTGATCCGTTGTATATTACCTATAACTCAAGTCTGTGTTTGTCTGCAGATTATTTAATTTTTTTTTTTTTTAATGACATTAATAGGTTTTTTTGTAAATGCCAAAATACGTAACATATGTATTAGAAGGAACAAATTAATATTAAGGTGAAACAAATATTTTAATGGCATAACCTTAGGACCATTAAAACATGTTCGTCGTTTCATCATTTGGCTATGAAACCATAAACATTTAGATCGAAAATATTTCAAAAACTTCTCAAACACCTATTTATTTACTACAGCTTTATTAAAAGTATTTTTGAAACTCTATTTTAGAGTTTCTCAATTTTTCAGAATACTTTCTACTTCATGGTTTAAAAGTTATGGAAAGAGGATTTGCAGTTTATTGATTTAAATCCTCAAAAGCACACACCTCTTTACTCTTACTGGACTTGTACACGTTATCCTTGAGAGCAAGCCATTGTGCCCTGTGTCCAATGTAGATATGTTCGCTGAGGTGCGAGTGAAGTACCCCCCAGAACAGCTTGACTTGGGGCTCGTCCAGCATCTGCTCCACACCAGCGCATAGGTTATACGCCCACTCGGCACGCACCGAGGGTTGCTGGTATCTGTTTCATGAATACCTTAATTTTAAAGCAACGTTACATCATCAGTTGAAGCCTAAAAGCACTGAAAATATGGTATCTTTGTCGAATAACCGTTCCACTTGATTTTACAAATGTGACGTCAGCAAGCAAGTGGAATAGGAAAAATCGCGGTCGTGAACGTGGTTGTTGCGAGTCTCTAGTGGAACGTTGTCTCGGTAATGCTTTGTGCGCCACTTCAATTTCACGTCCTTCATAAAACCAACTTCCGCCATCCATATTAACTTCCAACTTCCGGTTACTTCATTTCCGACATACGTTCGCTGGATAATATATGCCTCGTTCTCCTGTCATATAGTTACTCTATAATAACAAACATGACTAGAGTCTCTCCCCAAATGGGTCGGTTCGGTGAATTGAAATTACATTACGAAACCACTGACCGGTCCTCGAAATATATAGTGACATAATCCTGCATGGACATCTCTCTTCCATGCTCCAGCTTCCCTATCCAAATGTCGTTGATGATCACGCTTATCTCCCGCCTGGAAAGACGCAAGTTCCTCACTTTACCCTCGTAACGAAGGTACGGAGGTATTATTGGATCCATTCCCTGGAGAAAATTAAAATTAAATAATTACAACGGGGTAAAGTAATAATAGCATTTACGATTTTATTTATATTGCTTGATGCATGCAAACAGACAGAGGGCTCACCTGATGGAAAATGATTATCATTGATAATACATACACGTTTGAAATTTGTAATGTTTTGTATACTCATTTTGTCATCGCAAAATTAAATAGGTAACAAATTGAAAATTTCAAGTTTTTTTTGTATTTTGACTTTAAATAAATAACCATAATTTTTGAATCGTAAACATGGAAGCTATAGTTTTATTATGATTATACATTTTTTCTGTATTTTTTTGCTGTTGGTTTTATGCTAAAAAGTAAAAGATTACCAGGCCATCAAAATATTCAAGGTGGTCGCTCTCAGCAGCTGGTCCCAGTTCTTTCAGCAACACTCGCAGTATGTCCCTCGAGGACAAACCCTTTGCCAGTTGCCGCCACCTATGAATTATTATATATATTACTAACTGTCCCGGAGACGTTATCTTGCCCTGAAGAAATAAAATTTAGAACCCGATTGCTGCGCCACCTACCGGGTCCAATTGTGGATCTAAACCTTTCTCGAATCCATCGGAACAACACTAAAAATTTCATCGAAATCGGTCCAGTCCTTTAAGAGTTCAGTCACATACACACGCACAAAAGAATTTTATATATAAAAAGATATATATTGTATAGTTAAGTATGTTATAATAATATTAATACTACTCAATGCAACTGATAAACTATCATGTAGGTCCGCATGCTCCTTCTTATTTACGCGTTTACTATCTTCTTTACATAAGCTTTTGTTTGTCGCCGCAAAACAGCGATGATTCGATTTGAAACTTTTACATAACGAAGCATATTAATACAAGAATGTTATAGTATTTTACTAAGTTTCGCGACTTGTACACACATCTTTATGTACGTTTTAATGAATATAAGTATAGCATTTTATTTGATTTATATTTACTTTCGGCCGTTTCGTTTCGGCCACTTGACGAAGTAGTACGTAGTACGTGGTAAAAGTAGTATAGTCAGAAAGGTGTATCTATTTGTACTCTATACTTACTATGGTTCGAGTTTGTACATCGCGATTAAAACTGTGAAAAAAGACGGTGTACGTCGATACAGAAGTGATAACACGCGAGAGAAAGGGAACCCAGACATACAGGCGCCGTAACGCGTTACGCAACGAAGCGGTTTATCCTCCCATAAGAAGTTATCATTTCAAAAATTAGGGTACTAATAATTCAGACCAGGAGATTCCAAAAATACAATTTTTAGAATTTTTGTCTGTCTGTTAGAGCATCATTTGAAAACTACTCATATCCCGGGGCGTAACTTATAATAAAAAGTTTAAGCCGATTAATGGCGTCGTTTCCGCGGAATAGATAACAATATCAAAAAAGATGGCGCTGCGATCGCATCCTTTTTTGAAAACTGCTGATCGTATATGAATAAAAGTCGACACAGAGTTGGGCTACATCCCGAATCAATATTTAGGATACTTTACATCACGATAAACGATGTCGTTTCCAAAAAAAAGATAGATTAGCTGAACAGATATCGCCGCAATCGCGTTTTTCAATTCACTAACAAATACTTACGTTGTTATAGAAAACAAGTCATTGTATTACTTCTTACTTCACAAATCAAGTTGGCTTTGATTCATCTTTATGGTTTTTACTCTATGAACTTCTTTGTATTATTATATGTACAAAACCGAATCAAGTTTTTGTGTAAGTAAAATAAAGCAACTAAATTGATATCAAATGAAATGCCACACTTATATAACCGTTAAAACGTAGTTTCCACTACGGTTATGACGTTAATTACTAGTTTGTAGAGGGGCATTTTGGTGTGCAAGAAATGAAAACAAGATAATAAACTGTAAACAATATACTTCGTTATAATTCATGTACATGGAAAATAGAGCAGTGCGCACAGGCGTTGCTTACCGACATACTTAAACGACTAAACGACGGGGCGGCCGGCGATGCCTAAGAGGACGAGGGGGGCGGGAGGCCGTACCATCGGTACCATCCGGGCCAGGTGGCCGGCGATGCCTGCGAGGAGGGGGGAAGGTGGCTGTACCATCGGTGCCAGGCGCCCGAGGACCGTGAGGCTCAACTGGGATTACGTCGCGCGCTATAAGTTCCAGTTATTATCTTTCTTAATAATTATTATCAGACTGACTCAGCAAACTGTGGCTGGGTTTAGTTAGTAAAATTATAAGCATTTCGCAAGTTGCCTGTACCTGTCTCTTCCACCTCCAATGAAGTCCGAGCACAAGTCCCACTGTGGTCGTGGAGTACCAGCTCGTTCCAGTTCAGAGCAACGCTCCTTGACTTCGAACAACTCTTCTTCGAAATTCTTTTTCTGACCTAATATAGGGTAATAATATAAAATACAGTAATGATAATGTAGGGTCATCTTACATTATTTATGTAAGTATAATCCATCACAATGAAACTCTCTAACTATTCAGCAAATTAGTGCCTACTGCCTGTACTGCCGGCCTTCTAGGCACACTACACATCGGCATAGGCCTGGTTGGGCTGGATCTTGTACTTTATAGAATTTTATTTTAGAGTATAAATTTGTTATTAGTTTTTTTTATTGATAGGAAACTAGCTGTCCCGGCAGACATCGTCCTGCCCGGAAAAGCTTCAATCGATATGCCGACAGCAGCGTCACCTACCGGGTCCAATTGTAAACCAATTCAGAAACCTTCTCTGGCTCATGCACAACAACTTTGCTAAACATCATCACATGATCAAATGTATAGTTTACGATTCTATAAAGGACAAACAGAACATTCATTTTTATATATAAGATATTTTTTATACATTAACCACTGATGTGTGTGCGTGTGTGTTTTTTTTTGCTGTCTTATTATTTTATATTTTTTCTTTAAGAGTGTGGCATTGAGTAACACCTACTTGTAATTCTTTTCAAGTTATCTTTCAACATTTCTATTTCTTCTGCCATAGTTTTTATTTTCTTATTCAATTCACTGTTGTTCGTATCTAGTATGTCATATTCTCTCCTCGGAACCGTATCAGAGTAATCATCCATCATCTTTTTCAGCTCAGTTTGTGTGCGTGATAGTTGTTCCCTGAAAATATATAATTAGTTGTTTTGCAATGAGGTTCTAACTTAATTTTTGATACTATTAGTTCTTTAGCATACATAGCAGCATCTTATGTTTGGCGTTAAATCCCGATTGTATTACTGTGTTCGCTATCCTAAAGAAAGAAAAATTTATTGCAATTTTGAATCGTATGACCGTGTAACATTTTTTTAAGAGTGTTAGGATTAGGGAGTTTCATAGCCTAACTAATATATATATACTATACTAAAAAAAATACTAATATCATGGAAGAAGAATTCTTTTTCCATGCTAATATTATAAATTTGAGTTTCTTTGTTTGTTACGCGTTTACAGTTAGAACTACGTAACAGATATTCACGAAATGTTGTATACATACTTATATATCATGGATCATGGAAGCGGTTTCCCGCTTCCTGATCGCCTCGATTTCGACCTGACAGAAGATCAGGCCTCTAGCTAGGGCATTCTGCCGGGTACGACGCACTGCCGTCAGGACGTCCGCCTGGAGATGCCAGGGCGGATCGCCTGCCAGAAGAGTGGCCGCCGTCCGCGACACTGTGCGATACCCCCGTATGGTCCTCACGGCCAGAACCCGCTGCGCCCGGTGCAGCAGAGTTCTATTGTGGCGGTGAAGTGCAATGGACCAGACAGGTGCACCGTACAGCGCCATGCTCCTCAGGATGCCAGAGTATAATTTCCGCATCGCCCCCCCCCCCCCGGGCCCCCCACGTTGGGAAGCAGCCGAGAGAGGGCGCCTGCGGACTTGACGAGTTTGGGAACTAACTGCTCAAAGTGCGCTTTGAACAGACATTTCCCATCAAGAACTAGCCCTAGATATTTCATCTGGGGCCCTACTCTGATTGCCACCCCCTGGACCGTAACGGACAAGTCCGGGGGGGGGGGATTACGGAACTTCCTATGGAACATGAGGGCCTCCGTTTTCGCGGGGTAGACCCTCAGGCCCAGCCTAGCTATTCGATCTACGACTGTCGCCAACCCGGCGTTGGCGACGTCCACGGAATCCGCAAAAGACGCAGCGCGTGCCGTGAGTAGGGTGTCGTCCGCAAAGCAGATCAGCCCTACCCCCGGCCTGACCGGAACCCGAAGGATCCAGTCATAGCCTACGTTCCAAAGAATCTGCCCGAGGACCGACCCCTGTGGAACGCCGCACACGACGAGTCGCCGACCTAACGCAAGATTTCCGGACTCGCCACCCTCCCAAAGGACATGCCGATCCTGCAGCCCAACAGCCTTGCGAGGTACGGGGGAACTCCAAGCGCGCGGAGCCCCTTCCTGATCGTCTCGTGAGGGAGGCTGTTAAAGGCGTTCGCTATGTCTAGCGACACCGCAAGAACGACATCCTTCGCTTGGATGGCGTCGTCTGTGACCGTTCGCAGTGTTTCGAAAGCGTCCATAGTGGAGCCCCTCCGCCGAAACCCGAACTGCGTTTCTGAGAGCCCCGGGTCCATAGTGTCGAGATGCTTCACGAGCCGCTCCGCCAAGATCTTTTCGAAGACCTTGGCGACCTCGTTCAGCAGTACTATGGGCCTGTAGGCGGACGGATCGTTGGAAGGCCGACCTTCCTTGGGAATCAGGCACAAACGCCCCTCTTTCCATTGCAACGGGAACCGACCTGCGCGAATACAGGCTTCGAACAGTTCCCGCAGCTGGTGGGTAGATGTTTAGCAGCCAGGCAGGGGAGTCGACCTGGAACCCCGTCGGGTCCCGGTGCCGTCTTCCTGCCCCGGAGCCAGTCCAGGGCAACGTCTCATTCTCCTTCGGAGATGGAGTGAGGCTCCTCGTCCGAGGGGGTGTCGGGAACGTGTGGACCTATACTGGGGGAGTGAAGTTTCCCGGATACGGGAAGAGCCCGTCGATAACCGACCGGAGTACCTCGGGTTCGAGCGTTTCCGTGACCGAGCTCCATGCCATATAGTAAGTACCAGCCACCCCTTTCTCAACACCCATCATATTGAGTGCATAATGAATTTACTTGAACAAAATAATTACTTCACATTACATTATCTATATTTTATTTATAAAAAGTACAAAAGTGATTTAGGAAGATTATTATTATACGATGCGGTGCAGTGCGGCCAAATATAATGTGCGCGAGCCTTTGGAATATTTACGTACTTTGAGTTATTTCTTGTTATCATCCGTGAATTTTTAGTCACGATTGGCCGCCCTACGCCCTGGCCTCCTGGGCCTTAGGGAAAATCCGCCACTGACGACCGCGGTTGCCTTATGTAACGGCTAACGGAGCATTTTGGGCGTTGTGAGCTACTAATGGAGCGCACTGTTTGTAACATTCTAATGATTACAATATTTTTAATGTTTTGCAATGCTTATATATTAATGAACTCGACTGTACCTATCATCCAGAATACGTACTGTTCCCAATGGATAGACGAATACACACGAAAATATGACGCTCTGATCGCGTTTAATTGGCGCCACGTTTGCAATTGACTAACAAATACATCGTCATAGCAAGGACAATGATAAAGCAATTTTAATGTGTTGCTCTTATGGCTAATTCCAACTCCGCTAGATGGCGTTACAGGTATTATTTATTTTCTGTTATTGACGCTAAGGGAATGCATTTGTGCACTATCACACGAGCAAAGGAGGTTACCGCAGTACGTGTGGGATTCCCAATAGCCGGTCTTCCACTGTTTCCATCAAACTTACTTTAGGCGAAGCTGCAGCGAAAGCGAGATTCCTCATAAATCATACCTGCATTTGTCTAAAGCTATCCTTAGAATCACTGGATCGCCATACGCGTCGTCAAACGGTACAGAACTACCGTCCAACTCTTTCATTTTCAGCTGCAGTCCCAGATTTTCGAAATATAGTGTGTATCGTGCGTCCCTTTCTCTCATTAAGTTGAGGTAGTCGGAAAAGTTTTCATCTTTAAGCTATTAAAAAAAAGACAGAAATTAATTAAGTTATAAATAGTACAAGCGCTTAAAGATTGTGTAACAATTGGCTGCCAGATGGGAACATGCCCAGAAGGCTGGCTGCATTGCCGCGCTGTATGGCGATGCTTATTTGTTGGGCTAAATATGAGCCAGTCTTCATATCACGGGTGGCATTAAAGAATTTCTTGTAAATATCTTTGAAGACAGTCGTTGTCGATGGACCCCACGAAGCTAATGTTTCAGCTTCAAACGGCGCAAATATGTAACCCCTTCCTAAGGTTCCATATTTATAAGCTCTCAAGCTTCATCTTTTGAAACAGCGTTGCCAGCCTCTAAATCAATCATCGGAAGATGTGACGGTGCTAGACTGTCTACACATGTCGCGTTCCAAACATGCGGCCGTCCAATCTACCAAGGAATAAGTGACATACCATCTAGCCTCTTGCCATCGTCGCGTACCAAGCCATTCGGTACTAATGCAGCCGGTACGCCATCGCCGACACGAGCTGCGCGGATGATGTCATTGAGGTTCGCATGGCGAGATCTTCGACTAACGCTATGTAAACATGCTAATCTGTGGTGTCCATACGGGTCCTCCATACTCCTACAGAGTCCTACAGAATGTCTATAGAATTTCTAAAGGATTCAACACAGAGTGCTGAGCTGTTTCAAGATTGCAATATAAAAAAGATCAATCGCGGTATTTTAATCCAGGTAATTAAAAATCAGTGTATAGTAGCCCAATAGCTGTGACCATTTTCAGGCAAATGACCTCTATATCCTCTGGAATGCCAAAAGTGAGTAACTAACGAGGCACATAGCCACATAGAAAGCAACATGATAAACTCAGACGACTGAATGACAAGAAAGCGATTATAGACAGAGCCTACACGAACAAAAGCGTAAAACCAAGTGAAGCGTCTGGTTTGCACCATTACCCATACTAATTCGATTGTTTAGTACTAAGTTCTTGTAACACACTGCAGCGCGATCGGATTCTTATCCCAAAATCAGCTTCCATCTAAGGCCTCCCACGCTTTAAGAACCCTAGCTGCAGCAGCCAGTCGAATGACAACTCTGCTCAGATATTTCACGCGACGCAAGCTTGGCGCGCGTGAGCGGAGCCTTAAGAGCTCAAAGCTTCATCTGCCTATTTTGTTAATCTGAGAGGTAACGAAGAGAAAACAACACAAACAATGATTACGGCGTCCACAACCACATTTCGCAAACCTTTCCCATATCTTTACGCATTTTGGAAATCTCTAAAGTCAACTTTAAGTTCTTTTCCCGCAACTCCTCGTTTTCTTTTAAAATCTGTTTAATTTTTTCATCTCTTTGATTCTTTTTTGATGATATTCCAAAGACTTTCTGTAATATTAGATAAATAGATTTAGATTTACAAGGAATTGTATAAGTGGGTGAATATTTGAAGATGTGCATATTCGGCCATTTCAAAGAACACTACAAAAATGTGTGTAAAAACTGTTCTTTATGGATTTTTAAGGTAGTTTCTTATGTTGTATTTCCATATATTTTAATTGGCCAGCGATAAAGCTGTTAATTGTAGGAAAATGTATTTTTTGGCAAAATGGTAATGATATTCCCTTAAATGGTAATGATGTTAACCTTAAATTATAATTAGTAAAATGAAACAGAAATTAGAAATAAAAGAAAACTTAATATTTTCTTAAGTTTTCGCGACTTGTATACATAATAAACTATGTTTTAACGGTTTTAAGCGAGGTAATTTATTTGATTTTATTTATTCCGACGTTTCGGCCACTTTTCAGTGGTCGTGATCACGAAACACAAAGATGAAAATACTCGTTGACAATTATCATTAACAGAATTTTATTGGAACAAATCTTGTGGATCAATTACTTTTGTCTTCTGATAATCGAACTTACAAACATTTGATCAGGTAATCTGAGTTGCATACCCTCATGAACACTATATAATAGTAATTAATATAATAATTTCTTATTACCATTCAAATTAACTCATTACCATTTTATTAATACGAACGGTAAAAATGGTAATTAGGTAAATGGTGGTTAGAATTTCTAATAATTATTGTAAAATTTCAGTATTTAGTAAGATTATGCAATTTTTAAAATAAATTTTGATAAATAGTCCTTGAAACGGAATCTACAGACCTACATTTTATAAAAAAAAAACATGTTACCTACATCAAAAGCTCATAAACTGTAGTGAGAAATATTTTGAACCAAAACGCTCGCGGCGAAGGATAATCTTCAATTTCGCCGGAATGCAACACTCTTCGACAAAATCGTACGGTGGACGAGTGAGCGACGACTGACTGTACATTTATTATGTCTGGTCGCGCTGTTATAATATTTAAAAACACAGATATCATTGTGGCCATGTTCACGAACGGGAAGTAGGGAAAGGCATAAGGACATTTTTCAGAGTACCCCCACTTAATTAAATTATGTTCTTTGTGTAATTATTTAGAATTTAAAACAATCTTAAAATATCCTATTTTACGAATAGGGTAACCATAACTTCGTTCTTCAATTGCATTTTGATTACTGGACTAATAACTTGTTTTGTTTTTTTTTATTTGACTTGACTTTATGTTGTTGGTCCGAAGACACAACTTTACCGGGGTCTTTGGGGCGAGCGCGGGGACAACTTGCTTTAGGGAGCTCCCTAGGGAGTTTTACCTCGGCTGGACTGTTGCCATGAGAGGGGGATGAATCTGATGATGCCCGCCAATGGGCGACACAATGAACTAATTGAGAACGGGCGTCGGGTAATATAAAGCCCGAGAAGAAGGATCCCGGCGGAGCGGGATCGGCGGTTCGCGGCGGCCTACGCTATCTTACTGCCGTTTTGCAACGTGTTATGGCTGGGAAAGAAGAAACGGCGAAAGAAACTTCCCAGCAACACGCCTAGTCTATCCTGTGGGGGGGCTATGTCTCCTGGCGTCCCTCTCGAGTACGTGGAGAGATCGTGATTGGCGTTGTCTGAGACGCCGCCGTCTATGTCTGTCTGTCGGTGCCTGCCAGCCTGCCGTCCTAACCGCGGGCGGGCTGATCCGAGCCAGCCGTTTTGTAATAGCGTCGACCTTGTCCGTAAGGACATTACGCGGTCGTCGCACGAGAGCCTTTCGCCGAGGCTTGTAATCGGACGCGGACACGACGAGCGGATTTCGAAGATGCGGCGCGAGATCAAAATACTTACGCGAGAGCGACGTAATGTAGTTTTTGATGGAGGGAAGCTCCAGATCGCGGTGGAGATCGACGTTACGCATATAGAGGGGAGCACCGACGGCTCTGCGCATGAATTTATTCTGCACGATTTGCAGTTTATTTAAATGGGTAGGCTTGGCATGGCCGAATACCACACTCGCATATGTCATGATCGGGCGGATGCATGTTTTATATAGAGTAAGCTTGTGTCTGAGAGACATTTTGCTTCGGTTATCTATCATGGGTGCTAGACGACAGATATGCTCGTTGAAGCGCAAGTTCTGATCTAGGGTGACACCCAGGTATTTGGTGTGCTTTGCCCAGGGAATTTCTTGGTCATAGAGCGAGATGGCTTTTAGGCGAAGGAAGCGCGTTTGGGGGAGCGAAGCGTGCCCGGGGAAAAGAACATTGCTGCGCTCTTCTCCGGGTTCACCTCTATCCTCCATTTACGAAACCATTTGCCTAGATCTGTGACAGCTACCTGCAGCCGGACGCAGGCCATTTGTCTGTTCTTATCTGATGTATAGAGTGCGGTGTCATCCGCGAAGAGGGCCAGCTCCACATCTGGAGTTTTGGGATGTCGCTGGTAAACAACGTGAAGAGTAGTGGGGAAAAATCTGGCGACACTGATGGTAATTAGATTTTGAAAAGTTATCATTTAATTTTCAGTATTTCAATTTAATATACATATATAATGTATTTTGCACTTTGTAGAAAACATTTAGATCGGTCTATTAACAAGCATAAGTTCACCAATAGTGGTAATTAAGCATGTTATTTGTTAAAGGCCGTGCGATTTGCACATTTTCAAAGAATCGCCCAAGTGCTTGGCAGTCGACGCACACCAGAAGGTTCCGCAGAGGCATGTAGAGGGCAATAAACGCGTCTAAGTCGTCCTCAATTTTCGTTATTTGTTCTTAATGTTTTTTTTACGAGATCCTTCATTATGCGTAGCTGAGAATCAATGGCTGAGCATGATTTAAATTTCATGTGAGCAACATATATTTTGCAAGGTCTGGTAACGCAAAAAGATGGATTTGAAAAACAATTGAAACTGACCACTGGCACTGGCCCTCGAAGGGTTCCCCGTTATAATTTACCGTGAATGCCTTGAGTCGAAATATAAACAGAATTTGGTTCAAATTCAACCGAGCCAACCTCGAAATTGAGAATCTCGTGGTAGACCACAGCACTATCTATAATAATATAAAATTCTAAACTTGCCGTGTCTGTAGTACATCGCAGCAATTTAAAAAAAAACTGGAATAGACTATATAGATAACGTGACCATACGTCCCGATTTGGGCGGGACAGTCCTGCTCTCAGGCAGTCTGTCCCGCTGTCCCCAGCGAGGCCGACATAGTCTCGGTTTTGCAAACAGACCAGATGATAAATTTATTTCAGCAGATTCAAATTCCACAAATTATTAGCTGCTTAACAAACTTGAAACAATAGTTTTCAAAATGAGTATAATAATTTTTTCTACTCTGGGTGGCCTCACACAGAGTAGAAAAAATTCAAGTTTAGTGAACAGTATAATAAAAATTGGTGAAATTTAAGCCTGCGTTTTTCTCCGTGTACTATTTTGTGTTTAGTGCGTTGATTATTTTGTGTTATTCTATTTTATATAATAAAATGCTTATAAAACACTAAGAACTTTTTTTTATTATATAATGCCCCAGATGTCCCGCTTTGACAAAAAATATAAATGGTCACGTTATATATAGATGACGAAGAACACGGTGCAATTGTTATTTCGCTTTTATTTTTTAGATATCTTGTCTGGTTGTTCGGGTATCATCAGTAAAAACGACTGGGTAGTGTTCGATGCAGTTTTCGCTGTTCGACAGCGATTTCTTAGACTTAAACTCTGCTCTACTTTTTATCCCGTGAATCCCGCGGGAATTTTCCCGGGTGTGGGTTGAAGTTGTTAGGTTGCATAAAAATTTGTCTATTCCGACAGTTTTCACTAAAACGATAGCTTATATTCTTTTATTATGCTGCGGTAGGCTTTGTGTCCCAGGAATCCCGCGAGAATTTCAAGTCAAGCGTGGACGAAGTCACGTACATATCCTAGTAGGAGAAATAACAGCTCACCGCCTCCGCTGGCTCGGTCACGTAGAACGGATGGGAGAGGATCGCAGCGTGAGGAAAGCATATTTGGGACGGCCGGTAGGTCGGCGGCTGGTGATTGGAAAAACAGAGTGGATCGTGACCTGTTCGAGCTTCGAGCCGATAATTGTCAAGAAACTATGCAGGGCAAGGAAAAATGGCATTTTCCTGTTTCGGAGGCCAAGACCCACTTTGGGTCGCTGAGCCAACGGAGTAAGAAGTTCCTTAAATAAATAATTGTTATATGCTGAGATTTATTAGGATAGGCATTCACTTTTGGAAAAAATATTCTATAACACATTTACGAATATGTATCATTGAGGCGTTTATATGATCTAAGGTATTATAAAAGGCTGAGACAGAAAAATAAATAAAAATAATTTGTATGTAGACATGTTGAGTTTCTGGCCAATTCTCTCCGTAAAACAGCAATAACTTGTTGCGAAGTCGTGACATAGCGAGAAAGTGAGACTTTTTACTCGTTTATTTGTCCTAAAGTTTGAATACTATACTTTAGATTTTGTTTAAGTATGAAAAAATGTGACCACAGTTAGTAGTAACAAGTGGGTAATAAATTAACTTGGGGTCAATACAGAAAAGCGGGTCTATTATCAATGTTAATTAATACCTATCGGAATTTCTAAGTAGCCGGTGATTTGAAAACAGGAGATAACGATGCTCTCAGTTAGCGTAATCTCAAAACAATATTACATCAGATTTCGTTTAGATGTAGTTAGAAATTGAATCTATAGGTACTTATTGAGGTATAACGTTTATATGATCCAAGTCTATACTTTTTTGTATATGTAGTATTATCTATGGTCTATTATTATAATAAATCTACAAATGGTTCGATTTTGTACATTTACATTGCGTTTAAAAATTCCAGATCCAAATTCGGATTCCAGATTCCGAAAATGCAAATTTTTAAAATTTTTGTTTGTCTGTTAGAACATCACGTGAAAACCACTGAACGGATTTCAATGAAACTTGACATTGAGCCAGCTTATATCCCGGGACGTAGGACACTTTATATCCCGATAAATACCATTGTTTTCGTGGGAAAGACTAAAATAGCAAAAAAGATTGTGCTGCGATCGTATATGTTTTGGAAACTACTCATCAACGTATATAAATAAATCTCGACATAGTGCTGGCTTATAACCCGAGTTAAACACTAAACTTCAGTATGTGGGGAAAACAATAAATTACAGGTGTGATTGATGAATAATAAGAAGCTGTTACAACATTCTTTATGTCCTTAATGCCTTCTTTACAAAATAAACTACATAATATTTATTTTGTGGGCTCGAAAGTACGTAAGCCTACATTAATAATAATATCAACCTATACAGCTTTTTAGGAGCCCATTGAAGCAGGAACAGACATATTACCTACCACATTTGGCCAAGAAAGTTTACACAGATAGGTCTAGGTTTACTGTGGGACAATTTTTAGTTCACAGATTCCTTCAAGATGTTTTGTCTTTACCATCAGCATCATGTGATTGATCTTATATGGCCAATCTGATAATACACATTTAGGTCGGTAAAAATGCCCAAATAGTCCATGGGTGTATTAGCTAATATCATTTGTGAATGGGTATAGACATTATTATCTATGGAAAGTAAGAATAATAAAAAATAATTTCTAAAATTACAGCTAAATTTGATATTTAGAAAATGCATATATATAAACTTTTAATAGTTTATTGATTACATTTTATAAACATAAACATATTTCAATACCTAACAGAAATAAATTTATATCCACTTTTCTGTAATATTTTAGTTTTACATATTTTATTCCAGTTCTTCTAAATTACAATTGTTTATAATCCAATTAATCTTCCAATTGTTTCCAGTAGAGGCTTGAATTTGCTTAAAAAATGAATCAATAATTTCAGCAGTAGCAATAACAAATTCCATATACTTTAAGTATCACCCATCACTTCAGTTTCTTTCTCTCAAGCCAAATATCAACTTGGGTGCGAATTCTTGAGATATCAGCACCATAAGTCCTGCAGCAGCCTCCCACATACCTGACCCCTAATTCCAACCACTCCTCGACAAAGCTCTCCAATGCCTCACACTTATCTCTGTCAATCCAACCCAGATCAGGATTGTATTTTTCACCAGAATTGGGATATGTTATAAATGGTATTGGTGAATCTCTTTCATCATTTATCCCTTTGAACAATCCACTTACTATTTGTGGTGAACAACAATTCACTCCGATAGCTACTAATTGATTTGGATTTAACATCCAACATCTTTTTACTACATCTTTAAAGTTTTCTCCATGGGCTAAACAAGTCTCATCTTTACAACTAAATGACAACCAAGCTTTCATATTCGGATACTCCTTCAACATTTCTACAAGCACTTCAGCCTCTTTCTGACATGGAATTGTTTCAAAGGCTAATAAATCCACACCACCTTCAATTAATGCCTTGATTCTAGGTGTGTGCCAAGATTTCATAGTCTCAGATGGTGTCGAATCAGCATAAACGCCACTATACTCTGACCCATCATGTAAATAAGCACCGTATGGACCCACAGAGCCGACAATTAGAGGCGCTGCGTTGATCGGTTTAGTATCTTGACATTCTTTCAAATATGTATCTCTTGCACGCTTAGCGTGGGTTACAGCTTGGCAAATTAATTTGTAACTATCCTCTGACGACAATCCAAGGTGTTTTTCGAACCCCCCAACGGAAGCTTGATAGGTGTTCGTCATAATCAAGTCGGCACCGGCACGCAAGAAATCTAAGTGAGTGTCGACTACATCTTCAGGGTTTGATTGGAGAAAACGCGCGCTCCAGAGCGGGTCTCCGTCTGCGGTTGTACCAACATGGCAAGAGAGTTGAGAAGAAAAGCCTCCGTCCAAAACTAACACCGTTGGAATATTATCAGCAGAAAGTTCTGCCATTATAAATATTTTACTATAGGATTAGATATAAGTATAGATGTTTATTAGCTAACTAGGAATAATGTTTAATTTACGACAAGAAATATAGCGCTCACTATTGTATAAATAAAATTATTGAATGGAATTTGGATTATCTAGAACAAAAACATTTTACAGTTTGACAGCTTTGACATTAAAATGTTTTAACTTTTAATTTAATGTCAATATCTAGTTTCATTTTTTGTTCTTTATTATTTAAAGAACACGCAAAGATTCTAGACCATACAGCCTCTGAAAGTCAATGTCTTATGTCGACGTATTTTTTTTCTATGTTTTGAGTGTAGAAATATTGCAATTATTTATCTTATTAAAGGCCCATTCGCTATCCTGTAAGACAGACCTTCAGTGAGAGGAGCTTGCAGGAGTCTAGAAGCATTCTGCTTGCTGATGCAGGACGCAATGCAGGCTGCAAAATAATCACAGTCGTGTATTATGCGGCTAACTGCTAGCAGCCAGGCGGATTGCCATGCAGAATCGTGAATGGACCCTCAATTAAAAATAGTAGAAAAATAAATATTGTACTTACATCATGTATAATAAATTGCGAAATGCGTTCATCTCGTATGCTTAGTGAATTATCATACGCAGTCTTAATGTTTTTTAAAATACTGTAGTAAGTTGCTGAATAATTAATTAAATTTGAGAATGCTTCCATATGAATCTAAAAGATGTAAACAGCTATGAAGAATTTTTACTTTATATTTAAAATAGTTTTTAAATAAGCTTTTCTTACCTCTAACACTTTATCAAAATAAAATTGTTGTATTTCTAAAGAATCACTTTTTGTTTTTTTTATATGTTTTAACTTGGCAGTTATTGTAAATTCAATCTCTTTTAAGTATTTTGGAATGGAATGCATGATTGAAATTGTGTTGTAAGCTAGGCACGAAGTGTTTCATTTGCTAAAAAAATTCATAAATATATTGAGGTTCGTTACCCTAGCAATTATCTTTCAAGTTTAAGTAAAATATTAAAAACATAACGAATTTTAACAGGAATGAAAGAAGTTAATCTTTTAAAATAAAAAGTAAGGTTTTATTCATCGGTTTTATATTAATGTAAAATCATCATTTAATTAATGAATTATGACCTTTAATTACCGATATTCTCTATGGTAGTGCGTTACTGCTGCCATCTAGGAACAATACAATACTAGTTTGTGACGTCATTGACATGACATGAAATTACGGAAATTAGAAATGGCTGCGATAGGTAGTGGACGGGGAACGATGGATTCCCAAAATCAAGTGCAAAGTGATACTGTAGATCGTTTAAAATTGCTTTATCCAAATGTGAACGAGGAAGAGACACCTTTACCACGTTCTTGGAGTACCAAGGATAAATTCAGCTACATTGGATTATCGCAAAATAATCTCCGAGTGCATTACAAAGGTAATAAGTTTCAAGGTTTGTTTATGGATTAATATTTTGCAAAACTCTTCGCCAAACCATTCAGCAGCTATATACACACGAATGGCGAGAGTTTTGGCTAGTTTATGTAATCATTTAGGGCTATGACGTGTCATAACACCTGGCTAGGTGGACGAACGAGTAGTATAGTCAAACAAAGAAATCAGCTGATCGTTCGTGTTTGTAACAACAAGCTTAAATAAGCGATTTTTGTCCTAAAATTGGTTTAAATCACTTTTCAATCACTTTGTTAGCGTCTTTGTTGCTTTAATTAATGTTTAGAGTTTAGATAATTTTATTGTATTACAAGGTCTCCTCCTTTAAAATGGCAGATGAAAGTAGGCATGTTATTTAATTAGTTTCTCCAATGAACTGATTTACAACATTTTTGAATAATCGTTTAGTTATAATTAAAAATAATCATATATTTCACAAAAAATAATATATCAAATAGATAGTCTATTCTCATCTAGTTTTTAGATGAAACAATAATATTTTTTTAACAAAATATGTTAATTTCAATGTTCGAGTTCAAATTTGCAATTTTAATATTTATTAATCTACAAAGCTCAAGAAGTAAGTTGAAAGCGGTTTGTGTCTGTCAACTGGATGAAAACATTTGTTCGTATGTATTCCTCAATAATCTTAAAATGAGCTAAGAAATACTCGATAGCAGAAGAGAAACAACTTAAACTCATTAATAACACCGAATATGTATCAAATCAAATCAAATCATTTATTTGCTTAAAAAACATGGTCAGTAAAAATATTAGATGACAATATATTAATTTGTTTCACATGTTTTTGCCCGTTCAGGCATGCAAATAGTAATTAAGTTGAAAATCAATGAAGTGTAATCCACTCAACCCACAGACATTAATTTGGTAAATGTATAGCTTTCCGGTACACGAATTTTAAGTAGCGGGGAGGTGAAATGGGGGAGAGGCATACATACCTTTACTATAACCCCCGAGGTCCGGAGACCTTGTTTTATTTTTATTTTTAATAAACATAACCTCACTTATTTTTTCGCTAATATTGCACTTCTCTATCATAAGTCCAAAGTTGAAAAATCTTTTCAAACTCCAAAAAAAAGCCAGTAATCAACATAAAAAGAACTAAAAACCAGTTTAATTGGATAAAAGTGAAGAAAAAGTAGTAAAAGAAAAACACAACAGAGCATATTCACATATACCACAAGAGTAACCATTCAAAATGGCAACCAATAAAGACGATTTTTCAAGTAATCCCATTTATTTATATTTAACCAATATTAAAGAAAAAATGTTCTGCAATGTACTTAAAAATTTATGTAATTAATATATTGATTTATTGTGATATTAAAAAGCAAAGTACTAATCGTCGTAAATTGATAAATAAAACAAATGTTTCATATGAGACAAAGCTTCGTACTGTTTGTGTGTATAAAATAAATAGTAAATGGTAACCAGTCGGTTCTGGCACTCGCCGGCGCTGCCGCGGCACGCTCGCTTCGCTCGCTCGGCTCGTCCGCTTTGGTCTGCAAATAACCTAACCTAACCGACTGTTCGTGTGTATAAAATAAATAGTAAATGGTTACAAGTCGGTCCCAGCATGTCGCTGGCGCGGCACAGCGGCCGACGTATAATTTCTACATTAAAAACAGTTTTAATTTTACAAAAAGTTCTAGTGGTTATATGTAATTCGTGAGTAAATTCAGAAACTCAAATCACGCTTTGTTATTATCAAAAGTGACACAATTTTACATCAAAAATAAGTGAGGTTAAGTTTAAAAATTAAAAAAAAATTAAAACCTCCGGACCTTAGGGGTTGTAGTGGGGGTAAGTATACCTCCCCCCTACCCGCTACGCCCACCCACTACTTAAAATATGTGTACCGGATTGTTAAGTTGCAGCCATTAATTTTACTTTTTTTCTAGAATTATACAGTAATCATAATCATAGTGTAATATTTAATATTAATGCTAAGTTTCCTGTTTACATTAAGTTTAAAAGTTAAAATGAGCTGATTTTAACTTCTTGAATTCCTCTCTGTTAACCTCTTCTGACATGAAATAATAAATAACCAATGTATTTTCATAAACTTTAGTGCAAAGATAGTTTATTTTCTCTCACTCTGGTCTGCACCATTGTTTCATAGTGTAAATACCACCAGTGTAAACAAAACATTTGGCTGCCACATTCCATCTGCATACAAAAAAGAATGTGCAACCAGAGTGTGTTTCCTGAAAACTATTATCTGGGATTAGTCTTCAAATCTCGTGTGAATAAGTATTTTCTAGTTAAGTGTGCTCCACCTTCAACCACACCATATAAAATTAGGCATAATCTGGCCAAACACAAAGCTATTTATCCCCAAAAAAAAAGTTTATATGTATGAAAACCAGTGAGATATAGATGTTTGTTTCTTTCGTCCTCACTGTATGAATATTTATTTTTTATTTTATTTATTTTATTTGGTTTACTATAACAATTACTTGCACTAATACCAAGGATGTACATAGCTTTATAGAAAAAAATGACAAATGCAGTAATTGCTACAGGCAATTTGATATTTTGTAGTTTGAAAAATTATAATATAGTTAATTTAAAGAAGAAATAATAATAATAAGGCTTTAACAGCTATTCAGTTTCAAGATATAAAGAAAAAAAAAGATAAGTTAATTAGTAATGTGAGATGCAATAATTCAATTTGTAATATGAATTTGCATGTAGATTAGTAATATCACTTAGTGTACACAGTTTAGGTATGGGAGAGTTGGCACCAAAGTTGGTGGATGTAAAGGCGAATATAGGGGTGTCATAGGTGTTTGAGGGCATCTAGTCAGTACTTTAAAACTATAATAATATGGAATGGTTTGTTGAAAATGTAATGTGAAAACTTACCCTTGCCTTTAGTTTGACATTTGTCATTCCTTCACAGAAACTGATCCTTACAAGATGCACTAAATGTGGTGTAACAGCAAGTGGTTTTTATTTCAATATCAGCTGTTGCGATTCTTGACCAGGGCAATTGATTTAAAAAAATCTAATAATACAGTTTCAGTTTTCGACAAAATCGGCTCTGAGAAGCCTTCAAGTATTTTTTGCTATATTTTATATTCAGATTTGGCCATGTTGGCCCACTTGAAAAAATTCATTTTGTTTAATGTATGCAGAATACAAAGATACTTATTTACGAACTTTGACAGTTTTCTATACACTTTAAATTTAATTAAAATTTACCAGGCCAATAATGCGATTTTCCTTGATTGGTAGGAAATCAGTTAACATAAAGTCAGATATGGTATGAAAATTCATCTGACACCTATTTTAATTATTCATAAAATTTTAAACCGATTTTGATGGAATATTTTGTCTATTGCCCACTTATATTTTATGTTTCATTACTCTTGTATTGGCAAAATCCCAGATTATGTCTACAATTGAAAATAACATGACATTTTAACCCCGTGACACTACTTTGGAATTTCCTAATGTGGATTAGTTAGTAGTTTATACTGTTAATGATTTTCTGACTTGCTGCCACTTTCTATTTAGGAAAGACAGGGTATTTCAGTGGTTGTGTGAGTTAAGTTTAATCATGTGAGAATAGTCAACAAGTTTGCTGCAATTCAAGAAATGTTCTTTGATTTTGAGAGAGAGAAGAGAGGGGGGGAGGGGAGAGAGAGATGACACTTTATTGCAAACCAAAATATACAATTACAAAAACAGACCATATTTACACTATTTATTACACAATAAAATAGGCGGCCTTATCACTCAAAGCCGAGGCAACCTAAATGACAGAAATTGAATCAGGCGAAATAGGTGGTGCAGGAGAAAGGCAATAGATATATAAATACTCAAAGTAATTTTAGAAATACATATACAAATGCATAGTTATATATATACAATAAGTTATTCTAATAAATAATGCATAATTATATTTTGTAAATCAGACATAGGTAGCTATTTGGGGACAAATAGTGTTTTCTGAGCAAATTTTATTGAATTTTTACACTGACTCTTCTGTTTACTTTTTTAAACTTATGGGCAAATATTTTTTGATTTATTTTTCTCCTGTCTAGTCTTAATGATGTTGTCCGATTCCATATTAAACATATACAAAGGTATTAAGTCCCTGACTGGTCTCGATTGTCAGGATCAGGATAATAAATACATAAATACGCGGATTCATCCAGGTTACACCCGGGTGTGCATTATCGACCGGATGAACGACGCGTCGGTTGACGACCGGTCGACCACCGCTTGCGCCCCTAATTCCGAAGTCTAGACGTCGGCGAGGCCTCTCCTTTTGTTGTCTCTCCTTCGCCTCGGAGCTCCCCGTAGGGGTTTCAAATTAACCTCTAGATTCAGATTGGCGACCTGCATAACCCTTTTTAATAATATTCACACTAATTGCTATTTGTGCTGTTTTATCACTATGTTTTCTTTCACAATTATTACATGGTAATTAAAGTAAAATAAAACGACTTGTAACAGTGGAAATAAATTCTGAAGTGAGAATTTAATTATAATGTGATATGCACTTTTCTATATATTGTTACGAGTGCGGGACTCGAATTAAAATGCCGTATGAATGACTATAGAATTTATTAGAACTATACAAACACGTATAACACGGGTACAAATATAACCGAAGACAACAAATCCAAACCTAATGCAGAAAGTCGTAATTGATTAAAACGCGCAAAGTCCGTCACTATTAGATTCCCGAATGTACACACGTCACGCGTGTATCGTAGTTGTAGCTCGACTGACCCCTTTCAATCAGGCCGTCGTTTTATACTTCACAAATGCAAATGTCGTCACAATTTCCTAGAATTAGCATATACTTGTAATCCGCAACACATGGCTAATGTTGCTCCTTAGCTAGTACAATAGGACAAGAGACTGTTCTCCACAATAACTAGAAACGTAGGCCAATAAATAAGTGAGTAATAGAAGACGATCATAAAAAGATTACAATTAGTTCAAATGGCGACAGGTAATAAAATGTGCTTTTATAGATCTGTACGTGGAATTTGTCTTTGTCGGGGCCTAAGTTGTAACAATACGTAATCTTTGTTTATTTAGCCAGCACACACACACATATACACACGGGTTACATTACACCAGAATTGGATTTTATATAGGCATATTTCGGCGACTCGGTTGCAAAATAGATCTATTTTTTTACTAAGATAAAAACTGAATTAGGTTTTTTATATGTATAACTTCAGTGAAATATTATTCAAATGACGGTAAATGTCAGCGGATATACAAACAGTCGCGGAAGGTGACTGTTTTGTGTGACGTAATAACGTGTTGCGGCGGTGCTGGGTCTAGGATAACAATGAACTATGACTTTGTAGAAAAAGAAGTGTGGGGCAATTTAGATGAGAATGTGAGATCGAGCGCGCACGTACCTGATTAATGGCCATGAATACAGCTGCTCCTCACTTTCACTTCTTCTTCACTTCAGTTCACTTGATATAATATGTTTATAGTACAGGATGATATGATGATTTGTGATGTGACAGAAAATGTAAAAATGTATGTCAGAATACAGGAGTGGGGAAGGAAAAGACATATTGTGCCGACCCCAATTAATTGGGATATGGTGAAAGAAAAGAGAAAGAGAGTATTATATTTTTAGGAATGTATTTATTTTTATTATATTTATAATATATTGCGAGCCGTGTCGTAGTTGCATCATTGCGGTGCGGAGCAGGTTATTTATAAATTATACACATTTATGGCGTGTTGCGGGCGCGATATATTTTATGATAAATTATTGAACACTAGTGATCGCTCAGTGGTCGAAATTCGACCATATTTAATTTAAATTATAAGTTTGACTTCTATAATCACAGATTTCGCCAAGGCTACACTGTTAATTTGACTTTAACAATAAAAAAAGAATATATATGCGTGTGTTTCAAATACGTAGCGTGTGATATTTTTATTTATTGATTTAATGTATTTTTTATGCATAATTAAAAAAAAAAATTGTCTGCTGCACTCCTATGTATAAACTATAAGTTTGCGAAATTTCATACTCCTCCGTCCGCGCAATTTCCTAAAAAGGGGTACAAAGTTTTTGATTCACGTATAAATATAATGATGATATATTAACATTTCTCTTGAATGCGTTAAAATTAGTTCTTAATTATGTGAGGAGTTTTCATGCTATGTGATAGAGTAGTAGTACAATGCACTTGTCAATTGAATCCATTACACCCTGCTGCACTCCATTATCCAGTCTAGACGTCGGGCGAGGACTAATTTTAATCAATTCTATCTGTGTTTCTCTTACTGCTCCCAGCTTTCTGGAAAGTGTAAAGGTATAGGTAAAGGTACCAACAAAAGGGTTCGGTACTAATGGGTTTTTGAGAGTGTTAGCTCTATACTATTTCAGATCAACAATTAATCATATATATACACGCAGCTTAACATGTATACATACATACATATAGACTTGAAATTTGGCACGTACCTTCTTTTCGCCAAGTAGAGGTCAACTAAGAACGGATCTTATGGCACGCGAAGCGGGCGGGTATCAGCTACTCTTTTATATGGCGCATTCAAGTCATGGTAGCGTAATGGCTAGCGCACGCGTCCCCAGCTCATAGGGTGCGGGAATCGATCCTGGCCGGAATTTTCTGACCTAATGTGCATATTGCTACAATCACCACGTGCTAACAACGGTGAAGGAAAACATCGTGATGCAACCTGCACATCGAGATAACAGATGTGTCAAACTTACCAAGCCGCCTTGGACAAGCGTGCCAGGTATACTGTCCGTTCCCCCCTATAATAGGAGGCCCGAGCCCAGCAGTGGGATATTTACTCGTTTGGAATGTGTGAAATGTTGTTTAAAAAAAGAAAAAAAGACGTTTTGAAGGATGACATGCGTACCAACGTCTCAAAACGGGGGACGCTGAAGACCGCGCTGAGTGGAGTAAAAAAAGTAGGAAAGCGGACCCTGGGCGTCGGAGTGAAAGCTCCGCGAACCCAACCAGGATTTAACGCTCGGATGATGATGATGAATGTATTGATTTAAATGGTAAATCAATCTTAGCGTTTAAAGATTATTATGGAATTGAGCTACATAATATTTTTATCATGTTGCTACATAATGTATCTGAAGACCCTATCAGTGCAGGCTTGTCATAAGGGGGCTAGCAAAAACGCAAAGCCACAGCCAGGTGGTAGTTTATTTGCCCGTCTGGATGACTACTATTACTGGTTTAGAGTTTGCCGCCATAACAAATCTTGAGTTGTGTGCATTAGTGACCAGGTTCGTCCCCCTTTAGAGAGTAACCGCTTTCCATCAGGTGGACCGTCTGCCTCTCTGCCGGACTCCTGCAATAAAAAAAAACATGACAAGTCAATAAATAATTACTTACGTTCGATATAATTATGTTAAGGTAATACACTTGCGCTGCCTGTTCCCCTCGTCATTATCCTGCATGCTGCGATGGAAGTGGACATACATAAACGTGGCAGTATCATTTCGACAGATAAATATCTAAGTTTGACTTTGTGTAAATAATTTCGTCTATGTTTGAATATATATTTGAACAATTTGTTAGTCGAAGGGTAGATGAAGGTGTCCCGTCTGGCATTGCTTCGAGAACTTTGGTACTGTTCGGGAATTTTGCCGCAGCGAGATTGGTTTTAAGGACGCGCAGGTCAATCGCGATTGGCCTGCATGACCTTTTACTATATAATTAAATTAGTTTTTTTATTTAAAGTGGACTGACTGATATTTTTATAATTAACTAGCTGACCCGGTAAACTTCGTACTGCCTCAGAATCAATAAATAAAACACGTTAATTCCTGAACAACGCTCGGGCCGAACGTTTAACTCAAAATAAAAAAAATGAAAAAAGCTTCGCTTTTAAATTTTATTTGATTTCTGAATGACTTTTAAATTTAATTGATTTCTAAACGACACCGACGGGACGAACATCAAATGTTTGACGGGTAGGAATAGTTGTAAAGGAAAGCGAAATTGTTCTTTTTACTATATTCCAAGCATTTTTTCATATTTACTCACCTTTTGAACATTCCCTGGACTTCCACAAATAATTCAAAACCAAAATTAGCCAAATCAGTCCAGCCGTTCTCGAGTTTTAGCGAGACTAACGAACAGCAATTGATTTGTACAAAGTTTTTGCTTCACGTATTAATACATAGATAGAAGATTAGTAGGATGGCCATAGGAGGCACTGATATTTGCCCACAATTCCCTTTAGGATGTAGCTTCCACGCAATTTGCACACTAACGTGGTTGTTGCTTTTTGCAGTCGTTATTTGCGTAACCGCTATTCGATATGTGAGGCAAATTGTTAAAATCAATACGACAACACTTTGCGAGTCAGCTACTTGTGCAACTAATGTACCGGTTGTAACCGATTGATTGATATCGATTTTGGTAGTATGTTTATAGCTGCTTTTGTTTATTTATATAATTTTGGTGATCTTTTACAGTGGATGCTTCAAACTCTAGAATGCGTTGCCTCTTAGGTACTGTCAGAGAAGCCTAAGTGAGTTCAGAAATGTAGGTATGTACATTTCTGAACTCACTTAGAAAATACTATCTTAGTCCATTGAAATGTTACAATTTTTAGGCCTTGGCGTGCGTTTTTCAAAGGACGCAATTTTATTTTTCTGATCTGTAGAGGGGGTCCTCATATTGCATGAAATCTTTATCTAGCCGCTATTCACCATGGAACTACATTTTTACTTAATTTTGTTTTGGAAAGTATCATATCTTCTGTAATGATGAGTATCCTATGTCCATGTACCCTTACTTTTAAAATATTGTATGTATGTATAATAAAGCATTGTTAGATGTTACGCCTGTCTATTTTCTATAAGGCGTATAAAGAGTTTAGAAAAAGGTGCATTGTCATCTTCGCCCCCTCGCCGTACACGAAGCCCCGGAGCCATGTAGCTCCATTAGATTGAAAATGGGAACAAAAGACTCTTGAACGTAACAATGGCTTCTAAGCATGGATACTTCATTCTTGAAGTTATAATCTATATGTTTCTTTATGTATTTTATAATACTCGTAATATAACTAACTATAAAGGTAAAATCATAGAAGACTCTAAGCCAACTCAACTGCGGCATTCTCTACACCAGGGGTGGTGATAGCTCTTAGGACGGGCAATGATTTTTTTAAATAGGGGAAATTCGTTTCGAGGACCATAGACCGCGCGAGGGGAAGAGGTCACGACCCGTGTGTGGGATTTGCCAGGTTGGGGTGGCACTAGGACCTCACGTGTGAAGTGCTATTTCCACGCCGCAGTTAGGGGTATCCACTAAAACCACTGTCCGATCCTCGAGCGTCCTTAGTCCGGGCTGTGGATGCACTCGCACATTCACCTCCAGCTCGGATGGACAACAGATGACCCCTTGACGGGCCCCACCATTTAGCCGGAGATCTGGGTCTCACCGAGGTGAGACCTTTATGTGCGGGTGGATTTGGTTTCCCCGTCACTCGCCCGCAGCACCCGTCTGCTGACCTCATGCAATAAAAAAACTCCGAAATGTCGAATTCAAGTTTCTGATATACAGAAAGAGCAACACAATTTCTGCTAGTTTCGCGTTTCCTTAGGGAAAACACAAATGCCACAGCCTTGAAACTTGAGTTCTTAGTTTTCCCTAGTGGCGGTCTGATTAATGTTGCGGATTGCGGGTAAACTTTAATACTTTTTCTAGAACAACCTTTTTCGTTGGCAACTGAATAGTTTTAGCAGTCCTATACTAATTTTGCTATTTCATGAACACGTTCTAGAATGTCAATAGCCTTGAAGCGTTAATTTATTTGTTTTTCGAAATTAGAATTTTGAAATGCCCTCCTTATATAATAAACACTTGACCATTAATGCATAGACGGAGTTTAGGTAAACAAAAACGTCATGAAGTGAAGCACTTTTTTTACAAGCTTGTGTGCGTAACCTTGTGTAATACATACATGACTGAAAATTGTGCCACTGGAAACTATATTCCACCGTTATAGGAACAAATACATATTTTTAAAATATTTTTATTTATTTATAAAGACATATAACGTAAAATCTTAACAACCCTACTTTCGCGTTAATTTTCGGTAGATTGCAATTTTTTCTACTAACTTCGGATTGTAGAATCTAGGTTTTATTGTTAGTCCCAGTTTTTTGAAGAGTTGGGATTCATCTAAAGTTACACGAGGAGCCTTTGAGTTTTTCACTATTTTGTATTTAAGTAATTATTAAATACATTAAAAATATTTAAATGCTTGAACCAGGTTTAAGAGAGGTTAAATTCCGCATCCAATGGCTTCGTGGCAGCCAATAAAACAATATGAAGGCAGGCCCTCATTGTCGGTGCATGTCCCTTGTCCTATTTACGTGTAACGTGCAGGTCAATGACTGACACTTGGGTCATAGTTTATGCATGAACCAGGCCCCTAGCTGACTGCAGAAGCTACTTTCCACCCATACGTGTATCTTGTTTATGTCAACAATATTAAAGTAAGGGACCATCCAGGAATTTCTTGATTTTTGACTCCGCCCCCCTCCTTGTCACAGCTGGTCACATTCGTGGGACTCCTCCCTCCCTACTGTTACGTCACATATTTTGTAAATAAAGCAGAAGTTCCGTAATAAGTTTTACACCCATATCAATTATTTTTAAATTAATTTAAACACTGCTCATACAGATAGTCGGAAATGTTTTGAAGTTTTTCTTCAATAGTTCAAATTTCGTGTTTTAAAGATTAAGGGCCGCTTGCATAAGGTTGCTTAAATTTGTTTAAGAAACACAAAACGTATTTAAATACAGTTAGCGTCTTGCACAACGCAAAATTTGCCGCTAAGTATCTTTAAAGAACTCAATGCGTTTTGTGTAAAAGGTATTTAGGCAGTTTAATATGATTAACTAATTTAGAGGCGATCGTTATGCTATGCAAGCGGCCCTAAATATATTAGATTTTGAATTGTGTCGTCACGAAATTTAGGACCCATTAGACCCATAGAGTGTGACATAATTTATGGATGGCCCCTAATAGATGACTGAAGAAATAGAAAATGATATCTAATATAATGTAAAGCATACCATTGTAATAATTGAATCAATTTGGTTGAAAGGTGCACAACTTCTATTCGGAAGCTGGCTAACAGGCAGGCTGTTCATGCTTAAAGAAAGTGCATTGCCAGCCTATAGAATGGAATAGGGGATGGGACAGCAGGAAGAGGATCGAGGGTACAGGGGAGATTGGATAGGAGGGGACAGTGGGCCGTAGGAACTCTCACCTCATCGCGCGAAATACGAATTGCACAAGGCCAAACGTTTCACGCCGATATGTAAGGGCGCTTTCAATTTAGACGTTTCGTGTCGGACCGATGTCGCACGTTTACCGTGCCGCTGGTTATGACCCGCTTCCGTGCTGCTATAGCACGGTAGCAGTACGCCTAAATTGAAAGCGTTTCTGGCTGTCGTGCGTCTGTATGATAGTGATGTTTTAAATATATTTGACAGCAGTTAAGCCATGGATTCTGACGAAGAAACATTGCTAGTGCTCCTGTTAAAAAATATAAAAAACCAAAATCGACGCCCCCGTATAAATTTGGTGATTTCCATAATCTAAAAAAACATTAAAAACTAGGTGTAACGTCTATTCACCACACTATTTACTACTATTTACTAACAGCGAAATTAACATGTGGGGCTTGCGACGTTACCGTCCTGTTGACGAGCGTTCGCGGTACCGACGCCGCACTGTTGCCGCACCGAACGTTTTATATGAAAACATTCGACCGTGCGTCAGCAATACGATAAACGCACCGCTTTAGCACTGCAGCGGTCCGACACGAAACGCATAAATTGAAAGCGCCCTAAGAGCGTGGTATCACACCGGTCGAGCCGGCCCTAAGAGCCGTAGTTATTTCAGGATGGGTGCTACCATGAATATGTGAGATTATGCTGTAGTAGATCCTCTTTTAAGTCGAAAACATCCCTTGCTCGAAATTTGAACCCTCTAAAGTCAAAATAATAAGGCAAATTCAGCACTTTTTTTCCCTCTATAACTCGAAAAAATAAATTGGTCCTCTATATTTCGTACATAGCAATATTTGATTTTACAACCTTTACAACTCGAAAATATCACTAAACTTGCAAATATTTTTTATACCTCTATGATTTTTATTTATTTCACTTCTCTAACTCAAACTCAGTTGGAATAAATCTTAACCTCTACAAGTCAAATGTTTCTTTATAAAATCCTCCAGAACTCGAAAACTATTACTCGAACTTCTTGGCGTCTCCCTTCAAGTTCGACTTTCCGAGGTTTTAATGTCTTAGACAGATCAATCAAAATGAATCAGAACTGAAAAGACAGAACGCGCTGTTAAATAACAGTGATTCAAGTTGTATGTTTTCATCGATCACTTCGGTTTATTCATCTAAATTGTAAAAGAGAAATGTATCGTTTTATAACGACTTTAACGAAGTTAACACTATTCGTATTAAATGGGCTGGTGGCAACAGAAATAGATGTTTACTCCGTTTCTGTGGCAATAGCCCGTTTCCTGGTTTTATTTTTAGAATGAAAACCGATGTTATATCGGTGAATTTTACCTGTTGTATGTTCTAATATTGAAATAGGCTCTTACTGAGTTTGTTCTAAATTTAAAATAAGCTATTACTGAGTTTGTTCTAAATTTCAAATAGGCTCCTACTGGATTTGTTCTAATAGTTCATTGAAATATTACATAAGCTTTGCATTTGTTAGAGGACGCATTTTTTTTTTGGGACATGTGTGGGGCGTCAGTAGAAGCTTAACCTCAAGTTTGTGGGGTCGCCACCCTTGTCCCCCAGCCGCCATCTTGGAAAAAGGGGTGGAAACACTTTTTTCGCGATATCTCGGAAACTATGTGTCTTACAAAAAATTTGTAAAGTCATAACTTGTAGCAAATTGTTTTGCTTACAAATATGTTTATATAACTTTTTACCCTAAATTAAAGAAGTTATAAGCAAAAAAGTGAGAAATTTTTTCTTCATTCTTAACTCTTTTCTTTACTATAGAACTTACCAAATTTAACTTATCGAATGTTAAGCAGGTAGAAAAGGTCCCCCGTTTTCCCCGCGACCTATGAGGTAGAGTCCGTAGGCGCGTTTTTTTATGTATGTTCTGGCGAAACATGCAGCAACATTATGTGAATTTGAAGATGAACTTCCAACTATGACTGAAATATGTCCGTGGAGTAGGCCTACTGGGGATTCCACGTAAAAAAAACGCGCCTACGGACTCTACCTTATAGGTGGCGGGGAAAACGGGGGACCTTTTCTACCTGCTTAACATTCGATAAGTTAAATTTGGTAAGTTCTACAGTAAAGAAAAAAAAAAAAAAATTGGGAATGAAGAATTTTTTTTTCACTTTTTTGCTTATAACTTCTTTAATTTTTAATTTAGGGCAAAAAGTTATATAAATACTAGAGTTTACCCCGCGGCACAGCCGCGGGGTAAACTCTACTGTTTATATAGTCATATAATGGCCAAAATGACCAAAAAGGTCAAAATGATCAAAAAGGCCAAAATGACCAAAAAGGCCAAAATTACCAAACAGGCCAAAATGACCAAAAAGGAAAAATTACCAAATATGCCAAAATGACCAAAAAGGCCAAAATGACCAAAAAGGTCAAAATGATCAAAAAGGCCAAAATGACCAAATAGGCCAAAATGACCAAATAGGCCAAAATGACCAAAAAGGTCAAAATGACCAAATAGGCCAAAATGACCAAATAGGAAAAATTACCAAATAGGCCAAAATGACCAAATAGGCCAAAATGACCAAATAAGCCAAAATGACCAAAAAGGTCAAAATGATCAAAAAGGCCAAAATGACCAAATAGGCCAAAATGACCAAATAGGCCAAAATGACCAAATAGGCCAAAATGACCAAATAGGCCAAAATGACCAAAAAGGAAAAATTACCAAAAAGGCCAAAATGACCAAAAAGGAAAAAATACCAAATAGGCCAAAATGACCAAAAAGGCCAAAATGACCAAAAAGGCCAAAATTACCAAAAAGGCCAAAATGAAAATTATCCCTTGTCCATCCTCAGTATTTAATTTACATACGTACCGAATTTCAGCCAAATCGGTCCAGTAGTTTTTCCGTAAAAGCATAACAAACAAAAAGACAAATATCATGTTATCCCGGAAACTATCCCATTTTTCGGGATAAAAGTATCCTATGTTCATCCTCGGTATCGAAAATATATATATACTGAGTTTCAGCCAAATCGGTCCAGTAGTTTTTACGTGAAAACGGAACAGACAGACAGAGTTACTTTCGCATTTATAATATTAATAGGGATATTTGTAGGCAAAACAATTTGCTACAAATTATGACAACAATTTTTTTGTAAGACGCATAGTTTCCGAGATATCGCTAAAAAAGTGTTTTCCCCCCTTTTTCCAAGATGGCGGCCGAGGGACAAGGGTGGCGACCCCACAAACTTGAGGTTAAGCTTCTATTGATCCCCCACGCATGTCCCAAAAATAAAATTGCGTCCTCTAAAAAATGCAATATTCGGTCCTTAAATTGTAAGATTTCAATCCCTATTATCCCTATTAATATTATAAATGCGAAAGTAACTCTTGTCTGTCTGTGTCTGTCTGTTCCGTTTTCACGTAAAAACTACTGGACCGATTTGGATGAAACTCAGTATATATGTTTTCGATGCCGAGAATGAACATAGGATACTTTTTATCCCGAAAAATGGGATAGTTTCCGGGATAAAAATATATTTGTCTTTCTGTTTGTTATGCTTTTACGGAAGAACTAATGAGCCGATTTGGCTGAAATACGGTACGTATGTAAATTAAATACTGAGGGTGGACAAGGGATACTTTTCATTTTGGCCTTTTTGGTAATTTTGGCTATTTTAGCCTTTTTACTCATTTTGGCCATGTCGGTCACTTTGGCCTTTTCGGTCATTTTGGCCATGTTGGTCATTTTGGCCATGTTGGTCATTTTGGCCGTTTTGGTCATTTTGACTATTTTTGCCTTTTTGGTCGTTTTTGCCTATTCCGTCATTTTGGCCGTGTCGGTCATTTTGGCCTTTTTGGTCATTTTGGCCTTTTTGGTCCTATTCCGTCATTTTGGCCATGTCGGTCATTTTGGCCTTTTTGGTCATTTTGGCCTTTTTGGTCGTTATTGCCTATTCCGTCATTTTGGCCATGTCGGTCATTTTGGCCTTTTTGGTAGTTTTTGCCTATTCCGTAATTTTGGCCATGTCGGTCACTGTGGCCTTTTTGGTCATTTTGGCCACATCGGTCACTGTGGCTTTTTTGGGTAATTTTGGCCATGTCGGTCATTTTGGCCTTTTTGGTCATTTTGACCATTTGATTATTTTGGCCTTTTAGTCGTTTTTGCCTATTCCGTCAGTTTGGCCATGTCGGTCTCTGGCCTTTTTGGTCATTTTGGCCATGTCGGTCATTCCGGCCTTTTTGGTCATTTTGACCATTTTGGCCTTTTTGCTCAAGTTTTGTAATTTATGTTGTTTACAGATAGACGGGGGATGGTATAATTAGCGATATAAAATGAAGTGAATCTTCCGTGGGCAAATACATAAAAATTTAACATAATATAACCTGTAGCGCTTGCTCTATAAACAAGAGACACGCACTAGAGGTTAACCCGCGGCGCAGCCGCGGGGTAAACTCTAGTGAACTATAAATTAAAAATAGGCTCTTACTGAGTTTGTTCTAAATTTAAAATCCATACAGGCCATAAAGTACCTTGATTCGCGTTCACTACCTCGATTTAATTTAGACTTAGCACGGTCTGTGCATACAGCCAGAGCGACAATAATAATACACTCGCGGCTTCGTATTTTGAATAACATGAATATAGGATAATTTATATCCCGGAAAATGTTATCTGGGTTTGATAATTACATTCATTTGTTTCTTATCCTTATTTACTTCGTGTTTCTGTATTGCACTATTCATTTGATTTAGTAGTAGTTAAAACTTAACATAGCTCCATACAATTAATGTCAAATTTCTACCTATAAGGTAAAATGATGTTTTGTAAGATATATAGGGCTCCGGTATTAACTGATTAATAATATATAAATGTTGTTAAAAGTTAACGGAACATGGATAACGATGTTTTATTTTCTGAAGATATGATAATTACCATTCATAACATTAGGGATAAAGTCAACACGGCCTGTGTGGTTGAGTAGGCTAAGCTTTTACCGGCCTACCTCACTGGAACACAGTCTCCGGGTTCGATTCCTCCCAGTGTGGTCTGTTGTATGTAACCCATAACACACTTCTTTGCTTAGCTTCGGCTTATACAATGTATGTGCTTGTCTGCCGATTATCATTGTATTAATACGTGAAGCAAAAACTTTGTAGGTACCCCTTTTTACGAAATACGCGCGGACGTAGGAGTATGAAATTTCGCACATTTATAGTTTATATAGAGAAGGAGTGCAAATGCTAATATATTGTTAAAGTTATGCATAAAAAATGCATTGAATCAATAAAAAAATATTACACACCCTACTATGTATTTGATACACGAATATATACTTTTTTCTTTATTGTTAAAGTCAAATTAACGGTGTAGCCTTGGCGAAATCTGAGACCATAGAAGTATAGTCTTTGACAACAGAACCTTAATAACGTTCAAACTTATAATTTAAATTAATTATCGTCGAATTACGACCACTGGGCGACCACTAGTTTATTTAAATACATGTTTAGCTATCTAAGTATTTTGTCTTTAAATTCATAATTTGTCTCTTCTTAATAATTCTTATAGAATAGCCATCAAAGATAATGCATAAACCGATTTTATGTAAATATTATTTACGGAACTGTAGTAACCAAAACACGACCATACATACGGTTTCGTACGAGCAGAGTCCTTAGTGCTAGTTTTTTTACTTCTTGATCTTGTTCAAGTTAACGCAATTTTGTACGACACGATTTATGTCCAGCATAAGTGACCAGGTTCCACTCTACCTTTAGAGCAGCAGAGCATTTCCATCAAGTGGGCCGTCTGCCTGTGTGCTGAAGTCCTGCAATAAAAAAATGTTTCCCTTCACGCCCACGAGATGGTGCTAAGTCATTCCAGTACAAAATTGCGTTAACTTGAACGTGCTCGAGTAGTAATCAAACTCGCACTCAGCACGCTGTACTTATAAAATAGGATTTGAAAATCTAATTTACATTCTAGATAATAGTATACTTTTATATATGGTAGGCGACTTACGACATCCGCCTAATCCCATGTGACCCTTATAAAAACACCCAAGGGACTGATTCTGTAGCCCTTCCTTCATTACTTTAGTTGTATCAATTCGCTTTCGGCCCCAAGGGTTAGCTGTAACCTGCACATTAGTACACTTCCACGGTATACATCAATCGTTTTATAGTGCTAGGGATTTTCCGTGGGTATGCCCGTAATAGGGATGCGGACGAATTATTATATTGCAATAAATTCTAAATATTTTTTAACTGGCTTTCAAAAGAAGAAGGGTCTCAGTCAATTGTTTACCGTACCGTATTTTCAAATGTTTTGTTTTATTTTAAAAGGGTCTACTCTTGAGGTGGTCCCATTGTCACCAAGTCACAATCTGATGAGTGGATCTGAGATTTTTTATTATTACATGAGTTCAGCAGACAGGCAGACGGCCCACTTGATGGAAAGCAGTTACCATCGCCTATGGACATTTGTAATACCAAAGGTGCTACAAATGCGCTGTTCTCTCTTAAGGGAGCTTGGAACCTGGTCACTAATGCCGGAACACAAGTCAAGGCTGTTATGGTGACATACGCTTGACCAGGGGTGGTAGCCATCCCCAGTCGGGCAAATGCCCTACCACCTGGCTGAGTTTTTTATTTTTATCTTTTTTTGACTTTGACTGCACTCTAAGAGTTATCATAAAAGGATGAAGTGTGTGTGTATTATATTGTTGATTGAATTGATATTCCTCATGTCGTCAAGCAGATGTCATACAGGGGAAATCCATTATTGTTATCATAATTGTTCTATTCGCACTTATCTATTCACGTTGGATAAAATGTGGCGTGGTTACTACATAAATTGTAATATTTACTAAGTTATCGCGACTTGTATACATAATAAAGCTACGTTTTAACGGTTTGAAGCGCGGTAATTAATTTAATTTTTTATTATTTCGTTTCGTAATTATTAGAGTTAGACATGTTTGCTGAAGCATTTCTTGCGCCACTTCTCTTCAAGCCACAACATGCAAAGCGGTAGTATATTAGATTAGGCTCCCGTAGAGAAATTATAACCATAAACAAAACTGAAATTAAATAATTAAAATGAACAAGTTAGCGGTAGGCTAAATGAAACTTTAACAATACCCATTGACGCTTGACTTGGCTTGACTTGAATTTTGGTGAACAATACAATCTTTTCATTCATTCATTATATACTCTATGGGAGCCTAATCTAATAAAATGCCGCGCTTTAAACATTGAAACGGTCAATAACACAATTTGCGCAGTGATGTAGATTCGCATGAGAAACGCGTAGAGGACCGCTATCTTTCAAGATGGTTGCCGGTATCTATACCAAATTTATGTTAAGTAAACAGCCGTATCTCATATCAGGATTTCAAATAACTAAAATTAATGAACTTGACTTAATTGTTTAATACAATTTATGTACAACTAGCTGTCTCGGCAGACGTCGTCCTGCCCGGAAAAGCTTCAATCGATATTTAACAAATACAAAATAGGGCTCGATCGTAGAGGGTTGAAAATTTAGGATTGCATGTATTTTTTAATGCCATATCACAAAAAAAAAAATGTATCTAAAAATAAAAATTTTGGGGTGGACTACCCTTAACATTTAGGGGGATGAAAAATAGATGTTGTCCGATTCTCAGACCTACCCAATATGCACACAAAATTTCATGAGAATCGGTCAAACCGTTTCAGAGGAGTATGGTAAGTAACATTGTGACACGAGAATTTTATATATAAGATTAAAATAACAGCCCATAAATGTCCCACTGCTGGGCTCGGGACACCCATTATAGGGGGAACGGACAGTATACCCGCCGCGCATGTCCAAGGCGGGTTTGACACATCGATTATCTCGATGTGCAGGTTGCATCACGATGTTTTTCTTCATCGTTATTAGCACGTGGTAATTATAACAATATGCATATAAGATCAGAAAATTCCGGCCAGGATCGAATCCGCGCCCTTTGAGTTAGGGACGCGTGCGCTAGCCATTACGCTACTAAGACTTGTAACCTATATTAGGCGTATTTATACAATTCAATATAATTTGATACAAAATATGTCTCATCAGGCTATCAGATGGGTAAGTCAATCTTTAGCGTCTCGTAGACTAAAGGGCGCTGAGTAATATATGGGATACTTTTATCCCAAGAAATTAGATATTTACAGTACGCGGCACGCAACTTGGCCATGTTTTGGCGTAGTGGGAGTAATTTCGCGCATGGCACGTTCAACTCACGTATACACGTTGTGCTTGTGTAGTGTATGTGAATAATCGCGTGGTGTGACGTCGCACTGCATTCGCATCATGAAAAGTCTGTCTGTCTCTTTCGCGCGCGCACAAGCTTACGAGTGTGATGGAGACAGTTGAGTAGACTCTTCCCGCGTCCCGCTTGACAACCAAAGAGACCTAAAAAACGACTTGTGCGCATCTAACGACTCTTGCCAAGTTACGTGCCGGGGACTGTACCGGGGACTACGAATACAAAATCTGTATTAATGTCACTGCGTAAGGTCTAAATAAAATAGAATAGGTGATGAAACTACGTTTTAACGGTTTTAAGCCAGACCTCAAGCCACTGAGCTCTTTCTGCGGGCACTGGAACACAAACCAACTTGATTGACATATTCTTTTATTTTTCCTTCCACCCATTTTAATATTATATAAAATTATTAGAGCTAGGCATGTTTGCTGAAGAGTTTCTTGCGTCGCTTCTTCTCTTCAAACCACAACATGTTACGAAGCGGTGGTAAATTAGATTAGGCTCCCATAATAGTAACCATAAACAATATTAAAACTAAATAATTAAAATGAACAAATTGGCGGTAGGCTAAATTAAACTAACAATAATCATGGACACTTGACATATTTGTCTTCCGTGATCACGGCGACTGAAAAGTGGCGAAACGTCGGAATAATAAAAAATCTAATAAATTACCGCGTTTAAAACCGTTAAAACGTAGTTTTATTATGAATTAAAGTCGCGAAAGCTTAAGAAATTGTTAGTGTAGGTAATTGAAAAGACACATCAGAACAAGCAATCTCATTTCAATCCACACTCAGGACGGTTTGACCGTTAGCTTTCAATTATGCAACAAAATAGCATGTGGAATTACAAAGCAATGAATCTAATTACGTAGCTCTGGCTATAAAAGCTGCTACATAGTATGTAGTGTGTGCAATAAGAACAAATGTACGAGTCGAATTGACTTGGACCGAACATTTGATTAGTTGAGGGCGCATAATCCGTATTTTACTTGTTCATTTCCTATTGCTTTTATAGATTAGATAACACTCTGTTGTTTATATAATAGTATAGTATTTATACTTATCTTATTGAATATGCACTGTTTGCTACAACTCCATTAATTCTTCAAAAGTCATTCTGTAACATAATTCTGTATAAAACTTTAAAAAAGAACTTAAATATAAATAGAACAACAAATATAAAGAAAAACAATTTTTAGCTAGACGTGTTGCTGGGGAGTTTCTTGCCGCTTCTTCTCCTTAACAGCAATAACACGTTGCGAAGCGGTGTATATAGACTAGGAAGTAAAATTAAATTTAAACCTATATGTATGCACCTTCAAAAAGTGTTCTCCAGTGGAACTTATTTTGAATAAAAACTTTTGAATTTGAATACTTACAGTATTTGTAAGTAGTACTTATAACTTATTATTTATTGATGGAATACACAAGAATAAATGAAAATAATTGTGTAGTGTTCCGACATTTGGTGGTGGTTAAATTCTGTGATATCAAAAATAAGTCTGTCAAAGAGGCAAAAAAATTTACTCAAGCATGGCTAAGCAGTCTAACTTACGGAAATACTGAAAACGTGCTAAAAATCTCTGTCTGAATACGAAAATGTATACACACACACGTTTGTGCACTGTGGCTATAAACATCAACATTGGTCTTCAACATACAGGATTTCTAGTTTGGGAGCAGTTGATAACATAAATAATGTAAATTTCACTTTTTGACACTAAAGATGATTGAAAAATCGTGGCCTGGTTCCAGGGCCGGATTTAAATTTGTGCCGCCCCGGGGCACTGAAAATGCCGCCCTATGACTTAAATTTTATTTTAATAGTTTTGATATCTTATTTTTTAAGAATTAGAATAACTAATTGAATGCAGGAAATTTATTATGTATTATATATAATACATAATAAAGAAATATATATTATTAATATATATTATATTTATAATAATATATTATTGGATAATTCTTCAATTTTCGAAAAATTCATTAATCAATTAAAGTTTCTGTTATCAAAAAGACATACATAATTTGAAAATATTTTTAATTCTTCAAAAAAACTACATAAATTTGTCAATTCCAGATTTTTTTTTTATCAACTTTAATTTTTTTCAAACCTTTATAGAAATAAATAAATTTAAACTATTTGAATCGTTTTTACTAAAATTTCCTATATTATAATATACAAAATTTTAATTTGACACATAATACTTAAATTATATTTCTCGATAAAATGTTTATTTAAAAGAATTAGTTAATTATAAGTATATTGTATAGAAATATTTTTCTCACTTTCCAAATTTTGCCGCCCTAGAAAATTTGCCGCCCTGGGCACTAGCCCCGACTGCCCCTAGTGTAAATCCACCACTGCCTGGTTCCAATGGTAGTCCTTTGGTATTGTGAACATAGGCGACGGTAACCACTTTCTACCAGGTGGACAGTCAGTTTGTTCCTATACTTTAACAATAAAAATAAAATAATACAGCTTATTATATTTACTTAATTTTCGTTTGATATTAATTGTTTCTAAAGTCAACACTAGTCGTCATTAAATAACAATTACCATATGCAGATGAATGGTAAAAATTGGACGTCATAAGATATTTTGTCAAAAGTCAAGCAAGAAGCTTATCTTCTTGTTTCTTTGTGTAAACACTGATTAACTTATTACTTTCGGATAACATTTAACAATATGTCAATGAGCCTTTTCTAATTGTTTATGTAATATACACGCAGACACATATTATAGCTTCATTCTTTTTTATTAGTTTAGCTAAAGACAATTTTCAGTTTCTTATCTATATTTTTTGTAGTACTTGATTTCAAGTTTTATATAGTCCTCCTTGACGTATCTGTCAACGGCAGACTTTGTCAAGTCCGGCTGTGCGAGCGTAGGTGGCTAGAGAAACCATATTTGGTTTTAAAAGTCAAGTTGTATAATATAGAATTAATACCCTTACAACCCTAGTAGGTGTCAGTAAAGTGAAGCACTTTTAAGTAGGACGTAAAAGTCTTAGTTCGCTTGTCGACGCGTGGTCCCATCAGTCCGCAACACAAAGTCAAAGTGTGACCAGCTCGAATAGTTCCAAGTCCCTTTTTTAGAAAGACTATTTACTAGCAACATCATTTATGCTGTTGTGTCTCTGAAAACAATTACATGGCGCTCACATCGATTAGTTTTGTGCTTCAACTCTGATTGTAATTTTGTAGGAAACTATCTCTCAGGTATTATTACACTAAATTTTATGATACATTTTGATGGATTTCAAGTTTTATGATGCACTCTTAGTTTATGTACAATTCGTACGGCGTAAGTCAATCGTGCCACCAAAGTGCATTGATATAGCGATATACGACTGGTTCCGCGGGTCTTCGGTCGTTGGCCACGCATTGTAAGTCATTCGTTGACCGACCTAAAAAAAGGCAAAGGTTGTAAACACATGTATCTTCAACCAAGAAGTTTCAGAATCGCGCTTATCATTAGTAGGTTCTGACATTATCATTAGCCTAATCACACGATAGTATTCCTTAATTTTATCAGTTAGTTGCTTTCTTGGTGTATTTTTCACTGTTCTCCCACCAGCTTTTATAAAAAACAATAGCGGAGCGGATGGTAAAAATAATCGCAAGTTAGACATTTTGTCTGATTTATATTTTTTAAATTTCTTTCTACCTTTCTGAAGTGTATACAAAATTATGACATCATAAGTTTCATTTAAACCCGTCCATCCTAGGGTGTAGATGAAAACCAGCCTCAGGTACCCGTTACCTGGTATTTGCTGAACTGCACCTATTTGGTACCATTGAGAGACATTTTTTGCTGTCTAGTTTTTACGTGACGCTCCAACAGACAGATAATAAAAAAAAATGATATTCGGAATGTGCTTGTCCGAATTATTTCCGTATATATATATATATATATATATATATATATATATATATATATATATATATATATATATATATATGTCGGAGAAGGCCTCGTTCTCGTGATATGTTCTTTATAGATTGCAGGTTTATTTTTGACATAGTTTAGACCGAGCAGCGGGTTCAGAGCACCGCTCATACTTCCAACTTCAATACTTTCTTTAAAATTCTCAATGGTCCAACTCGACCTATTGCCATCAACCAAATGTGCCACAAAAACTCCTCCCTCTACCGAAGTAGATACTACTAAAGTATAGAGGGCGTCTGACCCCGCTCGGAGCCATATGCTTTGCTCTGATTGGTCGTTTAATAAATTACAATATTCATAACTTTTATTAGGTTAGAACGATCTTTAAGTTATAGAAACATTTAACAAATCAAATTAAATTAAATTAAGAATTTTAGAAGTAATTAAAATGTAAACAAATGATATTATGCGTTATACATCCAAACAACAATCCATCCAATTATAGCTTCCCTCCGACATATATATATATATTATCCGTGCGGGAACGGAGAAAGAATACAACTTCCTGCGTTGGGGCGGCCTGTCGTAAGAGGCGACAAAACGACCCACAGCCAGGTGGTAGGGTATTTGCCCGACTGGATGGCTACCCCTGGTCTACAGTATGCCTGAGTATGTATCGTTTAAGAGTGCAGCATCGCATTTGTAACACCTTTGGTGTTACAAATGTTCATAGACGATGGTAACCGCTTTCCATCAAGTCGATCGTCTGCATGTCTGCTGAACTCCTGCAATAAAAAAAAGTATTATTGTAGTATAAATGTAACTTAAAACTCATCACATGGTTTCTTTAAATTTACAAGTTCATTCTTTAGAAGAATTACAAATATGTACTTCTATGGAACAAAGAGCACCGGGAACAATGGAACACAGTAGCATTATGTACTGCTGGGAGGGGCTCAAATACTCCCAAGTTCATCGGCCAGATGAGGGGTGATTGCATCGCGTCGATTGTGAGCAACTGAGCAATCTACTTCTTTGTTATCTGGATTGGGCGTGCTATTTACTATTTTTGTGTTTGATTTGGATGCGGCGTTCTACTGGTTAATAATTTCGTGAATATTTGCCTTTGAATGTCTCCAGACAGAGTTTTGGTAGTTTCCTCAATTTGATGGATACCCAAACCGTGGTCATTATTAGATACATTTCAGTACTTGGCTCGAATTTTTACATCCCATACACAAAACTTAACGCCAACCTTTGGGGGACTTATACCCGAATCTCTAGACACTGGTAGTAGAGTGAATCTCGTGAGCGCACCATTGTCTGCAACCACGATTTGTAAGGTCCAATATTTTCTTAAGTATTTCTCTGATTCACGTATTTCGTGGACGAACATGTCCCCTGACGAATGATGGTCCCCCTTTTGAGGTTGTGCAGGAATGTCTACCTTGGACAAAAAATCCAGGTAGGCAGGCACAACTTAGAAGAGGAAGCCAGTAGTAGCCATTCGGTAAGCTTCGACAAGTCTTTTCGCCGACCATTCCGCTAAGTGTATAGACGAATCTCTTTGAGCAGTGCGTCCTACCCATTATACCATACTGTGTCGAGACATGGTCACAGATAGTGGAACTGGTCCACACATTCAAAGTTGCTCAACGTGCTTTGAAATGAGCTATATACTATGTGTTTTTCTTATGGATAGAATCAGAACTGAGGTTATCAGTAACAGAATCAAGGTACGGTTACCTTATGATATATGTCGGTATGTAGTTCGCAAGATTAGCAAGTTGAAGTGGCAGTGGATCGGTCACATCTATCGCAGGACCGATGGCCGATGGGGTAAAGGTGTCTTGGAGTGGAGATCGCGTCTTGGCAAACGTATCGTAGGACGCCCTGCAGCTTGTGAATTGACAACCTGCGCAAGATCGCCGGCAGGGGCTAGTTGAGGACGGCGGAAGACCGGGATATGTGGCGCAAACTTGTTGAACGCAAACCGGCTTAAGAAGAAGAAGACGTATATCGTTGATAACAATAATGAGTTTTAGTAATTGAGATTGTAGGAAAAATGATGATTCGTTCAGGAGATTACTCATTAAGTCTTATTATACACCAAAAACTATTAAAGTGGTACACGAAAGGACATTACTTAAATTACGCGTTATCGCTTTGGAAAATCACGACAAACTAAAGTATTAAAATAGTAAATGTTCAAATTAACCATTTATATTTAACTATTCTAAAAAAATTGCAATTGTGCGAAACTATACTACTTATTTAGACTACTTAGAACGTTTACGTCCTTTGTTGTCTGATTTTCGATATTACTTCTGTTTAATCACAACTACGTTGCTATCGTACGTAATAAAGTTTTAACTGTATGTTCGGATGCTATAAATTGGCAACCTGCCGTGACAAATGTTGGCAGTGACGTAAAACGATACAGCTGGTAGGACATATTAATCTTGTTTAATAGTTGTTTGCATCTCGGTATCAAGAACTCGGAAAGGAGGATATGACGAAAATAAGGGTTTCGTTTGTGCCAAAATAGCTATCGGACCTTAACAATGTCTAATATAATTCTGATTATAGTAGTGGTACAACATGTCATAGCTCAGCAAAAATACACATCCAAGGTTAACCTTAGCTGGTTTTGCACGTGTATACCCGATGAAAATACTGCGCACATCGAATTAGCCGCAATCGTATCATGTTTATTAATTTATTTTTAATTTACAAGTTGGTCCATTTTCATAATCATTATCGTTGTTATCTTAGTTATAAATCCTGGTTGAGTTCAGAGTCTTCACTTTAAAATTTCTCTACTTCGCGTCTTCTTCAGCATCCTTTATTTTAGTATTTATTGTTGGTATTTCGGTAACGGCGATCTTTCAAATGCAATTATTGCGCCGCCTGTGCAGATTCCACCGGTTACAGGTTAGACCGTTTTTAAATTGTCGGTCACAGATCACATAATATAATTGACCTATGGCGTTAAACGTGTGGCTGTGGGAGGGCTTGGGTTTCTTTGTAAATTACGCGTTTCATATTCAATCTAAACGAGCACTGCTAAGTACGTCTTCCCTATAACGACGTTAACCTGGCATCTCTTGGGCGTCTACTGGAGGTGGGGCTTGTTTTGTTTTGTTTGTTAATTGTTTGATAGACGACTGTGATAATTTCTTATTATTTAAAACACGGTGTATATTGACATTTTTCTTATGTTCAATTTATGCTTTTTTTATAAACTATTCAAGAATTGTATGCAAATAATCTTCATCATAGTGTTAATCCTGTGTCTAGAGAGTCTGCTTCGGAACCCGAAGTCAGTTTTACTATTATTTCTTCTTCACTTTGCATAGCTTTAACTTCTATTATTCTGAGATCAGAGAGAGATAATTATTAACCCTCACGACGTCTAACATCACTTGGACCTAACTCTTAAAGAATTCTCGCGGCATTGCTTGTCATTTGCTCGTCCGGCTGGCTACCACCCTAGGTGTAGAGTATGCCACCATAAGAACCTCGAGCTATGTTCCGACATATTGCCCATATCCAGTCCTTTCTTTGAGGCTGGTAGAACTTTGGTAGCACCTTTAATGTTGCAAATGTCTGTAACCACTCCATCAGATGTGGCGTCACTCTGTCTACTGCATTCGTGCTTATCTGCTATGTCACGAATATGAAGTAATCAATGGTAATAATCCATGACTAAAGACGTTTTGAATAGAAGCTCAGCGGAGTAGTGACTCGCAAACAAAGGCATTGTCACGAAGGTCTTACTAAACAGAACCAGTAAGGGGTCGCCCTTGGTATCGAAACGCGACCGAAATGGTGCATCTAGTAAGTGGGTCAAGCTCGCTTGCGTCGGGTCGCCACGTGCTTCTCCCCTCCCCTTACAATCATACAAATCAAATCTAAACCTTACTGACACGAATTACAGTCTAATTCAGATTACGCGATTGTGGGTTGACAAACCTTGTTAACGCGCAGCTGTTTTTGACCACTCTTATCACTGTGCGCTAAGGTTGATGTTTGTTTATCAGATTGCTCTTTTAATTATAACAATGGATCGTTGATAAAGACTGTGGGCTTACTGTTGCCGTGGGTGTATCTTTTATTTGCATTTTAAATTTACTGTCAGGAAATGTACATTGTTTTCTATGAGCGCTGTTTACAACGCAAAAGCGCGCTGCTCAAGTTCTTTGTCTTTGTTTTGTGCGTTTTAGTTAGCTACGTTGTTTTAAGAAGTATATCTGTAGATTATAAGTATGGTTATTACTCTAACTTACGTACATTTTTATAATGTTATCTAAGTATTGCCATTTTTATGTTTTTAGCGAAGATTTTTATGACAAGGTTTTTCTACATACCGACAAAGGACGCACACCTGGCTGTCGTAAAACGCAACGTGTTACCTTTCCTGCATTCGGATTTCTTTTGTCAACTTCGTGTTTAAAATTTAAAAACATCCTATTGTTATCGTACTTATTTCATGGCCGTCATTAGTGTCGGACTAATCTTTGTTTTTATTGCATTGCGTCGAAGCTTGCCAAATGTGCGGATTAACTCGGTGAACGCGGTCCCTTTGTCGGTTTTATATAGTTTAGTATAAAACAATGCCCGAACGGAGTAATGGGGCAGTCAAGCGACGATTACGATACTAGCAAGACGTGTGTAGTACTTTCGATTAGTGATATAATGACGGACTTTGGACGTGTTGAATTGCATTGAATCGTGCAGTGTGAACTGGTTGCATCCAGTTTTATTTGTACCTGTTTTATACGTGTTTGTACGGTTCTAATAAACTCTATAGTAGTTCCAACGGCATTTTAATTCGAGTCCTGTAGCTCGTAACAATACATTTCTATCGCAGATTGATTCTTTTGCGCAGTATGATTTGCTTTACTAGTAGTAAATCTCGAACGTCGAACGTCGTGAATCGAAGAAGCATTATTCCTCTTTCTACTTCGCCCTTGTGTACCAAAAAGTCGGCCACCGTCTACAGAGCTTACACTCTCACTATCGCTGCTTGACTCGTTGCATAATAATTGAAACGCCACATTGACTATTTAATCATAGATTATTCATTTTGTAGCACTATATCAGTAAGCAACCGAAAATAAATTTTATAAGGTCGCTTTGAGTTGTGTCGTAGTAGCATCGATTCGGAATGGTTATTTATGCTCAGTATACGCGGTACCGATTTGTTGGAAAATCTTTCAAGGAAAGGATTGTAACATCGGTTCGACATTTTTGAAGTGACAACTTCTTATGGGAGGGTAAATCGCTTCGTTACGTAACGTACGTAAATCATAAATCACGGAGTTATCGGCGAACATACATAAAGAAAAAAAAAAACATATCGACGAATTGAGAACCTCCTCCTTTTTTCGAAGTCGGTTAAAAAGACTCGAATATCTTTCTAAAACTCTTTAGACATGTTTATTTATCAATTTTTAACTCCTAAACCCCTGGACCAAAAACGATGATTTATTTTCGTTTTCGAGTGGGTCCCGGAATGGTTGAGATCCACAATTAGACCCGGTAGGTGGCGTCGCAATCGGGTTCTAAATTTTATTTATATATTTTTAGGGCAGCATAACGTTTGCTGGGCCTGCTAATAATATAAGAAATCCCTTAGAGTTGTCCAGTGTACAATGGTTTTAACATGAGTAAAAATATTAAGGAGAGTTATTTTGACTGACAGATTCCTAAAATGCAACTTAAAATTCTTGTTTGTCTGTTAGCCTGCTAGAGCATCATGCGAAAACTACTGAGTGATTTTAATCTTCAAGGCAACGCGAACGAAGTTTGGCTGACACAACCAGTGTTTACGTATGGATGAAACGTTTAGGAAATGTCAGCAAGTTTTGGCGCGAAGTGTACGGTATATGTGTTACCTCTCCCATAAGCAATAAATAATGGCGCAGAGCCCATTTACTCATAGGTTATCTATGGTCCCCCCATCCGGTGCGATAGCTGTTATGTATTTGTTTCGCGTAATATCGGGTTCTGTTATCGATTTTTTATTGCTGCAAATATTTTTATTGTAAAATACTTGAAAAATATTATTTTAAGAACGTACTCGCCCTATAACATGTCGCCTTTTGGCTTCAATGTATTATCTTGAAAATTGTTAATTTTGAAGACGTTTTTGAAACTTTATAAATAGTTTATTTGTATATTGTCTTATTTATTTATTGTAGTATCTTTTAAAATTATTTGTAGACTAGCTGTGCCCGCGACGTCGACCGCGAGGAATTTGTTTTCAAAGCCCCCTGATTTTGAAACATTCTTAGCCTTAGCGTGATGATGAGCCTATAGCCTTCCTGAATAAATGGGTTATCTAACACTGAAAAAAATTTTCAGATCAGACCAGTAGTTTCTGAGATTAGCGCGTTCAATCAAACAAATTCTTCAGCTTTATATATTAGTATAAGATTGACAGACCAAAATATTATTCGTTACGATACAACGATGACTATTTATTGTTATACTGTAGTATACCATAAAGACACGATCACCTCGTCATCTTTTTGGTTGTCTATATACGGAAACGACGTAGCTTATCGGGCTTAAAAATACCTATATAAAGTGTTGACCTATACATTTACTTCAGCTGCTTTTTACCTAACCTCTTATGGACAGTTCGCCTATTTGATCATTGTGTGTACGTCGCGGTCTACCGGCATCAACTCCACCATTCACAATGCTGTCATACATTTGTTTTGTGATTTTACTTTCATGCTCCCTAGATGCCCAAAACATTTTAACAAAACTTTTTCAACTCTTGTTATAATTAAAGTTATTTATGTACAGTGTACATAACTAATGTACACACACCGGCACAATTAGTGGAACAGAAAAAGAAATAATAAAGCGGTATGGAAAAAAGAAAGAATTTGGAATAATATGGGTTGTATTTAAAATAATAATTAGGAATAAGGTTACAACTGAATTGACATTACTTAATGTGGTCTTTGTGCAATCTAAAGTAAATAATTATAAAAAAAAGAAATATAACAAAGAGCATTTTTTCAGATTTTCTGTTAACTTAGAAAATTGAATAATTTTATAAATAAAAAACCTAATACCACTATGTTTTAACGGTTTTAAGCGCGGTAATTTATTTGATTTTTAGAGGCCGTGATCACGGAAGACTAAGATGTCAAGCATTTTATTGACGGTAGGCTCAATAAAACTTTAATAATACTCATTGACACTTGACATCTTTGTCTTCCGTGATCACGGCTACCGAAAAGTCGCTGAAACGTCGAAATAATAAAAATCAAATAAACTACCGCGCTTAAAACCGTTAAAACGTAGTTTTATTATGTGTACTAGTCCCGAAAACTTAAGAAAATATTAAATAAAAACCCTATATAACAATAAAAAAACCCTGTATAACAATAAAAAAAAGAAAGTTTAATGTGCGTGTTTCCTTCCCTTGCTCTGACTACAGCTTCCATTTGTATGGAATGCAGCGGATGATGTTGTCTATTTGTTCTTAGGGCAACCTCTGCCACTCTTCAAGCAACGGGTTTCGCATTTCACGTAGATTGTTTAGGGTCGGCATTACTTTTCATTTTAACAAGTCCCAAACAAGCTCTACTGGATTCACGTCCTGGAATCTTGGTGGCCACTGTACTACTGTTATATTCACTTCGTTCAGATATGCTTGAATTTTTAGGGATTTTACTTGCGTTCCACTAATTGTGCCGCTGTGTGTATTTGATAGTTTTTATTATTGTCTTATATTGCGTAATATTTATTACCATTTACGTTCCGAGTGCCATGTCGTAATAAATAATAATCAGTAGTGGGTCTTATTAGTGAAAGAGGTCGGTGCGTCGTTATCTGCGCTGTTATCGGTGCCAAATTAGAGTCCGACGAATCAATGTGGGCCAACCGTCTACAATGGCAGGTCAAGTTCGTTGCCTACATTCTAGCTGACCTCGTTGCGTTCATTGCATATTTTCAACCTTAGCACCGCGTAATAGAGGTTAGATATTTTGATGCTTTATGATGTTTCAACAGTTGACTGTTGAGTTTGCAAGAAAATGAAGAGCAGCTGATGTTATTTCGCAATTCGAATGGATGTAAGATCGCGATTTATACGATATATGTTCTCGAATATATACGATTTATTTATCTATATATTAATACGTGAAGCAAAAACTTTATATGCCTTTTTACAAAAATTGCGCAGACGGAGGAGTATGAAATTTCGCACACTTATAGAGAAAAAGCGACGAATACTATTTAAAGAAACTTACATAATAAATACATGAAATCAATAAGAAATCATTACACACACTGCCGTGTATTTGACACACACACACACACACACACGCATATATATATATATATATATATATATATATATATATATATATATATATATATATATATATATATATATACTCTTTTGTTTATTGTTCAAGTGAAATTAACAGTGCAGTAGTGCCTTGGCGAAATCTGCGATTATATAGTTAGAAGTATAGTCTTTGACATTAATTATTATGGTCGAATTTCGACCACGGGCGACCCCAATTTCTTTAAATTTGCATAGATAGGACAAAAAGAAATTATATCAAAAGAACGTGATCGGTGTGACTTTTTAAGTTATATTTTTATTTGCTTAAAAATAGAGAATTAAAAACAACCCACAGGCAGGTGGTAGGGCATTTGCCCGCCTGGATGGCTAGCACCCGTGGTCTAGAGTATGCCGCCATAATAACCTTGAGTTGTGTTCCGGCAGTAGTGACCAGGTTCCAGTCTCCCTTAAGAGAGCCACTAGCATCTTTGGTGTTACAAATGTTCATAGGAGATGGCAACCGCTTTCAATCATGTGGACCGTTTGCCTGTCTGCTGAACTCATGTAATAAAAAAGCCTACGAATGGGCTATTAAGTGATTCGCATATGACACTCTATCTTTCAAATAGAATAGAAATTGCAGAAAAAAAACTTAATATTATTACATCGTTTTTATCCGCTGAGAGGAGTTAGTAGTTCTACTACAAATTTTTTAACACCATTTACAATGCCGCAATACGAATATCGCGTTAAACCCTTATCTCCAGTTTTCCGAAAACTTGAAATATCTGTCTACAAATATTTTCAAGTAAGTTTTACACACATGATTGTTGGATGTTTTTACTTCGTAAACGAATATTTAGTTAATTTTTAGATTATTTCTGTAATTATTATTACTTTTTTAAAATCTTAAGAAAACATTGCCCGATTTATAGGCAAGACATGCGAGTCTTGCATCCTTTTTTTATGGGTCTCATATTTATGTACCATGTTGAGCAAATAAATGAATTGGAATATAATAAAACTACGTTTTAACGGTTTTAAGCGCGGTAATTTATTTGATTTTTTATTATTCCTAGGGCCACTTTTCAGTAGCCATGATCACGAAAGACAGAGATGTCAAGTGTCAATGAGTATTGCAAAGTTTTATTTATACTACCGCCAACTTGTTCATTTTAATTTTTTAGTTTTAATTTTGTTTATTATTTACTTTATGGGAGCCTAATCTAATTTACCACCGTTTCGCAACATGTGGCTTGCAGAGAAGAAGCGGCGCAAGAAACTCTTCAGCAACATGCGTTGTTCTAATAATTTTATATAATATCAAAATGGGTGGGAGGTAAATTAAAAAGAAATTATCAATCAACTTGTTTGTGTTCCGGTGCACGCAGAAAGAGCTCACAGTGTCTTGAGGTCTGGCAGTTGCTGGCAAACTAAATTACCGCGCTTGAAATCGTTAAAATGTAGTTTTATTATGTATACTACTCGCGAAAACTTAAGAAAATAATTTTAATATATCTATGTGTATGTATAATCATTGAAAAAATTACATATCACATTATGTCCAGTTAAAGAATACAAGACCTGTAATACAACGCTCCTCCTTGACCGAGGTCGTGTGCTCCGATACATCGTTACATGTGTTCTTGTTGCCAACCGACACATATATTGATTGTTTCAAGGAAACTGAGCAATTTTCATCGTTTAGGCGTGTTAGCCTACAAAGACAGACGGACATGACCAAAAACACGTGGAGGATATTTATTTATTGATTTCTTTCAATTCGTCTTCCTTATAATAATAATAATCAAATTTAATCTGTGGCGTGACACTGACCGGCGATTATCTCTATAATAATGCACCCAAGGACAAGCCCGGCCAGTCTAGGACTATTATGGGAAATGAGGACAAAAAGTACCGGGCTATTAGGGCGAATGGCTAGTGGTACTAGGGGTCTGGGAATACGGGGACTATATCGTCCGCCCGTCGCAATATACAGAGAACATGGTTAAATGGGCAGATGGTGACTCGCCACTCCCTGCCACATAAAATGCCTTTGAAGGCAGGGGCAACATGGGTATAAGTGGCTGAGGGGTGTAGAGAGGTGGGCTGCACGTTCAACGAAACTACTTCCGACATTATGCTATTTATCAATTCCACTCCTGGAGCTTGAGTTTTAACTCTAGCGATCTCCACTCCGTGCCGGCTGGCAAGCACGGAGGCGGGGGCTTCGCCTTGGCCCATGGAGTCGATTACGAGGTGTCGCTACTCACCTATGGCTTCGCCACAAATTTTTAATTTAATTCTTGTTTTGCATCCTTGAAAAACCATAAACCCCAGTGTTTCACAAAGATATGGCGTAGTTTCATCGAATAACCTGCGTGAAGGTAATGAAACTGGCAGAACAACATTATTATGAGGAATTCTTGTTCTGTTTAGAGTCTCTTAATTAACATTTAAAGAAGTTTTGTCTATAGCGGGAATAATGAATTCAGTAACGGTTTCTAACGGTTATCTTGCTTATTGTTTATAAACACGCTGGTAAGTAAAACCAGTATGAAATGCTACTTTTTTAAAGTGTAGGTAATTATTATATGAAGTAGGTATTTTATGGATTTGAAATTTCGGATCTGGATATGAATACAGGATACGGATATAAGAATACTTTGGATACTTTCATTTATGTAAAAAAACGCAGAAATAAACACAAGGTTTTACTTACGACTTGTGCGTCGTCAAATGTTACATATTATTACATGTTTTCTAGCTGTACCCGGCAGACGTTGTCCTGCCTTTAAAAAATAAAAATCTTGAACCCGATTCCAGCGTCATCTACCGGAACCATTAATTCTAAACTATTCTCAAATCCACTTGAACAAACAAAAAATTTCATCAAAATCAGGCCCAGCATTTAGGAGGAGTATCGCGGCGCCACCTACTGGGTCCAATCGCTTATTTAATCCATTCCGTCGATGTGACTGACTGACTGTGACTGTCAAACGTGTTGACGGATGAATGGTAACATTGGATGAAATCTGCACAACAAATGTTTTTATTTTATTTAATTCGGAAAACAAACTGTTTATAGCTAAGTATATATTCGGTCTACTAAAATATCTACAACAATTTAATTGTTTCCACATATAGATATCCACAATGCTTGCTAGCAAATGCTTTACAATCTTTCGAATTAAATTAAAAAGAGGAAATTAAAACAAAAAAGAAAGAATCGATTACACGTGTAAAATGACCTATTAAGTGCAACTCACTATTATTCTGACCAGTGATTTACCAAGACCGTCTTGACCACGCTCTCACATAATTTCAGCGTGAAACGGTTAGCTTTGACGTAATCGTGTGTCGTGCGTGAGAGTGAGAGTTTTGATGACCCTATCCGTGCTGGACCGAAAGAGGCGACAAAACAACCCATAACCAGGTGGTAGGGTCTGAATGGCTACCATCCCTGGTCTGGAGTATGCCGGCCTTATAATCTTAAGTTATGTTCCGGCATTAGTGGCCAAGTTCCAGTCTCCCTTTAAAGAGCAGCAGCGCATTTGTAACAATCTTTAGTGTTGCAAATTTTCAAAGGCGATGGTAGCCGCTTTCTATCAGGTGGGCCGTATGCCTGTCTGCTGAACTCATGCAATAAAAAATGGCCCACTTCCTCCTCTGTCTGTCCCTTCCCCTCTATATAATTTTCCCTGTCTGATCTTTCTACCGCATCCTGTTTATATCTAATCCTAAAGACTGGCAATACGTTGATTTTTATCCTGGTGTTCCAAGAGTCAGTAGGCGACGCACGGTAACCGTCCATCTATACAAATATATAAAAAAACCCCTAGATAATGAAGATGGTCCGCCATGCGAAGAACGTTTCTAAAGTTGTGAAGACTCGGTAGGTGAAGCCCTTGTAGAAAACCTGGAAAAGACAGACAGATTAGCGATTGAATATGTGAAGCAACGAATAAGTAGCGAATAAATACAAATTAAATATTAGTAATTTAGGTAATAGTAATATAAAACATAGCCCAATTGACGATAGATATATAGTCGTATACGTTTTCATAGCGTCAGCATTAATGTTATAAATAATAAATTAATTAGTAATAACACTATACCTACTAATAAAGAAGAAAATGTTATATATAAGGATAGGATATTAGATGTAGTCGGCCTGCGTTTCGATAAGTAAATAAAAATGTAGTAGATAAAGTTGCTTATGTAAAAAAACAAATTATTCTAAATTATTATATAGTATCAGTTAAAATATTCTACATCCATAGTTCCCTCTTTCTTAAACCATGAAAAAGGTTACATTGAAGAGAAAATAAAATAAAAAAAAACAATGTCTGTTTGTATTTCCATAATAACATTTTACTAAATGCATGTGAATGTGTATACGCCACATATATATATACAAAAAAAAATTATCTGTCTTTCTGTTTGTTCCGCCTAGTCTCCGAAACGGCTGGACCGATTTTGACGAGACTTTCATTGGCAGATGGCCCATGTTATAAGGAGTAACATAAAATTAGGGTTCCTCAAAAAAAAAAACACGTCTGCCTGTTTGGCAGTTTTCTAAAGAAAATCGTCAAGTGTTAAGGAACAATTACCTATCTCTGAGTGCTGTAGTATTTAATATCTGACAAGAATGAAAGTCTTTGTACAGCAATTACGGCCCGCGACGTAAAGTTACGTACCAACACGTAACAGTTCTGTCAATTATTCATATTGTACATCAGTTTGAAACCTTATTAAGTCGATCGTGTGTACAACATACGTCTAGTTAAGTCAGAGTTTAACTTAGCAAACGTGATGTAACGTCTCATTAAGTTATGAAAAGCTTTTATATTTGTTACAATTTCCTACGTGAAAGACAAATAAATTGATATTGTGTCGGATATCTTATACTAACATATAAAGCTGAAGAGTTTGCTTGAACGCCCTAATCTCAGGAACTACTGGTCTGATTTGAAAAATTCTTTCAGTGTTAGATCCCATCGACCGTCAAAGACCAATTCACACCTGCAGTTCATTACCTTTTCAGAATTTGGACTTCTTTTATTTACTTTGTGTTTAAAATTTGTAATTACAAAACTGTTTTTCTAATTTTCCATTGTGTATTGTAATCTTTTATGGTAGTCATTAGCCAGGCGTGATTCTAAGAAATACAATCTGCGCGGCCGAGAGACATATTGTAATTGTGCAGTATAAAGCAATGCCCCAATGGGGAGATTGGCAGTCAAGCGATAACCGCAAGCGGGGGAAAAACGTGTGTACATTCGATAATCTATAATAGTGAAGGACTTTGCGTGTGTTATTGATTCGTACATTACGTTAGTACTAGTTGTGGTCAGTTATATTTGTACCTGTGTTATACGTATAGTTCTAATAAATTCTATTGTAATTCCAACGGCATTTAAATTCGAGTCCTGCAACTCGTAAAAATATGCTTGATGCCATCTCAAACACGCTTCTGTCATATGATGTGAACAAAAGCAAATTTTGTTGTTACTAATATATCGGGCACTTTTATAATATTCAAATAATGTTGGGTTGTCTTATTAGTCTTGTGTAGTTAATGAACGATGAACTATTACGAACCAGGATTCGATTGCTAACGAGAAAGATCAAAAAGTTAACGCATTTTTCACATCAAGTCAGTCAAAAATGTAACATTTTAATTAAGATTTTGTATCTTTGATTGATTTGGCAAAAAATATTTTATGTAATAAAATGTCAAATAATAAAAATCTGCAGACAAACACATTGTATTTTCCCAAGGCAAGTTACGTTTGTGTCATGGGTAATATAAAACGGATCATTCTGGGGTCGATCTCAGACACCCAGACCATACTTAATAATGAAATGTTCGTTTACTAAATTTATCATGCCAGAAATCGTGTAGTCTATTTATGTGTGATTTACCTTTTCTGAGATACATTTTTAAAATAAGTAGTCAGTTATTATTTCCACCATTTTCCTTCATGGCTTAATTTAAACGCATCAAATAAAGGAGGAGACCGAACTCATAATATCTCGAGTGTTTATAAATATATAAATTTATCTGTCATTCTTGTTCGTTCTTGATTTTAGAGTAGTTTTAATGTTATTTTTCAATCGTTAGTTTCTAAATTAGTTTTAATTTTAGTGAAATAGCATAATTATAATTCGGCTCCCATAGCACCACTATGCTCTAAATGCTCGTGTGTCCGCTAGTTAGGAATGCATGACGCATCAGAGCGCGATGTCCATTGCCAGCTGGGCTTTGATACTGCGATAGCTTGTTTAGATCAAACCGGCAATCAACACGAACACCGTCATAAGGCCTGGAGGAGATCAATTATGATTGACAGCTTTGACACGCCTGATAGACGTTGAAGATCATATTGCTAATATCTTGCTCATAACCATAGAAGAGGAATACTGAAGATACTCGTCCAGTAAAAAATGTAAATACTAATTTACATTGAACCCAGCTACTTACTTCAAATTCAAATTATGCATTAATTGAAACCAGTACAGCGCTAGCAAGTGTGACTGACTTCAATGTTCCTAAAAGAATATTTTGAAGTCAGTCCGCTCCCCAAGCTAGTAGCTGGGTCAATATAAATCACCCTTTATTTGTAACACGCGTTCCAATTACAGTTGGTGCAGTCCTTGTTTCTGTAGAAAATCTCAATCAAAACTTAGATGAATAACTTATGTCTGCCAGTTTGGATGAATCAACCAAAGTAATCCAACTAAACGTGAACTTGGATCATTCAATGACATGAAATCCTGCGTTTCCTTTTATTTCTGTGTCTATCGACCAATTTGATTCAATTTGTTTGATCCCGCTAACATCAGAAAGAAAAGAAATAAAGACTTTATTTGAAGACAGCGTAATTACATTACTTGCATTTGAAAATTTGTATGCCGCATTTTCAGCAAACAAGGTTTGCACTCAGCTTGTTCCTGTGTCGGGATTATATCCGACACAACGCTGATTTTCAGTGCAAAACTTTCGTTTATTGCTGTACCAAAAACTAGTCGAATATTAATCTAAGTTTACAACTATTGATAAACTATAATATATTTATTATAAACAGATAAATCAAAATCAGCATAAGTCGTAAATTGAACATTCTATTTAGCTTCTTTCAATTTCATGACATTAACATACCTAATCGAGGAGTTAATTAAGAGTTTCAATTTATGACTGATTTAAATGATAAAATTGACTAAAAAAATTTGAGATTTTCTAAAAACAAGAACCGACTGATAGTGCCACGTTTTTACTGGACGATTTTAATTCCTTAGTATTGTCTTTCCATGGTCAATAGGTTGCCAAGTATTTTGCGATTATTACTCCCCCTTTCACTTAAATTTTCAATGTTCGAGGTCATACCGATGTAAAATATTTTGCTATATAAAGCTGATATTGTACGGTTCAATCAGATTGAAAGGTCTAAAACTAAAAATGTAAAAATGATTACATAAGGGAATAATTGAAAGTTGCACTCGTGACTTTAAGATTATGAAGAAGAAGACTAAAGTGTTGTGTTATTAAACTAGAAGATTGATGGGTATGAATGTAAAGGTAGGCCAAAAAGAGATGGAAGGATTGTGTGATGAAATATGCGGTGATTGTGGTGTGACACAGGAGGAATGCCAGAATAGAAGAGTATGGAAGAAATAAATATTGTGGCGACCCCAATTTATTGGGAGAGGTGAAAGATATGAAAAGAGAGAACTGAAAGCGTATGCCAACATTGAATAATTCAATTTTATATTTACATAGATCATTTTGATCGTCTAATCCAGATTATAAGACTTAAGTGAAACGTGTAATATCAGCACTCGCCCTCTTAATTAAATCCGACAGTGACAATGTCAATCATAATTTACCATCTCGAGGCCCGTTATCCGCGGCGGCTCCTTAATCCACGTTAAAGGAAGACCCGCCGAGCAGACAGAAGCGTAAGTGGTGTGCATGGGGCCCCCTTGATCTGTTTAATGGACATGGATTTTCTCTATTTGTTGTAAGGTGGGACGCAGGGTCCGGGCCGACGACCCCACCTGCCCTATCTCCACTTACGCCTCTGGATGTATCGTACGTTAACATTTCATAAGTTATTTGTACGTTTCTCTGTTTACTGTCCCGCCCCTTGCCTTTTATCTTTATCGACCAGGGTCTCCAGATTGAGCTCCGGAAATTCGCCCTATAACAGACGACATATATCCTCGACTTGAAAATATTTCGAAAGCTTTTCTTCAAAATTTTAAACCTACCTATTCCTTTAAACTAGGAATTATTGTCAGTGCTGGGAACTTCAAAAGGCGTAATATGTTAGACTAAAACAACTAATACTTGGACTTAAAGTTGTGAAAGATTTTAGTTCTTGGGGTTGATTGAGGTAACAAACCTCCCAAAGACAAAGTTATATTTCCCAAATGTCTTCAAGGATTTTGTGTGCCCAAAAGTTTTCCATGCGAAAACATTTTCCCCAATACCTCATATATGATACCCCAAATCTGGAGACCCTATTGTCAACTCGGAATTTGCACTCACGTCAACATTATTTAGAACACATATTTGCACAGACCTATCTGCCCTAATATAATTCATGTAGATAGCTCTCATTTGTTAAGGTTTTAAATAATTGGGTCTCAGAATGACTCGTAATCTCTAGTAAACATAACAACAGATTTTGTAGGCCTTGTAGATGTAGGCCATTAGCTAAACGAATTGAATAGAAAATGTCGTTTCCATACATTTTCACCATATTCGTTTAGCGTTGTATGTTTTGTATAGCTTAGAATTGTAGAGACGTCATGGTGACTGGTCCCTTTTGATATGTCACTAAATTCTGCATAAACGAAGAGGGCTTCTCATTTTCCTATAACACATTGTCAATTAGATGTTCTTTTCTCGCTACTATTGTTGCTTTCTAATTTAGTATTTTTAATAGATCTATTTTAAAACAAATGATTAAACTGCACTGCTAAATGGACGCAGTAGTCGCACTGTTAGCAGGAAACTTAAATTGATATATTGTGTAATTTACAAAACAATTATAGTAAATTTAGAAATACATGTTTTACACAAGGAAGGTTGAACGTTATTTATTTCTATAAGGAACTAAACTTAAAGTATTATGTAATAGAAAAAAACACGATCAATTATAAAGATTACATGGTTAATATGGAAGGCTGGGGAATATATATAGTTTTGAATTTGTTTTTGTCAATCAGTATTCTATGAAAATAGGCTTAAGCTTGATATTAGACGGTTCATTTGTATTTCAATTTGGATGAAGCAACCATAGAGTACATACATACACGTATGTACAATTAAACTTGAATCATTCAATGTAATTGATTTCCTATCGTTCATCGTTTATTTTCAGTTCTGCGCCCTAACCAAATTGATTCGATTATTCTCTCACTTATGTAGAATTGTTAAGTTCTTTTCTGCTTTTAGTAAGGACTTAAATAGTAGTATAATTACAAATACATAATGTTTGTCATACCTTCGTGTTGTGATTGTTTCATGTTTTTTATTATTATTGTTGCAAGTGTATGACAACTGTTGTTTGTTGCATACAATGAAGAAAGCACAAATGAACAAATACAAATATTATGCATTAGGTGTAGTTTATAGTCTAGTCATTATCACTATTAACGAAGGTAATGAATAGTGTTTTTCAGTTAATGTTCTTATTTAAGACGAGGATATGCCCGCGACTTCGTCCACGCCTGACTTAAAATTCCCGCGGGATTCCCAGTCTTAAAAGTTGCGCAGACTTTAAATGTAAAAATTTGCAGTCGATCAGCGAAAACCGCATCAAAATCGGCCCAGCAGTTTTCAATCTGTGTGATTGTTTTAAACGAAATAAATAAATTGGCAAGCATGTTATTCTTCACGACGTCAAAGCCATTATTTCTTCGCCCTAGCCCTTCTGCCGGAACCTGGCGGTGGCGGTATGTCTGGAGATTTGTTTCCATTATAGGTTTCCGTAAAACGGGATAGTACCACCGAAACCTAATCTCCCTATGAAGGTACCCCACACAAAGTCCATATATCGTATATTGGATGAGACGTCAAGACGTACTCGAGGTCGACACACCCGCGTTTCCTGCAAACAAAGAATCCGAAACGTGAGTAAGCGTTGCCAATTATAGCGCGGCCCGCTTTGAACAATCGCGTGTACACTCAATTATTGTTTTCTGTAATGAAATTCTAATAGATAGCAAACATTTTGCGGTTTAAAATAAACATCTGTCTCTTGTTGTGATTCGGGATCAGATTGTTTGAAAACTAGCCATCTCTCGACTTTACTAATGCCATCTATCTACGTGTCATTTAAGAACTGTGCTCATGTCAATGAAACCTCCTACAATCTTTACTCCTACACCCATTTTTTCATCAATTTGGTCCATGTTACTCTCGCCTTGATCTTCCTTGCTTTCACTTTGCGTAACAAATGGCCAAAGATCTTCCACCTTCTTTCCTCAAGTGATTTTGAAATCGGACGTTTCTCTTATACTATTTCTTTAAGTCTTATTTACTTTACCACTAATGCTCTTCATGTGTCTCCAATACCACATTTCGAATGCGTCTAATCTATCGTAATCTCTTTGTGCTAGTGTCCAAGCCTTACATCCATATAATCCAATGTTCCGAATAAAAATGTTTATTAATCTTTACTTGACGTGTTGTGCTATACATAGATACCGTGAATATCTAACTGCTAGGCTCATTTCGAATGCGTCTAACCTATAGTAATCTCTTTGTGCTATTGTCCAAGCCTTACATCCATATAATCCAATGTTCCTAATAAAAATGTTTATTAATCTTTACTTGACGTGTTGTGCTATACATAGATACCGTGAATATCTAACTGCTAGGCTCATTTCGAATGCGTCTAACCTATAGTAATCTCTTTGTGCTATTGTCCAAGCCTTACATCCATATAATCCAATGTTCCGAATATAAATGTTTATTAATCTTTACTTGACGTATTTTGCTATACATAGATACCGTGAATATCTAACTGCTAGGCTCATTTCGAATGCGTCTAACCTATAGTAATCTCTTTGTGCTATTGTCCAAGCCTTACATCCATATAATCCAATGTTCCGAATATAAATGTTTATTATTATTAATCTTTACTTGACGTATTTTGCTATACATAGATACCATAAATGTCTAACTGCTGGGCTCATTTCAAATGCGTCTAATTTCTAATCCATCGTAATCTTCTTGTGCTATTGTCCAACTCATTGTATTTATTCATAGTATAGGAAGCAGTAGTTGAATATTAATAATACTGGTGATTATCTTTTGTTCTCAATATTAATTAATAGCTGTGAAGGATCGTTATAACATTGTACACAATAAGATATACAGTAATCGGTTTCTTTGTTTAAACAATAAATATATTGAAGATTAGCAAGAAGTCACTTTTTCCTTTCACCTTTTTCATATTATTCTGGGGAGGGACCCACGAGTTGTTCTAGCTTATTAAGTTGTAAAACTAGTTACGCAGGACATTACATAATTCATTCATATTATCAGCTCGCGATACTTCGCTCGCGTTTCCATGACTACGACGTATTTTATAATGAATTGCAACGGATAAGTAACTAAAATTAACTAACTATTTAGTAAAAATGAAAGCTCATAGATGCACACAGATTCATCCAGTATAAAATAACGGAAATTGCTTTTTACGAAAATTGTGCGGACGGAGGAGTATGAAATTTTGCACACTTATAGTTTATATAGAGAAGCGACGAATGCTAATTTTTTTAAAGTTATGCATAAAAAATACATTAAATCAATAAATAAACATTACATACACTACCATGTATTTGACACACACGCATATATAATTTTTGTTTATTCTTCAAGTCAAATGAACAGTGTAACCTTGGCGAAAGCTGTGATTATAGTCTTTGATATTAATTATTATGGTCGAATTTCGCATAACAATAACGGCTCAGAAACGTCCCACTGCTGGGCTCAAACCTCCCGTTTATAGGAGAACGGACAGTACACCCGCCACAAATGTCCAAGGCGGATTTCCTTATCGTTAGCACGTGCTAATTGTAACAATATGCACATTAGATCAGAAAACTGCCGAAGACACTAGGTTTATATGGCTTTTTCGCATAACCTTTATCAAAAATGAGAATGTCAGATCACCAGTTCATCGCACTTCACCCGTTGACTTGCTTGACCTTCGATAACGAGGGAACTCACTCCCTTGAGTGAGTCAACAAACCTGTCTCGGGCAATGATTCTGTTTTTTCTCTCTTTAATTAAAGGACATTTACCTTTGTTATTAATGCATTTATTTCTTTAAATGTAGTTTTATTATACGCAAGTGCCCGTCCACGACTAAGTCTGCGTTTATTCTGAAAATTCATAATAAGGACACAACCGTCAACATCGTCTGCCGCTTCTCTCACGTCTGTGCACGCCTGCGGGCTGCGTCACCTGCGTTGACGTGTGTTGTTGCCCACGCCCTGTCAGGCATATTGACACGATGAACAGCGATGGCGTTTCTACTTAACATTTATTATGTCTTTCAAGACCACAGGCCATAAAAATGACCCGGGCATTTGGAGAGCTTGCATGGGGCCATGGGAAGGCCAACACGTAGAAGCCCCTTGACAAATTTAATTTGTAAATGTGGTGTGACACTGACCGGCGATTATCCTGTCTTCACCGTATAGTAATGCAACCAAGGACAAGCCCCGGCCAGTGTACGACTATTGTGGGAAATAAGAACAAAAAGTACCGGGCTATTATTGGGGTGAACTGCCAGTGGTACTAGGGTTCTGGGAATATGGGAACTATGGCGGATGCCCGTCGCAATGTTAGAGGAACATGGAAAAATGGGCAGACGCTGACTCGCCACTCCCTGCATGGACCCTAAAAGATTCCATAGAAGACAGGGACAACATGGGTGGCTTAGGGGTATAGAGTGGTGGGCTCCAGGTTTACCGAAGCTACTTCTTACGTGATGCCATTTATCGCTTCCACCCCTGGAGTTTGAGTCTTAGCTCTATAGTAGAATTATTTTCTCCGTGCAGTTTGGGTCATAAATCAAACTCGTCCTCAGCCCGGCTAGGGCGGTGAGCATGTTGCGCGGGCGCAATGCCATTAACGATAAAAACTCATTCTTATCAAAGAAAGATTATCATTCTTATAAAAATCATTATTATCTTTTTTGCTGTTAATTTTAAACTTAGATATAAGTATTTATATTTATTTTTAATATAACTTGTTACATTCTAAACTTTTGTACTTATAGTTTTTCAATACATAGATACCTAATTATTAATTTATTATAAATCATTATTATTCTTATTTTAATAAATTACGTTGTTTTATCTATTTTTTTTCTTTCATTATCTTTTTTTTCTTTTCTTTTATATCACTAACCCACAAAATGACAAAACTAAATACACTATCGATAACGCTTATCGACAATAATAATGCGTATCACTATGCCTGCCCATAAGGCCCGTGAGTGGAAGAGAGAGCGAAATACTCGCTTCACTGCTCCGATTATTTATGACCCAAACTGCACGGAGCAAATAATTCTACTATAGCAATCTCTACTCCGTGCCGGCTGGCTAGGCAAGCACGGAGGCGGGGGCCTTGCCTTGGCCCCCGGAGTCAGGTACGAGGTGTCGCTACTCACCTATGGCTTCGCCACAAAGCCCCCCTGCGGGTTAATTAATTCAATTATTAACCCTAGGGTCTATTAATTCTCTATTATTATTGTATACAATTTAACAACAATCAATATATTTGTTATTATGATATCGTCATCGTCAGCCATTTGTAGTCTGTACTCTGATTTCCTCATCCAGCGTCTACCAGCGATCTAGCACAGGTCGTCGGTCTATCGGGCTGAAAGGCGTCCGACACTGTAGCGGTCTCCACTCTAGGACTCCTCTGCTCCATCGGCCATCGGTCCGGCGGCAGACGTGACCGGCCCACTGCCACTTCAACTTGCTAATTTTTCGAGCTATGTCGGTTACCCTGGTTCTCTTACGGATATCGTCATTTCTGATTTGAGCGTAGAATATCATAAAATAGTTAGCAATTTCAAAACTGCGATTGGTTATTTGACTAAACTTGACATAATTCTGTCATTAAAATTTAACAAAATAAATAGACATAGAATTCAGTAAATATCAAGTGTAATTAATAATTATTATAGCACAACTTAAACAGTATCTTGAAAGTTTCAATAAGAACTTATGTTAATTAATAGGTGTCGATTTTTAGACTTCGTCAAACCGAAAATCACTTTTCCTTGATGTCGACCGCTGGGTAGCCGATTTCGAGTCAAGCGAGGATTACGATACGAGCAAGACGTACATTCGCTAAGCTATATAGTGACGGACCTTGCGCGTGTTATTGAATTGTGCAATTTGTACTGGTTGCGTCTAGTTATATTTGTATCTGTGTTATACGTGTTTGTATAGTTCTAATAAATTCTATAGTAATTCCAACGGCATTTTAAGTCGAGTCCCGCACTCGTAACATTCTGTTTTTTTATTCAGAAGATGCGTCCTGTTGTAATGCTGGCTTACATTGAGCCCAGTAGTGGCATTTGAAACACAAAGTTTGAAATAGTCCTTCATCTCGCGTCCAATGATATCCAGGTCCATATCTTCGTTTGTTGTGTAAACACGTGCCGGTTCATTAACCTGTGTTGTTGTTCGGTTGGCGTGCGCACGCGCTTCTCACCCTTGTCTGGGTGAGTATCATGCATGGCTTCTGATTGTTCGCAAGCTCTCAAGAATAGCGATGCCCACGTTTAAGTATTATACGTTTAAGTATTATGTAAGGCTATGTATTTTTGCAGTGTTTTATCTATTATTGAAAATAACACATATTAAGGAAAATGTTAATTTTAACAGTGCTATTGTTAGAGGTCAAATCACCATTGCGAGGAAATTTTATTTTAAAGTATTAGGTAAGGTATGTTATAATAAATTACTTAATGCGATTGCAATAAAAACTATTTGTAGTTATAATATTAAAACCTTTTGTTTGTCTATTTGTCTAACAATTTGAAAATTTTATCTCTCGCAGTATACAGCAGTAGCACTCAAATTTGAAAATTTTCAATCTAGGTCGCCGTCTTATATAGGTCGTTAAGTACTTCTAATGAAATTCTAAAACTAGGTAGAAGAAATAAATGAATAGAAAGTATGTATTATAATTAATTAAATTTTTTTGTCTCTGAATTTTATAGTACTTATGTTATAAGATTTTACTAATATAGTGTCACAAACAAACTTACAGAGAGTTCTTTGTTGGAACGACAGTTTGTCCTTTCGTATGTACAATACAGGCAATTGTAATGGTGCCTGGCATTGATGTAATTGCTACATCAATGGTGCCTGGCCATTACATTAACAATCCATAAATTACCTAATAAAATAAAATAAAATAATATATTTGACAACTTGTTCATTACTTGTAATCCCAAATCCAGACGATTTTTGATAATCGGTTGTATTTTTAATCGATTAATTCGTAAACAAAATGTAAAAAAATTGGTTTTAAAATTTGAAGTTGTTTCAATTAGAATGATTTTTAGGGAAGTATATAATGATGTTTAATCCTTTAAATATATCCTATGGTTCAGAAATTATCATCAACATTATTCGCCTCAGTAATGATTTTTTTAAGGGAAACAGTAATTATCACTTCATATGCCGGTTAGATTTTTGTAAAACATGAAGAGTGGAATAATTTGCCGGAGTCTGTTTTTCCTGACAGATACAATCTTGATGTATTCAAGTCACGAGTGAATAGGTATCTTCTAGGTAAGCGTGCTCCATCCTAGACTGCGTCATCACTCAACATCAGGTGAGACAGTGGTCAAACACAAACCTATACCTCCATAATAAAAAGGGCAGGGAAGAACAAGAATTTTAAGATTTCACGAGAATTATTTAGGTATTGATACGTTCTACTAGATTTATTGAAACGTGGTTAGTGAGATAGAGCTTAAATCACATACTGTTTATTATTTCGGACATGCCAGACAATCGTGTCTATTCTGTTTCAATTACGTTTATTTGTTACGCTTACGATTTACGAATGAATTGTATTGTGAAGCGATTCGGTTTCAAGTGTTTGGCCTTGTGATAGGCTAATCGTTTTTCACCCGCTTTATTTAAATTTCAACTTTCAATCAGTTGGTTTACGGTTTATTTTAAGATTGACAGAATTTGATAAGCGGTGCGTTGTTGGTTCCTCAATTAGATTTGTTTTCATGGGATGTAATGCTCACTTTGACATTAAATCTTTATAGTAACTCCTTTGAAGGATGATTTGGAGCTTCTGGCTTGGGGAGTGGACCGATTTCAAATATTCAATTGGAAACATTGAAGTTAATCAGACTTGCTAGCGCTGTACTGATTTCAATTCAATTTACACGATATTCAGTAATAGCTGCTATAGATAGTAATTTTCTTTATGTATCTTTTAATTCGTTGCAAGACACCACTTCCTGGAGCCGCTACGTTCGTGTACCTAACGGTTCTCAACAACATTCATTGCCCTTGCGCACCAAGGTATTTGAAATGAGCTCTGTCGAAGTTTTCCCACGAATTATGAAGTATTTTTTAAGAAAAGTATTGAATTTTAAATTCCTTCGACGCTTTTAATTTGAGATTAGGAAATTGCTACATGATGCTATAAAACCTGAGAGTTAATTTTATTTTCAAAGTATGCTATCGGTGATTAAAAATTAAGACAAAAGGAATTAGGAAGGAATAGACAATTTCTATGTTTTTGAGTTTCTCGACCTCATGTAAGTCTCTAAGACTCCCTCGTAAGATCTCTTCTCGAATAAGAATTTGGATTTATGAAGGTTTCTACTAAGTTGAAATCCTTGATATTGTAAAAGTTTAGGTAGCCTCAAATGAATCCCATGATCATAAGGAGAGAATCTGAGTACTTTTGCATATTTGGCAGAAGTGCATTGTGAATGTATTTTCGGCCTTACGTTGTCTAATAAAGCTCTCTGAACATAATTATGTCAGATGGTAGATGTTTCGCATGCACACATAATTTCTTGGATATCTTACGTGATTGTGACATTTGGCTTTGCTCGTATGATTTATGACCAAAATAACTTTGCTGGATTTACTAAATGTGAGTACAAATACATACGTAAATATTATCAAGCTTGTTTCCCATAGGTGAAGGCAGAGACTATGGATCTCGACTTGCGACGATCTTATCAAACAATTTTCGCTTTATCTACTTTAATTAACCTCTTCATACTTGCACGTTTATTTCAGATGCTTTTTACTTGACTTCTCTTTAACGCTTCTGACATTTAACTATCGTCTCTACGTCACGCTCTACCGGTCAATTCTACCATTCGCAATGCAACAACAATGTACACACTTGTTTGTTGATTCTACTTTATCCATACATTACCTCTAGATGCCTAAACCACCTTAATATTTCTTTTTCAACTTTTGTTATTACATCTTCTTTCGTTCCACAACGTACCCTTATTGCAATGTTACTTATCAAATCATTAATTAAAATAAGAGCTTCTACTTCCTAAAGCTCTTATTTTAACTGCGTTTATCCTACCTTCATGCTTCTTCTGCCATACCCAACTTCATTACCATACATTAAAGTTGACACCAAACCCTCTTTGTTGGACAGCCAAAAATGCCCTTACATAAGAGATTAACGCATAAGTATTATCAATATCATAACAGTTTTTATTTATATTTTCCAGTCTTTCTCTAACAGCATTTTAAGTTTCAATAGATCTCACAATATTTTCTAGTCTCCCTGACTTCTCTTTTACTGCAATTATGTCTCTCAGGGTAGCCGACTCGAATTCTTCGATGCAAAATTTATAATGATTCATTCCAATCAGAACATAACATTAGACTAGTTTAGGTCTAAATTTTCTTATAATAAAAAGTGATTGGAAGAAACGTGAAAAGAGATAGTTAGATAACTCTTTATTACACATCAAACCATAATAAACAAGAGAATAAAAACAATAGACCATAGATAGTAAAATCTTTATCGCTAAAAAGCGATCTCTTACTGAGTTTCTTTCTTTTTAGCTTATAGAAATTCTTATCTCTACATTAACTGCAAAAGACTGAGCAGTAAATGTTTTTATCTGAGCAGGAATCTATAGGACAGCTATTGTTGCTAACTATGGTTGACTATAAAGTCTCGCACGGACTAAAGTATGTGTATCATTCATTAATTTATTGCATTAAGCGTTTAATGTTATCCGTTTTCAGTCGCATGAAAACCTAACTGGTTGCCTTGTTAAAGTCAACCGACCCTCATTACGTTCAAAGCTATCATGTTTATGCGTTAACAAAGCGTAATAACAACGGTGTCATGTCCGTTTCCAGGTCATGGCAAAACCCACAAGGACGCGGCGAGTGTTCGTGCAACACACCCGATACCGGCGGCCTGCGGATTGTACTACTTCGAGGTGCGGATCGTGTCGAAGGGACGTGACGGCTACATGGGCATCGGACTATCGGCGCATGGGGTTAACATGAACAGATTGCCTGGTGAGTGCGATACTTATTCGTTAAAGCTGATTTACACTCGATCCAGCTACTGAGTTCAAACTGGCGCTAGTGCTGGCGCTGAGAACTGACACGCTGTTTACATGCAGTCAGTAGTGTTGGCTATTTATTTAGATTTAGATTTAAATGAATTCTCGTAATCGGCAGAATTTGATGCGATTGAATTGTTTGTTGACAAAACATTTCTATCTATTGAGAGAAGTGTTGGCGAAAATATTACAAGAAAAGGTTAGCCTAGAGCTAATAGTGTTTCCTACAATGAGTGAGAGGTCCAATGGCCCAGTGCCTTTCTCTCTTTCTATCTAATTCTCCGTATCGCGTCCCTCTGTCCTATTCCTCCTGTCTGATCCCTCTATCTCAGCCCACTTTCTCATCGTAAAAGCTGGCAACGCATTGGCACTAACAGTACGACAGACCAAGTGCGTACTGTGGACGACTTCCAAGAATGAAATGGAGTGTGGAGGAAGTAGTTGTAGTAACATCTTCCTTGCTCTCTCTCCCAGGTTGGGACAAACACTCGTACGGCTACCACGGCGACGACGGCCACTCGTTCTGCTCATCCGGCACCGGACAACCTTACGGACCGACCTTCACGACCGGCGACGTGATCGGCTGCGGCGTCAATTTGGTCGACAACACATGCTTCTACACCAAGAACGGACACCATCTCGGAATTGCATTCAGAGGATTGCCGGTGAGTGATGCCGTACAATTCTACCACCATCATCATCGTTATAATCGTAGTCTTTTATTTGTTATCCCTCGCTTTAATGTTATTGGGGAATGATATTTTAACTTATACTACATATAAAGTGGAAGAGTTTGTTTGTTTGCTTGAACGCGCGAATTTCAAGAACTACTGGTCTGATTTGAAAAATTATTTCAGTGTTAGATAGCCCATTTATCGAAGAAGGCTATCGGCTATAATCATCACGTTAAGACCAATAGGAGCGGAGCACCATTTAAGCTTTAAAAAATGAAAGTTGAAGTATTAACGAAGAAGTTCAAAGTATTTCTAACTCTATCTATGTGAGCAGCATAGTGTTTAAATTATTAAAAAATAATTGAAATTGAAATGAAATTAATTTGGGAACTGCTGTATTAATCTAATAATTAAATGTAATAAACACATTGGTTTCTTGCGCACTGTTTTATTATATTGATTTATGAACTACCCACATACATATACAGTGGTGGTCATATAATTAAGAACGATTTGAAGCTGTAGGTTTTTTTTGTTTAAATAATGTCATACACAGAGATGTGTACCTTCTGAGAAGCAACCAGTTATGTTATAAAATAGCCACATTAATAGAGAAACGTGGCTTAGGAATAAAGAATAAATTCGCTAACTATTTTTTTCACATTTTATTTATTTTACCAAGGTAAGACATTCAAATAGTACTGAAGCTGGACAAATGATTAAGAACGATTTATTAAACTGCTCGGGAATCGTTTTGTACGATTGTATGACGACACTCACATTTAAAAAATCACAATAATATGTAGCTCGAGAAATTAAAAAAGCATTTTAATACATTTTTAACTAAAATTAATAGTTAATGGCATATCCACGGCTTTTAATTACTGCTTTACAGCGGCGAGGCATTGACTCTATTAATTTTTGACATTTCGCAAGAGAAATAGAGTTCCATTCTTCTAAAAAACGTCGTACAGCTCTCTTAAATTGCCACACTGTATATTTGAAACCTTTTTCTTTACTTCGAACCACAGATCTCTATTAATTTTTGACATTTCGCAAGAGAAATAGAGTTCCATTCTTCTAAAAAACGTCGTACAGCTCTCTTAAATTGCCACACTGTATATTTGAAACCTTTTTCTTTACTTCGAACCACAGATTCTCTATTATGTCTAGATCTGGGCTGTTGGCTGGCCAGTTTAAGCTAGAAACTGATTGCGTTGTAAGAAATTCCTTTACGGTGCGTGCAGTTTGCTTTGGAACACTGTCATGCTGGAATGTCCAAATAACCAGTAGAACGTCTTCAGCATAAGGTAACATTGTTTCTTCCAGTATATTTTTGTATTGGAACTGATCCATGATACCTTCTATGAACTTAACAGATCCAACACCATGTCCAGAAAAGCACCCCCAAATTTTCACATTTCCGTCACCATGCTTCAATGTAACTTTCGTGTACTTAGGGTCGAATGCTGTATTCGGGGGACGTTGTACATATCGTTTTCCATCAGAACTTACTCTGTTTATTTTCGTCACGTCAGAAAAAAGTACATTTTTCCACTGTCGCATAGTCCAGTTTTCATACTTTGTCGCAGATGCAAGCCGGGCTTGCCTGTGGCAAAGTTTCAACATGGGTACCTTTCTTGCTATCCTACCGTGCAATTTTTCTTCTACCAAACGTCTTCGAGTAGTACGTGCTGAGATTGCTGAAGGGTTGTTTTCACCAAAATATTCTTTTCTTAGCTCATTGGACCCTTTAAAAGGATTTTGTTTTGTCATACGAACGATGTTTCAGTCATCTCGAGGAGTTGTTTTTCTCTGTTTAGGTACACGTGGAATATTCGAAGTAGTTTGATACGTAGTAAAATGCTTTACAGCGTGGAATCATCGTTTTTGATCATTGGAGATGATCGGCTATCTTTTATAAGACCAATTTCTCTTGCGAAATGTCAAAAATTAATAGAGTCAATGCCTCGCCGCTGTAAAGCAGTAAATTAAAAGCCGTGGATATGCCATTAACTATTAATTTTAGTTAAAAATGTATTAAAATGCTTTTTTAATTTCTCGAGCTACATATTATTGTGATTTTTTAAATGTGAGTGTCGTCATACAATCGTACAAAACGATTCCCGAGCAGTTTAATAAATCGTTCTTAATTATTTGTCCAGCTTCAGTACTATTTGAATGTGTTACTTTGGTAAAATAAATATAATGTGAAAAAAAATAGTTAGCGAATTTATTCTTTATTCCTAAGCCACGTTTCTCTATTAATGTGGCTATTTTATAACATAACTAGTTGCTTCTCAGAAGGTACACATCTCTGTGTATGACACGATTTAAACAAAAAAAAATCTATAGCTTCAAATCGTTCTTAATTATATGACCACCACTGTATATTTTACGAGTAATGGACTGATGCACACACCATATGTGGTGTGATATCACACTAGGGAGGGTGGAGTCTCACAAATGTGACCAGCTTTGGCAAGGACGGGGGAGGGGTCATAAGAATCATGAAGTTCGTGTGACGTAGTTTGCCGTTGGCCCCTAATGTGCGAGCGAGATGGCGAATTAAGTTTAGGTAACTCCTCAAAGGTATATGTAATTTGATTTGCAGCCAAACCTATACCCGACAGTAGGCCTCCAGACGCCAGGCGAGGTGGTCGACGCGAATTTCGGCCAACAGCCGTTCGTGTTCGACATCGAGGACATGCTGAGGGAGCTGCGCGCGCGCACGCGGCTCGCCATCGACGAGTTCCCGCTGCCCGACGAGCAGGGACAGTGGCAACAGGTCTTGCACAGGTATACGAAATCACTAATATTTATAAACCTACAAATCATGACACTCCCTGCGCTGTATATTTATGAATCAGCTTTGTTTATAACAAGCACATTAATAATTACGAAACGTGTCAAACTGCTAGACATCATACCAAGCTCAAGAATGTAAACTGTTGTAGCAGCGAGAGGTAGAGGTTAAATAATTATTCAGATGGCAGAGTGCTGATATGACCTGTTTCATTCCTCTCCAGTTCTTCGACTTCGCCTACCCTGTAGGATTGGGGGTGGCAAAGCGGTGGGGGGTGTCGAGCCTAGGCTCTTTACCCCAGCATTAGCTCACAGGGTAACTACCCTGCGGTAATGTAGTTTTTGGAGCCGCCGTGGGGATCGGCAGCTCGCATGGCCTTTCAGCGGCTTCCGTTGGCCTTCGCGGGCTTCGCGTTGGCTCCTTCAGCGGCTTAGTGGGCCAATCTTGGCGTCCGATGGCCATCGCGGGCTTTGGGTGGCCATCTGAGGCGTCTGGTGGCCTTACTGCGGCATTGTGGATGTTCGCGACCTCACAACATCGCCCTAATCCGGGCGTATTAGGTCACGGGGGGTCGGTTTCCAGGGGCCTCGTATTTCATGGTCCGGTGGTCTTGCGTGCAGCGGGGCAAACCCGTGCAGATGTGTGTGGCTGCCGTTGTCGGCGCAGTCAAACATACGACGCGCCGACATCGCCACAAAGTCACCCACACTGACTACTCCAAGGTCGCGGGCGATGACATCGTTACGGACATACCGACCCGCGCCCGTGCATATACGCAAGGCGATATTTTGTTGAATTTGTAGCTGCTTCTTCGTGGTGGCCGAACATAGCGCATACCATGCTGGGGCAGCGTAGGTCAGCCTCGAGCGGAGATAGGTCTTGTAGACCCCGATCTTCGTCCTCAGAGACAGTTTAGACGACAGGACAGGTCGGAGCAGGGCTCTTGCAGCACGTGTCTGGTTAATGGCGTGTTCGACATGGGGCCTCATGCTCAACGACCTGTCTATGTGAACCCCGAGGTATTTGACCGAGGTCTGCCACTCTATCTCCTGACCTCGAAGCTGAAGTGTTTCCGCAGAACGGCGCCGGCGGGCGACTAGAAGCGCGGCGGTCTTGCCCACGTTGACCGCCATGCGCCACTTGTCTAGCCACGCCGGTAATAGGTCTAGCATGCGCTGTATGCGGCGAGCAGCTACATCCTCGTTCCGTGAGGTCGCGAAGAAGGCGCTGTCATCTGCGTACAACGCCAGCGTGACATCCCTCTCCCAGGGGTGTAAAGAGCCCTCTAGTGTCGGGATGTCGTCGGTGTAAAGTCCGTACAACGCTGGCGAGAGACAGCTGCCTTGGGGAACACCGGCAGAGATTGTACGCTTCTGTGAAGTTGTCAGCTCGACCGAAACGTAAAAGTCCCGGCCATGGAGAAAGACGCCACGAGCTGCACTATCGCTGGTGGCGTGTCTGTTTTAATTAATTTGTATATAAGGCCTGCGTGCCAAACTCGGTCAAAGACCTTCTCCACATCCAAGAAGACCGCGACAGTGCTTCGCTCCTGGTTCCACTCTCTGGCGAGGAGGTGTAGCACCCGTGCCAGCTGGAGCGTTGTTGAGTGGCCGCTGCGAAACCGGAACTGCTCCGCGCGAGGCTCGATGCACGGAGCTAGTCGTCGCAGCAGCAGACGCTCGAACAGCTTGGCAACATGGGATAATAGTGTGACTGGCCGGTAACTTGAGGGCAGGCGCCGATCCTTGCCCCCTGTTTCATTTTGGTAATAGTAACCTTAAGTACAAATATTAACAACTCGTATTGCTAGTAGAATTTATAGCACAGTGTGTGAGCGGGACGGATGATGTGCGAGTGAGATAGAGCAACTATTAATATGTGCGCTCCCGCGCTGCGCTAGCCAGTAGTGCGTTGTCCGCAGTCCGCTGCGATGATAAGACGTATGCAGCTCCTATACTGTAAGACGACTTTATTAAAAAAAACGTATATTTTCCGTCTGTATTTATATATTTTTAATAAATTGTTAATTTTTTTTAATTCAAAAAGTATATGAAAAATATTAGTGAATTAAAAATAAACTTTTTGTATCACTATCCTCCTATATCCATATCCCATTCTACCTTTCTGATTCCTATATGCCATCCCCTCTACCCCATCTTAAAGGCTGGCAACCAACGCGTTCGCTTCGCCTCTGGTGTTGCACACATCTATACGCGATGGTAACTACTTACCGTCTTACTTCTGTCCGTGCTGGAACGGAGAAAGGATACAATTTCCTGCATTGGGGCGGTGGTAGGCATTTGCCTGTCTGGATGGCTGCCATCCCTGGTCTAGAGTATGCCGCCATAACAACCTTGAGTTGTGTTCCGGCGTTAATGACCAGGTTCCAATCTCCCTTAAGAGAGCCGCAGCGCATTTGTAGTGCCTTTGGTGTTGCGAATGTCCATAGGCGATGGTGATGATTGTTCCCATGAACAGGGTGGTCTACTTGTTAGTCATTTTCGCTATAAAAAAATATATTGTTTGTTATACGATTTCAGAATGGTATCTACCTATCTGGTACACCACGGCTACTGCAGCACTGCGCAGGCGTTCTCGCGCGCCACGGGCCAGCCCATCGACGAGGACATATCGTCAATTAAAAACAGACAAAGTGGGTGAATTCGTTTATTAATTTTAAATGTCAGCGTAAGAAAAAAACAATTTGTGACGAGCCCAAATAATTGGGTGAAGGTGTAAGAAAAATATAGAAACAAACTACACACAAAAAAAACCACGTTTTTATACCCCACTTGTCAGCAATGGCAACACAATGCACTATTTACTAGTATTGATCCTTTCATAGGTAACTTATATCAATTTCAAACTCAAATTAAAAATGTTGAATGACGGCAATGACTTACAATTTTTAGAATAATGACAAAGTTTTTTTTTATACTTTCCTTTTTTTTATCTCTATTTTATCAGTAATTATTGTGGTGACATTTGTTTTTTTTAAATTTTGTTCAATATTGACCTAATGTAAATTAAATAGACATTTAATGTAATTTTCGTGTAATTGTTTTTTTTTTTGTAATTAACTGTTTGAGCCAATTTTTATTATATAAACTATTTTTTAGTGCAAACTTGATTGATATATGTATTAATTTTGTGTTTTATATCTGAGAATATTAATTACTGTATGTTTCTTTTTGAATTGCATATGCAGGAGTGTCGAAGCTGGTGCTGATGGGGCGCGTGGGCGAGGCGGTGGAGGCGACGCGGCGGCTGTACCCGGGGCTGCTGGAACGCGACCCGGAGCTGCTGTTCCTGCTCAAGTGCCGCCAGTTCGTCGAGATGGTCAACGGGACCGACTCCGAGGTCAGACCCCAGCCCCCCCCCCCACACTGAAAATCGGCGCAGTGTCGGATATCATTCCGGCACAGGAATATGCTGAGTGCAAACTTTGTTTGTTGAAAATGCGGCACACAAATTCTCAAATTATGTTCTGTGTATAGTCTCTGCAAATATTATAAACGCGAAAGTTTGTAAGAATGGATGTATAGATGTATGAATGTATGTTTGTTACTCTTTCACGTAAAAACTACTGAATGGATTTTCATGAAACTTTACAGTAGTATAGCTTACACATCAGAAATTTATAAAGATGTAGTGTGAGTTATCCAATGTAATAAGGATTTTCCATCACCGCACGGGTGAAACTGCGGGCGCAGCTAGTAAACTACAAAGAAAGTAATTACGTCGCTATTTCTTCAAATAAAGTTTGTCTTTCTTTCTTATAAACTGCGAGAGAACCGCTTATGCTGGTACGGCCATGTTTTGCGAAGATCTGCCGACTATGCGAGGAACAATGATTGGGTGTTCTAATAATGTCCCAGTGCTGGTCTCGGGCCTCCCATTATAGGGGGAACGGACAGTGCACCCGCCACGCTTGTCCAGGGCGGCTTGGCGGCTTTGACCCTTGGTCGGATTGCGCTACCACCGGCTTGCATGATCAGGTGTTATTGGTGACTATTGGCGTTGTGCCGGATTCAGGTGTGCGGCGAGAAGGGCGGCGCGGCGAGCAACGGCGTGGCCACGTCGGTGATCTCGCACACGAGCCGGACGCCCTGCGCCAACGGCCAGGAGCACACGGCCGCGCACACCAATGGTGAGGCGTTCTTTATTCAAATTTGTCATGTTCTTTATTTAAAATTATCTACTTTTATTCATCTATGTTCTTTATTCAAATTTATCCATGTTATTTATTTAAAATTATCTGCTTTTATTCATCTATGTTCTTTATTCAAATTTATCCATGTTATTTATTTAAAATTATCTGTTTTTATTCATCTATGTTCTTTATTCAAATGTATATATGCTTTTTATTTAAATTCACTATTAGGGCGTTCCACCGGTAACGCACAACGTCCAAAATGCTCAGTTAGCCGTTCCACAAGGCGACCGCGAGCAATGGCGTCATCGTTTTCGATCACACAACGCCCGCAACAACCCATGTCAAAAGGATTTTTTTTTATATTTATTTATGGCTTGGCAACTAGGCCTTTAAGCCAGATCTTAGTTTATAATATACATAGTTTCTTCATTTTCTTAAGCCTATGTAGCACAGCTGAACTGTAGGTAATCAGCTAGTGCCATTCAACGGAGTTCTTGTGACAACTCAAAAGGCCACATTTGACTATACAGTTCACATTTCTCACAAAACACATAATCACTACTCAAAAACTATCAATATCCTACAACTATTGTTCATTTTAGAGTAATTTTACACATTTTTAGAAAATAAAACTGCACAGCACACCATCACCTTTCAGTTCCCGCCAAAAACTCCATGTCAAAAGGTGGGTCGAAGTGGGCGTTGACCACAGAGCATTAATTCTCTCTTGTCAATACGTTGACAAAGGCGCGAATTTTGAAATAAAGATGGCGAATGGAAAAATATCTTTATTAATTTTGAAAAATTATTTTAATGTATTTTGAACAGCCATCTATCATTTTCCTTTATTTGTTATTAGCAATTATTTACATAATTTATTTCTAATCAGTTTTCATTACCGTTGACTTGAATATAATTATATAATTAATGAGAAATTCATTGTTTGTAGACACATAGCTTTTGCTGCAGAATTATACGAAAGAGTTATAACTCAGAATTCAGAATTATAGATAGATAGATAATTCAATGTATTTCTTGAAAGGCTTTTAAATTCATCATCTGAATAACGATCGACTATATTTTTATATTGTGTAATACGTGGCCTGAGATCGCGTTTTTTACTATTACGTTTTATAAACTTAACGTCCACTCTTCATCTGAGCTACAAGAATTTGCTTTCTTCTGAATTATTACCGCGATGAAGTAGTAAGGACATTTTGTATTGTATTGTATTGTAATGACATATAAATTAGTCAAACCTACACATTGAAAACGGCGCGATTTTCATATCAACCAATGACATTTGCGTATGACATTAATGACATCAACGCTCCATAACCCGTTCCACTAGCTTTTATAACGTCCGCAAGCAAGTGGAACGGGAAAAATCGTGAACGTGGTCGTTGTGAGTCCCTAATGGAACGCCCTGTATGTTGTTTATTCAAATTTATCTGTTTTATTTTATATACACATAGGGTTAAGAAAATAAAGAAATTATATTGTAAACGAAGATCTGGCTTAAAAGTCTAGCTGCCAAGCCATAAACCTAAATAAATAAAATAATAAGCTTTTTAAATAGCTTTATTGAAATTTATGTACGTTCCTTATTTAAATTTGTCTGTTTGTTTTAAGTTATCTGTTTTTATTTAAATTTAGCTATATTCTTCTGGCTCAAAGGCCTAGTTGCCAAGCCATAAACTAAAAAAAGCTATTTTCTTTATTTAAATTTAATAAAGAACATAGCTTTTAAATGTGCGATTAATGGACTGTATTATTGGGCGGCAAACGTTTTTGTGAAATGGGATCTAGGTCACCTGGACGGACATCTGTTCAAGGCTTCCTAGCCGGCTGTGGTCGGATCTACCCTCACCTTCACAATAGCGGCAATATTACATCACTCACGTGCGTTCAGAGCCGGATCGATTTACACACTTGACAGTAGAGATGTGTAACTCGGGAGTGATTGATTTAAAAGATGTATAATCTTTTAAAATTCGAAATCACTCTTTAAATCTTTGATTTTAAAAATACATCTTTAACTCACTACGTTAAGATTGATTTTAGTCACGTGGAATGATGAAAACTAACAAATCAGATACATGGATGTAGTTTGAGACAGTAGATACAGGATATTGTGAATTGAAATGAGATAACATGTGCACTCTAAGAAATACAATGATGATACACAGTAAATTAGACTCTCTTTTGCGTTATTTTAAAGCTTAAAACCGGTCAACTGAATGAATTGTCATTCGAAACCAAAGATTTAAAAGAGTGATTTAAATCTTTCAAGGGAAAAGATTTATAAATCACTGATCTCATTGATGATTTAGTTTGCGCATCGTTACTTGACAGTGCGAGTCAGCGAGCGGCGTCTGCGCGCGGGGGTGAGGTAGGATTGGGGGGGGGGATGATGCGTACCGCCAGATGGCGTTACCAACAACAACTGTTCGTAGTACTTTCTATTCCGGGAACGAGTGTACGTGTTTTTTGTATCTACTTACTTGTTATGATGTATTCGAAATTTACTTAATTGTTTGAAGGTGTCTCGGAGCCAATGTCGATAGCGATAGAGGACAGCAAGCCGTGCGACGTGGACATGGCCACGCCGCCGCAGCAGACGCAGCCGCAGCCCAACGGACAGCACGCAGGTGCCACATTTTTATATATACGTACTGCCCCTACGCATTATTCCCCTGGTTTACGAAAACAACAAATATACCCCATACATTATGGTAATCGGGATAAGTTTAGATTTGTTTTTTCTTATATTAAAATATGGTACCGGATAAATAATGACGGCCGATTACTGGCATGCTCATTGAAGCACCTTACCCATCGTTAAGAAAATAACTTAAATATGGTCCTTCGAGCCGGATGTGTGTTTGTATGCTGATTTTTGTTACAATGTGAAAATACATTGGCACGATTTACTAACAGCGGAGAGGGGCCGTTATGTAATTCAAAATGGAAGTCGCTGGCCGCCATCTTTGTTCAAAAAGAATATAAAATATAATAAAATGTTGATTATAATTTACGTTATGTAGAAAGAAGTCTGGTTGGTTTTTATTTGTTATTACGTAAAAAACCAAAATTGGTTTAATGATGTTTTTTTGACACAACATGTGGTGTTGCAAATAACCGTAGGCGACCACTTTCCATCAAGTAGGCAGTGTATGTGTGTCTGTTGTACTTCAGCAATAAAAAAACGTAAAATTGTATATATACCTATATATTCGGTAATGTTGCTCGAAATATAAGTAGTTTCATTTGAAAACAAAAACATGAAGAAAGACATAATAATTATTGGGCAAACAACTCGTAACCAAGTACCATAATGTATGGCGTATCTTGTAAAAAAGTTAGTATAAAATATTTTTTACTATGGAAAAATCGTTTTAAATTTTTTTATGCCGAATGAGTAGTTTTCATTTATCGCAACAAAATCTATACGGAATTTAATAAATACATTATTGTCTGTATTGTATTATATTAATTGGCAAAAAACATAAAAATTTATATATAGGTCTATTTTAATGATTTTCAAAATGTATATTTTAAATATGTATAAAATGGTTATAATGTTTATATTTAATTTGAATTAATATTATTTGCACAACATTATCATTCATATGACATTTATTTTGATTTTCGTTACATTTATAACACAATAACATTAATATTTTTTTATATTTTTATTTGCTACTTGGCTTATTAGTTTGCATGTTTTTTTCTCTGTTACCAAATAAATAATTTTACTGTTTCCAAAAAAAATTTCTTCTTTTAATTTATTGCCACTTATAGCTATATATTTTTAGGTGACATGTCAATTTATTATGTTATAACTAATAATTAAACAACGTCTTATCGATTTTAAACGCGGTAATTTGTTTGATTTTTATTATTCCGACATTTCGGCCACTTTTCAGTAGCCGTGATCACGGAAGACAAGATGTCAAGTGTCAACGAGTATTGTTAAAGTTTTATTTAGCCTACCGCCAACTTGTTCATTTTAATTTTGTTTATGGTTATTATTTACTCTATGGAAGCCTAATCTAATTTACCACCGCTTAGCAACATGTCGTGGCTTGAAGAGAAGAAGCGCCGCAAGAAACTTCAGCAAATTATAGGCTCTAATATTTTTTATAATGTTATAATGGATGGAAGGATTAAAGAAATTATCAATCAAGTTGGTTTGTGTTCCGGTGGCCGCAACGTCGGAATAATAAAAATCAAATAAATAACCTAACTCAAAACCGTAGTTTTATTATGTATACAAGTTGCGAAAACTTGAGAAAATATTATGTTATAATTAACGTTATTTTTTAGTATCAAAGTAGTTAAACACTTTATCCAGTGATCTACGTCAGTCTTGACATAAATCTATACGATGTAGAACTCTGATGACTATAATCTTGGTCTAAATCATTCCTTTGGCTATGAAAGTTATATATTTTAATATGAAACATGTTATTTATTTTATATTATCTATTAGACCTTTTCTCTATATTTCTATTTTACGTGCCTCGGTTGTCCTATGCTTTTGGATAAAAAAATATCCCAGTAACGGCCGGTTCCTATATTTTAACGATACAGTTGTCTTACTATCGGTTAAAGTAGCTCCATACAAGTACCGTCAAAATTCAACCGATGTTATAAGACATGTGAATGAATAGTAAGATGCAGGAATCGGCCATAAAATAAACAACAAACCTACTAACCTAGTCACTGATATTTATATTATTTTCTGTAGTTCTTGCATTATGTCTAGGCAAAATATTAATCAATGAAAATATCAAAGACACGTAAATCTAAGCTAGACTTGAAGCTTCCAAATACTAACCAGTAGTCAATTATATTCACTCTATGACCATTAAAATTGCTTGTGGTTATAATCCCCGGCACGTAACTTGGTCAGAGTCGTAAGATGCGCAAAAGTCATTTTTTGGTTGGCCTCCTTGGTTGTCAAGCGGACGCGGGGAATGAGGTAACAAGCACGTCGGTTTGTGCGTCAGTCGACCCTTGCCTCTCGCACCGGGTCCACGTTCCGTTCGCTCCCGATTACACTTTCGTGCACTAAAGTTGTACGCTTTGTTGACATGGAAGTTCTTTAGAATCGATGTAACGAAAAAGTGACACTAAAATCTCTGCTCGTTGGTATTAATTTTCAATTAAAAGATTTAAAGTGTAAGTTGAATTTCTTGAATCATTATATATTGACGGATGTAAGCAAAAGGAATTATATTAGTAAAAGTTAAAGAAGAATTATCTGTGAGTATATTCTCTGAAGTTTCAGTTCTACTGCGTGTGAACTGTACTGAAATCACACTTTTTTTACGAGTGTTATTGTTTTAAATTTGATTGTAATGCCAAGAGCAAACACCATTTTACGCAGACATGCTAGAATAATGGTTCATATCTTAACTTTTTAACTGTGTATATTTTATTTATAACACCTAATAAACTGCACGAATCTTTCTTTAAATTCCTTATAAAAAGACACGTTTAAATATTAATGAAGGCAATAATCGTAGAATAATGACAAGCAATAGTAGTGACCACCTTTTTGTCGCGTGAAGTGTACTATGCGCGAACTTACCCCCACTACTCCACCTGGCCAAGTTACGTGGCGGGAACTATAGTAGTGATTCTGAAATTATATAACATTTATGTACCAAGCATTGTATATTAATAAACATAATGTGTTGTAGAATGTCTTACTATAATAGGCCGACAAATTCGGGCGGAAAATACAGTACTTACAGTAATTGTAAGTGCAGCAGGAATGCTTTAGGTCACTCGGCACCCAACACAATCTCGCGATTGGCATTATGTGTATACTCGAATCACTCCAAACAACGGGTAGTCTCCGCGTGGTACACTCGCCGTCCGCGCGTGGACAGCTTGCGAACGAGGTGATCCAGGGTTGGTTAGGTGCCGAATGGCTCTAATAGCTATGAATCTTAACAGCTCGTCTGTTAAGCCTACTTGCCACTAGCGCACTTGTCGTCTCCACAGTCATGCATGTCCAGTTGCCATGAGGGTCTAACGTACGAACTTGCCTGCCTATAAGTATGCATGGTGCTGGTCTACATTCCAGAACGCCAATTTCCGTTATCCTGCTCCGTATATAAGGCCGATTGCACTCGAGCGGAACGTAAGCGGTATGTGAGCGGAGCGGATATTATATGTGAGCGGAGCGCAAGTAATATGTGACCGAAGCGGAAGAGGCATGGTTGAGTAATCTAGAAGTGTCCAGTGTCAGAGCAGATTTTCACAGATGCGTATATTGTCCATCCACGCCATACATCGCTGCTATTGTAAAAGCGACTTTATGGTTGTTCATTAAAATACATTGTACCTTACTTATACTGCTGGACAAATAGTTGTCTGGATTCTAGAATGGAGGCCATTAAGAATTGTTTTAGCTTTGTTTACTCACAGCTCATGATACATTGCATTCAATTCACCCATCGGCACTTAGATACGTATTTCGCTTATTATTTGTTTATTTTTAATTATTTGTGTAAATTAGGCGTGGAACATCGCTAACGCATGATGAGGTTCATGCCGGCTGCGAGAAGTAAGCCAGAATAAAAAAAAAAGAAAAAAATATACTAAAAAATAAGTTATCATGCAGTAGTAGAAAGTTAAAACTTGAGTCCATGGAGGCACCTTCTTATAAGCATTTCAAATATTAACACGGCAGCAACCAGGAAAGTGGGCAGCGCGAGTATCAAAACGATAATTTGCATTTGGACACACTTCTCTCGTCACTCTCCTGATTGCTGCTATGAAAGTGGGAATAATGTAAACATACTCTGTATATACTTCTGGCTTGCATCTCAACAGGCGTCACACGAAGGTAACTTTTACAGTGGTTCGAATTCGTTAGATGTCAACGGTGTACACAGTGATATAGAAAAATGTAGAAATCACTGCGATAGTTTTTTGTGAATAAGAATGGTTTGGAGAGATGGAATAAAATGCCGTACAAATAGACAAGGCCGTAACGAAGGAAAAGGATCGAGTCTAAGTTAACGACGTGGGTCCCAGAATAGTTAATTTAGATTCTAAAGAGAGTACACATCTCTTTATAATGATAAAATGAGCAAATATCAACGGGTCCACGTATGATCGCCTTGGCGTATCACATTTTCATTATGTTAAACCTAGTAGGGGAGCCCAAGAGGCTAAATGTGGAGTTACTCTTGACCTTTTGGATTGTGAAGATTAGATGCTAAAAAGAAACAAAGATCTACTTCTTCATAACAAATGGGTGTAGAGACAAAACTGCAGTTTTACATAAGGGATAAAATTGTGAATAAAACAAAACAAGTTGATTGTATAAGGCTGAAATTTGGAAGACCCTTCTATTTAGGTACACTTGCATACTGGTGAGACTTTCTAAATTGTAACATGCATAGTTTTTAGTAAACAACAAAAAAAATGAATTTTTGCATATACGCCTATATGTTATGAAACCCCTCGATATGATGTATGCCCCTTTAAAAAAGAAGAAACAAATATAGAGTCGCACAGAAATACTGAAGCGCGTCAGATTTTAATAATGTATGCGCCGCATGTGTTTCTGATACCGGAGATATATTAATCTGCCGGTTTGTATGGTGGGGGTTGAAAATGGGAATAAAAAAAAATGTTCGAGCTCATCAGATATTCAGAAAGCATGTTGAGTCATCTCTAAAGGAACTTGTGTTTTTTTAACGATTGTTTTTTTTTTACTATTCTGATCGGCTGCTCTAAACGCACGACCCTATATTAAGAGTTCATGTATGGTGGCGGTACATAATAGAGTGCAAGGTTTGTTAGCCCCCCCCCCCCCCCTTAGTTTGTTCTGCCACGCTAGAGTAAATCGCAAAATCCTCACGTGGGCTCCCCTACTAACCGTTGTGTTGGAGATTGTCGTTTGGATTGTATATAATACGTTTATATAACATCTTTTTCGGTGACCAAGGTATTATCTCAAAAATACCCTGTTTATCTACACAAACGGTATTAGTTATACTATGGAACCCGATATTGCAAAACGATCGTTATTTCGTCACGACGGTAACTTTTTGCAAAGGAGTTAATGAAAAGATAGTGTAACATGCGTTATACAGTGTAAACTCTATATAGCGTCACTGAAGGGAATGTGCAGATTATCGCGTTATACAGAGTTGTCGTTAAATGGAGAGAAATCCGTTTTGTGGAGTCTTGCTACGCCAGTATTTTTTTTTATAATTTTTTACCTATTTTATTCATACTTGCGATATTTAAGGCATCTTGGTGATAGCAAGTAAATAGAAATTTCGGTATGCATGATGCCCACAGTCGAGTTTATTATGGGTTAGGATAATAAAGCGATGAAAGAATGTACACAGCTGCGAAGTTTTTACTAATTTTGGCAACTTAAAAGGTACATTACTTAATTGTTGTCGTTATTGACAGCGGGTGTAATGCTATATAGAGAAGCAAGCGAAGATTTCGAAGCTTAAGGGAGTTGTCGTTAAATCGAGTGACGTTACACGGAGTTTACACTGTGTATGGCAGATGTGTCGCAACTGTCGTCTAGCTGGTTTTATGTATGAGTCGAGTTGAGGCACTTGTGGTTGCGGCGTTGTCGATTTGCGGTGAGGGTGATGGCGCGTGGTTGCGTAGGTGCGCCGCTGCTGCCGCTCCTGAAGGGGATGCCGGGCGTCACGGCCAGCGTGGCCGCGCTCATGCCCGACTACGCCGGTGGGTACGCCACGTCACCACGCACATCCCACAAACCCCCGCATCTGTGTGCATACCGACTTGGATGTCTCGTACACTATCCTGCGGCCTAGATGTGACTTCCTTCAAACGCTCAGCAGACAACGACGCTTTTTTTTAGAGACGGGGAAATGCATTCCGCACACTACCGGGTCCTTTACTACGGATTAGAACAGGGGTCGGCGACCTTTTCCGTCGGAAGAGTCAAAAATTACAATTTACGAAGTTTCAAAGTTTTAAAGAGCCACAATTTTATTTATTCGTATATAAGTAGTGTTTTTCACATGATAATATGCATGTGACATTATTAGATAATTAATTATTATTAAATTAAAAAATGAAAATAAACATTAACTTCAACACTGACTTATGCTTCAATAACAAACAATTGGGCAAACAAATTCAATGAAAGCCGAGCCGCGAGAAATGTGAGCCGCAGGTTGCCGACCCCTGGATTAGACCAAAGCGACGAGAATTGACACCACGAATGGGCACCAGAGTCAAATCATCGGCTTGTATGGATACTCAACTACTCAATACTCCACTAAAACCACCCTCCAATGTGCCCCGCGCTTATGGCAGGAAGAGCGTGAGACTTAGGACGTAGTTACCCCCTGATCCTAGCGCATCGGTGCTCGAGAATGCCCCGGGAAAGGCAAACTCACTTCGTCAACTGGGGGGAAGACTCCTCTGCTCCCTAGATGCTAGAGGGCCCCTGCAGTGGTATTTACGGGAGGAGATCTTGCGCATATCTGCGCCTCCGGGACCCCAACTGACGTCGGTACTCGTGAGACGCATGCGCACCTTTCTCCCTTTCTCGTAGACAACGACGCTTAAGCCTACATAGGCGACACCCTCATTCGCAGAATTATCTTTCCAAATAGTAATCTGTCTAATTAATAACACAGGTCAACAAAAAAAAAATGCGAATATATTCATGGAAGTACTGAATTGGCTTTGGTTCTTACGACACTTTCTCCACAGACATAGTTTCTTCTTCTTCAGCCAATCTCAGTCCAGTAGGCCTCCCCAAGTACGCGCCACATATCCGGGTCTCCTGTCTCCTTCCTTCTAATAAAGTAACCCAATGCTCAAACATAAACAAAAGACCACCAAAGTAACGGTTGTCTGCTGAGTGGACGCTTATTGATTTTTCTGCTTTAGAAACCTTTGGCCTAGAATCAGTTTATTTGACATCCAATATACGTAGTCCCGTCATCGTCTGCTTCAAGATTACTGTAGCACCTAGTTACTGCAACTTTGTGAAGTAGACTACTACTTCGTGAAGCGAGTTAATACTTGACATTAAATAATATTATACTTAGAAATGCTTTACAAAATTCCAAGCAGTTTCATACGCGGAAGATTGCTAAAGCAGCGTTATCCTTTGTTCATCTTCCAACCTCATCAACATAATGTGCGCATCCTTTACGTTCGATCTCTGCTCTTAATCCAGTCCTAGCTTTAGTAGTAGCTTTCTCATCGTTTCAAATAATTTCATACTTTACTAACGAAATTCGACTAACATAGATAAAATATGTAGTTTGATCATTCTTACTCTATTATTATTTACTTGGTATTGCGGTAAACACAGTAAGTAATTTTTGTTTATCTGTATTTTATGGTTATGAAGTATTTGTCAACTCAGATTTGAATTAAGAATTTTTGCTACATCACTGATTTGATTTACTTTTTAACCGACTTTGAAAAAAGGAGGAGGTTCTCAATTCGTCGGGATCTTTTTTTTTTGTTGCTTTTTTTTATGTATGTTCGCCGATTACTCCGTGATTTATGATACGATTTACGTGATTTTTTTTTGTTCGACGCGGAATAGCTTCCAATTGGTCCCCTAAAAATTTTACATAGTTTGGCCCAGTAGTTTTCATTTTATGAACATTTTTCATGGAAATAATTTTCACTCCGTTCCATATGTACACCGATTACTCTGAGATTTATATGAAAACGATTTCTGCATTATTCGCTTCTTGAGTAGGGGTGTGCGAATATCGTTTGAATGGAATCGAATAATTCGAACTTTCGAATTATTGGAAATTCGACGAATAATTCGAAAAATTTGGAATAATTCGCGAATTATCGAAATATCACTGGATTTTCTATGGTTTCCAATTTGAATTTAATTACACCGTGTATCAAAATATTCTACTTACGAATAATATATTTTTTGATTAAAAAACAATTACCTAGAGAAAACAATTGCTCAATTTCAATATATGTTCATTTCTGTCACTGACACAAAAAAACTAGATACTGATTTTAATATTTATATATATGATATTGGTTGATAATAAATCTAGATATTGATATTGCTAGAGATCTTTTCAATTCATTTTGGTTTTTACAATTATTAATTACCGTTTGAAAAACATCTACAAGAAAAAGGTTACACATGCAGTGTTTTAAAATACTCGAAAATTTGCGAATAATATAATAATTGGCGAATAATTAGGAAAAAACGAATTATTCGACATTTTTCGAATTATTCGATTCGGGTTTCGAATCGAATAATAATATTTGATTCGGACTTAATAATTCGGAAGTTCGAATGTTCGCACACCTCTAATCTCGAGTAATCATAATGTCTTTTGCTACTTAAAGTCTTTGTCAATTTCTGGAGATAATGTTTAGTTAGAAATAAAGGTTTATGGCGATTTAAAATTCCTTTTTTCAATTTGAGTTAACAAATTTAGGTGTTGTATGTCATGGTCATTTTAAGTTCAATATCTCGTTGGAAAGGTATTAACAGGTTAATAGCATGTCTTATCGCAATGCAACTTATATGCCTAATTAAAATGTTTATTTTATGGTATTTTAATTTATCAAAAGCTTAAATAATTGAAAGATATTGAAACCTTTTTGAGACTTGAATCTTTCCAGAGAGGTTTGGGAAGATTGGATTGGTTAAAATGAAGTTCTGGGAAGAGTGAGGTGTTTTGAGGCATGATATCTTGTTAAAATGTGCTTTTTATTATTATTATATTTGACACTATTATGTATGTTTTATTACTATTATATAACTATCTATCTATGTACCCATGTACCCACACAGAACATACGTTGGTTGTTTAATCGGTATTTTAAAAACCTATTGTTATGTAAGAGAAAGAGCTTCGAAAGCCCCTACTAAATTTGCATGGAAGGTTTTTCGAAATGGATTCTAGAATTGTATGGAAATTACACGTTTTTTGTTTTCTTCATTGGCACAATTTCAATACACAACTTCGCCCAAACGTGGGATTCATGATGTCGTACTTGTGTCATTCAAGATATCGGTAAACTGTGCTTATGTAATAATTTAGAAACGAAATATCAATAATTCAAAATTTGCTAGCATAATACAGTGTGGTTAACGAAAGTAGACACTCGAATTATTTACATGGCAATGCTAATGTCAATGTCATTTTACCAAAACACCGTTATCGCTGTCATTTTTGTTATTTCACTTCTAATTGTGTTTTAGCAATTATGAGCTTAAAACATGAATAAACCCACTCAAGCCACGTTCCATTAGGGACTTCACAAACGACCACGTTCACGACCACGATTTTTCCCCTTCCACTTGCTTGCCGGTGTTACAATCGTAAACCCAAGTGGAACGGCTATTCGACCCGCCTCTTGACATGGGTCGTTGTGAGCGTTGTGTGATCGAAAATGCTGGCGTCATTAGTGACGTTTTCGCCACGACCAAAACGACCGCGGTAGCCTTGTGGAACGGCTAACAGAGCATTTTGGGCGTTGTGACTTACTAATGGAACGCGCTGCAAAAGTGAAGCGCGAAAGCTATTGTTTTGCATGACTTCCAAATTCGAGAAAGACGCTGAATTGAAAGAAAATTAAGATTGTGGACGTATGGTATAAATACTCTGCCATACGGATTTTCCAGTTTCATTAGCCACAGTCTATTACCTTTTACCGATGTCTTGAGCTTTTGACAGCGCGATGAATGTAGACTGTACGCAATACATTGTCGTGTATGAATTAAGATGCTGACGGCTGCGGTACGCGTGCGTCGGTGGAACGCATGCTAGCGTTCGGTCGCGAATTGTACGCGATGAGCCAGAAACTGCAACAGGACCTGTACCACAAATCAATGTTAGAGGTATGTAATATTACAGACAGATATAGTACTCCGCGTTGTAAGCTCAGGCTGCTTGCCAAACTTCGAATTAGGATACAGAGGACGGGATAGGGAAGATGGGATAGGGGGTCATCGGAACTGACCCACATCACGAAATGCAATCGGCTGAAGACTGTGTTACGCCGGTAATCTGTGTGGACGTGTTTGCACACTGATCAAACCGGCCCTAAGAGCTATAACCAATATAATGTTTCTAGCGTCGCTCTATCGCTTACTTGACGTCACGCACTTGACCGTCATATTGCAGGACGCGTTCAGCTTGTTGGCGTACAGCAATCCATGGGCCAGCCCCGTGGGGTGGCAGCTGGAGCCCTACCGGAGGGAGGCCGTCTGCGAGGCCCTCAACGCAGCTATACTAGGTGAACTATTCGATAGATTATTTGCTCACCAAAATAATTGTAATTTAGTTATTGTAAATAAATACTTTGTCATTTTATTTAAGGTACAATAATTATAATTTCCACTCCGCATACTACAATTGTTACAAACCCCAAAAAAATAGGTATATGTAGTCTTTATTAACATTACAGAATCCCAAGGCATGCAGTGGATATCGCCAGTGGAGGCGTGCGTGTCGCATTCACGCGAGCTGCTCCGGCGCATGTCGCGCGCCGGTCTGGGTGCTTGCGCGTTCGCCGACCTGCCCGCCCTGTTGCGCCGCTGACGTCACCAGCGCCACCAACCTTACCGACACTACCAACCTCACCACACTCGTCACACACGCCAAAAGCGCCACGCACCCAATCAGGAACAACCGCTATAAGCATGTTTCACCGTTTTTCACGTATAACGGAACGTCATTGTTAAATTCGAAGTTTAAATTTAACATGACACTTCTTATGTGATCTTGTGATGTCACTTTTGAATGTGGAATGTCAATACTGAATTTGAAACTGTCAATGTTGAATTTCGAATCTCTACTATCGATATTGATGAAAGGTCATAATACCGATTTTGAATTTGGAACTACCAATATTGTACTAGGAATGTTTAATGTTGTATTTAAACTTAGTATGACTTTTAAATTTGGAATTTCATGTTGAATTTAGAACTGCCGAAATTGAATTTGGAACTACCCAGTACCCATGTTGTATTGTATTGTATTGTATTTAGAGTGCAAATGTTGAATTTGGAATTGTCGGTGTTGAAGTTGGAATACCAACATTGAACTGGAAACGACATCATGTCAATACAGTTTCAAATATTCTGTATACAGTACATTTGAAAATAAAATATGATGAAGAATGAACAACGTTCTCGGTTTCAGCTTTGCTTATGTTTATTACGAATTGAAATAATTTTCATGATTTTTTAGATGTCTGATTTGTTGAAGCAAAATAACACGAAAAATGGAGTATAATCCACGATTATACACATGTTTCAACAACATTAGGATGGATTCATGTTGAATATGATGATTTCTATATTACCGAGAATTGATTATATGTGTCTCTTAGTAATCAAAATATGATATTTCTAATATAGACATACTGAGTGTATTGCTTCAAATATCTTTAAGATGGACCAAACTAACCCCACTCAAAGATTGACAGCCAGTCAATTTATTCAAGATTTATTTAAAATTTTAGCCATACAACAATATTATTTTCATTGTAAATGTGCACAAAAATAAGATTTCTTAATGTTTTAAATAAATTAATAGGGTGTCAACAATTGTATAGTTTCATCTATACACGTAGATTTTTAATTATGTGGACTAAAATGACAGCTGGAGTAACTCGCAGGGCGCGTTCCTTTAGTATCCCACAACGCCCGAAATGCTCCGTCTGCCGTTCCACTTGGCGACCAGGGTCGTTATGCTCGTGGCGGAAAGTCACTAGTGACGTCATCATTTTCGATCACACAGTGCTCACAACGACCCATGCTAAGAGGTCCCGATAGTTTGATGATCGGATCCCAAAAAGGTGGTACTTGCCAACCATCTCCTCCATTGAAATTTGGGTGTTTTTTTTTAAATTTCATTCTTGGTATAAAACGCTTTAAACCGTTGAAATGTACATTCTAGGTAGTTTTAATTATGCGTACAGATCAATTAGCTTCGAGACGTTTTTGAGTTTGTAAATAGTATTTGTATAATTACAGGACTTGTATTTGAAATTTAGTATTAAAAATTATGTTATTATTTTAATATTATTAATTTCATACAAGTACCTGCCTATAAAAAAGTATTAGTTTATTTTATCTGCTGACAGTACTTTATCTGTGCAAGAACGGAGAAAGAATACAATTTCCTGCTTTGGGGCGGCTTGTCACAGCCAGGTGGTAGGGTATTTGCTCGAGTGGATGGCTACCACCCCTGGTCTAGAGTATGCCGCCATAACAACCTTGAGTTGTATTTCGAAATTAGTGACCAGGTTCCAGTCTCCCTTAAGAGAGCTAAAGAGCTAATTTTTGTGTACTAGTCATGAAAACTCGAGAAAATACTATTTGTTCGTACTATACGTACATACATTTGATTTTTCTTAAATCACAACGCCATCTATCGGACGGCCAGTGAGACAATCGGCTAAGAATAAAAAATTACTAGTACTTTTGTACTCAAAACGTGTCTCAAGTAAAGGTGAGATGGGTAGCAATGTGGTCAAGAAATTTTGGCCTCCAAAGGATTCGATATTTTTTGCCTGAACGATATTCTCAAACATTTCTTCTACAGTATGATGTAAATAGAGGAAATACTGATTTATATGACGCTATAAAACGATTATTTTTTACAATATAGGGTAAACTATACTATTATTGGCACCCCCCTACCCAATGACTCATCATATTAATTAAAAAAAATATATATGGCCATACAATGGTAATAATAATATTGCTATTTTCCATGTTCCTTGAACATTGCGACGGGCAGACGCCATAGTCCCCATATTCCCAGACCCCTAGTACCAATAGCGGTTCACCTCAATTTCCAATACTTTCTGTTCTCATTTCCCACAATAGTCCTTCACTGGCCGAGGCTTGTCCTTGGGTGCATTACTATATGGTATAGACAGAGACAATCGCACTAAATTTGTCAAGGGGCCTCTACGTGTTGGCCTCACCATGGCCCCACGCAAGCCCTCCAAAAGTCCGGGCCATAAAACCCGAGGTCTCTAGAGACATACTAATAATATTGCTAATATGGCTTGAAAAAAATTGTCCTAATATTCGAATAAAGACTGGATACCAATTATCGAGTGATGTGTCAACTATGATAAAGTTTCCCCTACATTGAAAGCATAAGCCGTAAATCATACAACAAGAGGACTATTAGTATTTAAAATATCAACGAAATACGCACAGTATAAATGCCTTACCTGACCATTCATTTGTTGACGACAGAGGGCGTGTGTGACGAATTAGGAGAAATATTAAAAAAAAATACGCCAATTATGGACGTTTACGCTTAAATCGCTTTATTGTGAGTGATATTGATTGTGTATTTGGGTCGATTAAGCGCTTACGGTGTTCATTATATTTCTGTAAACTCCTTAAGTCAAATTATCGATAATAAACCAAAAGCCGCAATACTACTGTCTCATAATATACCAAGAATATATACCCATTTCATACAAATCCTATATAAACAGAGTGAGATAACAACACAAAAACAATCACTGCGCAAGCGCAAACAGCGGACATATATGTGCTAGAAGTATGCGGGGAGGTTTTAAATATTGAAGAATTGCTTAATTTATTACTCTATGGAAGAAAAAATGTAGCGACGAAGAAGAGTTTTTGGCGGGAACTGAAAGGGGACGTCGTGTAGTGCAGTTTTATTTTCCAAAAATGTGTAAAATTACTCTAAAACGAACAATAGCTGTAATTGTGTGTTTTGTGAGAAATGTGAACTGTATATTCAACTGTGGCCTTTCGAGTTTTCACTAGAACTCAGTTGAATGGCGTCGATTGTAGCCTACGGGCCTAGTTGCCAGACCATAAACATTAAAAAAAAGCGATCAAGAAGCTTCTAAAGCATGTATTTACAGAGGGCGGAACAACTCTTCTTTAACAATGTGTATGATTGGAGAGATTAGATCGACGTCTTTACGCAGTCATAATGACGCGGCGTACGACGCATGAACGCCGCGCACAGCGTCAGTGGCTTCTGAAAGAGACCATTATAATACATTTTCATAATATGCCTTCGTCGCCGAGCCGTACACAACCTACATTTTAGACGGTTTTAAAGATGCCTTAAAAACAATATTGATTAAAATTAATGCTTGTATTTATATGAAAAAGCGAAAGAAATGTGCCCTCTGTAAATATAGGTATTAGAACTGATTTTTTCTTCCATAGTTATTAAACAACTGACAATAATAACTGTAACTGGGCAATTTTAAAACGCAAAACAATACAGAGATAGTATAAACTTTTGTGGCTTTACAATTCTAGACTTTTACTAGATTTCTTGATACATCTACTGATTTTTGTATTTGAAATTCCGCTAGCGCTTAACCGACCCAAGCAGTAACTCTTTTTTATAATCAAGTGAGATTTAACGTTGTATAAATAATTAAAAATAATAAACTTTTAAAAACTTCGGCATATTTAACTTGTGCTCCGTGATATAAACCCGGACATGTTTTGTAATTAATATAACTGTCTAAAAGATGGCGCTGGTGTCTCTGCCAAATTAGTTTCGCGACAATGGCGTCGACATCTTTGTAAAACTGCACTTACTCGTCTGTGAATGCAATGCGGCGCTATGGTGTTGCCATCGACAATACAAAAAATAATAATTTCGAAATTGGACCAACTTATGCAAAACAGAACCAATCCACAAACATGCCAAAATTGGGTTAAGGAAGCAGAAGGCTTTCAAAATTCTGTCGACTCAATAAAAATCATAACAAGATCTGACAACATTCACAGAATAAAACATTTTTATCACAAATTAGGTAACCCACAAAACACCAAGAGTATAATAAACTAACAAGATCCATGACCCATGGTAATCCAAAAACGTAAAAGGTTTACTTGAATATATAGGACATAATATAATATACAATATTCAACATTTTTTCCAAAATATACACATTTTTTTTGTAAGCAGAATTTTATTAAAAACGGCTTTATCTCAAAACTGTCAGTTTGTGGGTTGTTTCCATTTGCACAAGTAGGTCCAATTATAAATTGAAAATTATTTAATTATTGTAATACACGTAAAATAAATGATATATTCAGGCAAATTAGCTTCGTGGCGATTTTGCAGTAGTGTACTGTCGGCACATAAATAAATTAACTAATACTTTTTGTATATTTTTACAGGCAAGTAGCTAATATGAAATTAATAATATTAAACGATATTAAAATATTAATATGAAACATATTTTTTATACTAAATTTCAATCAAGTTTAAAAGTCCTGTAAATAGACAAATACTACTACAAACGTAAAAACATCTCGAAGCTTATTTACCTGTAAGTTCCCCCTAAAAGAATTGCAAACAGTGTAGTGTAACACTTACGAGAAACACTAGCCTCGATCGAAGATGTCACTTGGAGGCTGAGAAGCATTCCATCTCGCTCCTCTCTCTAATCGGCTTATCCCCTTAACAGTATATAACAGTGTTGCCAACCCCAGAAAACTAAAAAAACAACAGCTCGCCAATAAAAATCAGGATAAAACAGTAGGTAAAGTAAAAATGGCACATTTCATACTTTCGTCATATAATTAAAGCAATATCCACTATTAATAACAATAACCGCCTTCTTAGTTACTAGGACTCACATATTAATAATCACAACAATATGTAATAAAAAAAAAACGTAAATCAAAGTAAAATTTATTTTCCACTTTCATTCTCAATTGTCTATCTACTGTTAAAACAGTAGGGTTGGTAGCACTGGTGCAGCTGGCCTTTTCTGGTCACGTGAGACTTGTCAAACGAGATGATGATAGGTCTTAATAAAACCGATAGGCTTTGGGACCCTTATTGCTCTTTTTTTTTTTTTTTTTTTTTTTTTTTTTTTTTTTTTTTTTTTTACTCACACTGCAGTGGTATACCGTTAAGCATTACTTCACTGCAGCGGGGAAGAGAGGGATATTTCTTTTTTTCTTTCAATTTCGTCACGAGCCTTTTTGGACATAATTTCCGTTATCATATTATTCACATTGTGCCAATTTTCCTCTTTTTGTAGCATTTTCTCCAAAAATGTACTTGATGCTATTTTGAAACCTAGATTTGTTTCGGCTGTTCTTCGCGCCTCTTCCCATCTTTCACATTCGAAGATAGTATGAGCCGCGGTGTCCACTTTTTCGCAGTAAGGGCATGTTTCATTGTCTATTTTCCCAATCCTGCGCAAGTAATCCTGGAAGCAGCCATGGCCGGTTAGCACCTGCGTTATGAAGTAATTTGTTTCGCCGAACTCCCTCCAGTACCATTTTCTTATGTCGGGAATAAGCTGCTTTGTCCAGCTGTCTTCTACTTCTTCCTCCCACATCTTTTGCCACCGTTCTATGGTTTGCTTCCTTATAGCCTTTTTTTCTTTGGGAGGTTTACCTTGTGTCATAACCCTTTCGTCAGCCAGGAGAGTTATTGGAATGGTGCGGGCTATTACCATGCTTTTATCTGTTGAAATGGTTCTGTAACCTTTGCATATTCTTATTGATAATCGCCTTTGCGTTGCCAGTAATATGTTTCTGTACTTTTTATATTGCATGCCTCTTTTCCAAACCTGTACTGCGTAGAGCATGATGTTATTTGCGACCAGGGCTAGTGTTCTTCGCCTGCTTTCCCCCGCTCCTCCTATTCTCGGCATTATTGCTCTATGGCCACAAATATGTATCCATTAATATCCAACAATTATCCAGTAAAAATAATATGGAATTCAAAAATTCATTTGAACCGTGACACAAAAGTTGCTGGAAATGTTGAAATATATAAAATTGCTTTCATTATTACTCGATTCGACCCTACGGCCTATCTGTGCTTGACTAAACTATGCCTTAGTGGGCCTACCTCACTGCCGCACAGAGGCTCCGGGTTTGATTCCCGGCATGGGAATGTTGTAAAACGAACTTTCCATTATTTACTATGGTCTGGGTGTCTGGAATCGCCTCCAGAATGGTTCGTTGTATAATCATCATAACGCATGTGTAACTTGGGGATTTACAATGTGTGTGTTGATTATAATTTATTTTGGAAATATTGTCTTTGAATAAAGATTTTTTATTCGATTGGCAACCCTCAATTGAAAACTTTTCAAGATGGCCGCCGTAGTTGTACTTCGCCGATTCACAGATTAGTTAGTAGGTGTGAAATTTGGATTTAACATTGTATGTTGTGACGGAGGAGTTTATGAGTATACACAAAATATGATGACATATTTGTGTTTGTGTGCTGGCATTGAGAAGTAACACAGTTCGACTTTTGTAATAAATGTATGTTCGAATTTAATATAGATAATCTTCTCTTTAAGTCTTTGGATGCTTTAACAACAAGCGTGTCATTTGACTTTGCTAGCAGTGTCTATGAATATGTGACTGACTGACTAGTCCAATGGTTTTGCCACAGAGTTAGAGTACTAGAAACGACAATCGCCATGTAACTGAAATGCAGTTCTGGAAAAGACTGAAATTCTATATATTCAGAGGCAAGTCTCAGTCTTATACGTTTTGATATAATAAAACACCACTCGACGTTCAATCAAGATTTTATGCATTTTTAAATCATATCAATTTAAATTAGAAAGTCCTAAGTTATCAGCTTGAAGTCTTAAGTTATCAATTTAAAGTCTTAAGTCATCAATTTAAAGTCTTCAATCATCAATTTAAAGTATTAAGTCATCAATCAATCCAATTTCTAAGTCATCAATTGAACCTAATGAATTTGGGTTTAGAAAAATATGTTTCAAATAATGTTGGTTAAATTCTAGTAGTGTTTTTCTATTTGCAAATGCAAAAGAAGAAAGTTTTGTAACGTTCTCTAGATAATTGATATATTGAGTTAAGAGTAAGTTTGTAGACGTCTTTAAGAACCTTAAAGAAGCCTACAAACTAACTCTAACGCAATATGAATAAGGCCGTTAGGATTTAGGGTTTTCAGAATTGCATTTTAACTAGGTGGTTATCATGTCTAGTGGTTTTTTCATGGTATTGACACAAATTAAGGTGGAAAGGCTGGTTATAAACATAAAAACTTGTACACTGCACGAGCGCTTTATTTGTGAGTGGCCAAGACTTAAGTGTTCGCTTTTGGTCCTTCGCGACCCGGATAGAGTTCGCAACGGATGACGCCTACTCGCTGAAGAGGTTGTAACGGAAATCAAATAATCCGTTGCGAACGAGCATGTTTTATCAGTGTGACGTTATAATAAATAATATAATAACTCGTCAAATGGTCAGAATGTTAGATTTGTAGTGTTGTCGATTTTTCAAAGACTTTGCGTTGTGTATATTGCCTGTATGCGTTTATGGATATATAATACGTTATAGATATATTATAAATATAAATAAACAATTAAATTGTAATGTAAGTGGGGGATTGTTGGCTTTATATTTTTTTTAAAATTTCGTTCTGTATAGTGATGTCATAGTGCACCGTTTTATATTGGCCAAATATTGAAATATGTCTATGGTTTTCTTGTGAAAATATTCTCGAATATTTAACGTGCAATTATGAAGGTATATTAATAATAATGCGTGTCTAATTACATAGATCCCCTTTTGTGAGGTAATGAAGCGTAAGCCTGGGTTCATGTCGGTTTAAAATAGGTTATATAGAATATTATCGAGAAGTCTTGTTTTTAATGAAGACTAATGTTATTTCGCAATAATTTGTTTCTATAGATGGCGCTAATGTCGCTCGATAATGTATTCGATCTCTACACAGTGTAACAAAAATCTTGTCCTTCTTAAAAAAGAAAAATCGTTTGTTAAAACTTTTCACTAGTAAATGAAGTGAAAATTAAACTCATTTGAGTGATAGCTTATATCGTATAAAAAACACTGTTATACATATATAAAAAAATTAGCAAGGTTTATTTTTAAAATGCTTTAAAAAGCTTGAATGGCTTGCATCTGTCCGAAATACGGAAATGAACGATGAAAGTTGTTTGGAAGCCTCTGGTGCGTGCTTCAAATTCAATGTAAGCACCTTTGGTGTTCTAGCGAAGAGAAGATGGTGGTTGGAGGGTTGGAACTAACCTCGAAATTGAGAATCTCGTGTCCAATCCCAACATAATAGGAGAAATAAAAGCTCACTACCTCCGCTGGCTTGGTTATGTGAACGGATCGGAGAAGATTGCAGAGAACGGATCGGAGAAGATTGCAGAGAACGGATCGGAGAAGATTGCAGAGAACGGATCGGAGAAGATTGCAGCGTGAGGAAAGCCTATTTGGGACGGTCGGTCGTCCTAAATATCGCTCCAGAGAGAGAGGAGCCTGACCTGTCTGAGCTTCCAGTCTATAATTGTCAGGAAACTGCGCAGGACAGAGACAATTGGCATGTTCTCGTTTCGTAGGACAATATCCACTTTGGATCGCTGAGCCAACGGAGTAAGTATCTTTGGTTTTGTAATGTCCATAGGCGACGGTAAAAACCACTTTTCATCAGCCGTCAGCCTGTTTGCTATATTCTAGCAATAAAAAGTAACAAGTTCTTAATTAATAGTACCCCTACATATGGTGGTGGTTTCTGCAAGGAACAGCAAGGTTTTTGTTACACCCTGTGTAATGGTGTATGAAATAAAGATCCCTTATAAAGTACTCTCGTGTCGGATGAGATGAAGGTGGTCTAGGAAGTTGGAATCCTTGTACAGATAATACAGTTTTAGTTTGCATATTCATAGTTTTTAATATGTAGTCAAAATTGTCGATATTTGGCTTTTAAAATGTATACTGTTTTCTTTTTATATTAAAAGTATTTTATATTAAATTCTGTTTCATTTTATTTCACTCCGTGGGATGACCAATAAAAATGTATATGACGCAGTACATTTTAGTCAAGGGGCCATCTATAACCACGTCACTCGTTAGTTTGAAATTAAAATATTTAAATATTGTAGGTACTAATATTATAAAGCTGAAGAGTTTGTTTGTTTGCTTGCTTGAACGCGCTAATCTTATGAACTACTGGTCTGATTTGAAGTTTCTTACAGTACTAGCTAGCCCATTTATCGAGTAAGGCTATATATCATCACACTAAGACCAGTAGGAGCGGGGCACCAATGAAGAATGTTTCAAAATCGGGAGGTCTTTTAACTTACTTTTTTTAACTATTCGACGCGGACGAAGTCGCGGGCAGAAGCTAGTAAAAAATGGAAGCTAACGGTACCACATACGTACCTACATGCCAGTATCATCAAAAACGTCTGACAAAACATCGCGCTCTTTTGGCTGCGCACGAGAGTATTTGTGTTCTAGTTCTTTATAAACATAGATTTTTCTTCCAAAATATTAGATAATTGGTCTACCAACACCAAGGTCTGTGTGCGTTATTTTATCACCCTGAATGAAAAAAGTAGGCCTATACATAGCATTGCTCTAGCTAGGGTACCTATAATATCTAAAACAAACAAGGGCACATAAAAGACTACGGCACTGCACTCAAATAAACACAAGTAAGACTCGTCAAAATCCTGCAACGTCGACTCCAGCGCCACTTGCCGAGTTGTGAATATAGTCCATTCTCGTATCCATTTGAATATACAAAAAATTAAACATTTGTACACTCATAGGGAGCATGTAACACGCCTATGAACTAGCTAGGGTACCTTCTAAAAAACAAAGAGCGCAGTTATATAAAAGCTCACATAAAAGGCTATTTACGACACTGTCCCCCTCTAACATTTGAACTACGAAGTAGTATGAAATTCTTAAAATAGCTATCAAAATATTTGCAATGAAAATTGTTTTGATAATATCCTTTAAGTAGTATTTTTAATTTTTTATTTATTGCGGGAGTTCAGCAGACAGGCAGACTGCCCACTTAATGGAAACCGGTTACCATCGCCTATGGACATATGCAACACCAAAGGTGCTACAAATGCGCTGCTGCCTTCTTAAGGGAGACTGGAACCTGGCCACTAATGCCGGGACACAACACAAGGTTGTTATGGCGACATACTTTAGACCAGGGGTGGTAGCCATCCACTCGGGCAAATGCCCTACCGCCTAGCTGTGGGTTATTTTGTCGCCTCTTACGACAGGCCGCCCGGCCGCAGGAAATTGTTTAGTTTTTGAAAAATACCCGATTTATCCGATTTTCACCAGGGGTTTTTTCTCACTCCTACGGTACCCTTACCTAACAACCTCGTTTATCCGAAGTAATTGGTTATCGCCTCGGGTAGAGGACCAGTGGCCTGTCAACCTGGTTCGCCGGATCAAAATGCAAGTAATCGATTTTCGTACAGTAATAATTGGAATTATTGCTAAATAAATACTTTGGTCTGTGTGGCTCTTAATTTGATTGATAGATAACACTTTATTGCTCACCAAAATAAATAGTAAATATACGGATGCTGTTGCTGCTAGCATGTAATCTGCTTAGTCACGAAGCTGTTTTTTACGCCATAAAGCATCAACGCCATCAGTGTCTGCTTCGACGAACATAGACGACCCACTGCAGAAAGGTGTTGTCCAAAATACAGGCCAGCCCTTTGGTCAGGCGAGTATTCTTTCAATTATATTACAGATGAAGCAAATATTATTTAAAATCACCTCTAGATTCAAACAATCTCCACTTCATTGTGTTATGTTTACGCCATTGTCTTTGTGCTTCGTTGTATAAAGTCAAATAGAATTGCCAATCAAATTTAAAATGGCATTGTGGCAAGCCAGATAGCGTTTGGTGTTAGAGGGGCTGCGGTCCAGCGAAGCGCCTTCCCGGCACAAATTGAATGAAAACATTGAACATTTATTCTGAGGAGATTTCAGTGCAGCTCCAGGCGAGGCAGAGTTTAATAATAATATGCTAGAATAGACATTTCTTGTGACAATATGCGTAAATTGAAACGTTTTTTACGTGAATTTCATAAAATAAAATAACAACAGAGAATTGGTTTTTACTCTGTATTTGAAGAGGAATAATAATTGTAATCATCATTCTATTGTATTAAGAGCAACTGTTTCCGAGTCTGGGATTCGCTTTCTTACTTTTCATGTCCAAAATTTAATTCTAATTAGGACTTTCAATTATTAATGACTGATTTCAGTTAAAGTAATAATAAAAAACATTTCTATAAACAGGCTTTTATTTAACGCTTTTTAATTTTACTCATATAATGGAAGTGCTCAAAACATTACTAGTCCGCCATCTTGAACCGTCCGCCATATTGATTTAGAATGACGTTACTTACGCTACGTTCCAAAAGAGACTCACAAGGACCGCGATTTTCCCCGTTCCACTTGCTTGCGGGCATTACAATCATAAACTCTAGTGGAACGGATTATGGAGCGTTGATGTCACTAACGACGAAATACACAAATGGCATTGGTTGATTTGAAAGTGGGAAAAATGGGTCATTGCGAGCGTTGCGTGAATGAAAATGATGACGTCATTAATGACATTTTCGCCACGACCACAAAGACCGCGGTCGCCTTCTGGAACGGCTAAGGGAGCATTTTGGGCGTTGTGAGCTACTAATAGGACGTGCTGATAGTAGACGAGGCTGGCAACGCTGCTTCAACAGCTTATGATCTCAATCGGGGCAAATATGGAACCATAGGAACGGGTTACACAGTTGCGCCGTTTTGAGTTCAAATTAGGTCCGTGGTTTCTTCAGAGAAGTTTGTAAGAAACTCTTTGATACCATCCGTGTCAGAAGGCTGTTTCGTACGCGGAACGGATCAGCATTGACATATAGCGTGGCAATGCAGTCAGCCTTACCTCTGGCAGCGATGTGTTACATACTTTATATTTATTTTTTTATAATTTAGGTTAATTTTGAATTTAGTTTTATTTTCTAAAGCTAGTATAAAATACGATAATCATAATAGTACTTACTCTATGTTTTTTCCGTGGTTCAACGACCAATACATGAATCTTCTAATTCTTAATAGAAAATAACCACTCACCCATCTGCCCCACAGTGTTTTTAATCTATGCCCTTTGCGAGATCATCTTGTGGCTCTCCTTTTAATATTTGATCTGCATATTTATAAATCGGGCGCGGAGTTAGTCGCGATCCTCGGCCGTGTTTGCTGATTTATAGTTTATTTCATTTCCCTCGTAGAATATAGGATTGTTTTTTATTTAGTCTGCCACAATGATAGGCGAAGGTCTTAAGTCCATACAGGCTACGATAACAGCTCATAATTGTCCCACTACTGGCCTCCCATTTTAGGGGAACAGACAGTATACCTGCCACGCTTGTCCGAGGCGGCTTTGACACATCGGTTATCTCGATGTGTAGGTTGCATCACGATGTTTTCCTTCATCGTTATTAGCACGTGGTAATTGTAACAATATGCACCTTAGGTGTCAGGAAATTGCCTAAGTGGTGCATGCGTTCCAGCCAGGATCGAACCCGCGCCCTTTGAGTTTAAGACCCGTGCGCTAGCCATTATGCTACCATATAGCCTAGTCGGAATAAATGATTAGAATCATCTCAGTCGATTGACGCAAAAGAACGGAATTCTGGTCGCAATTCGAAAGGCCACAGTTCACAATATTAGTTTTGGTCTATAAAATTCTTCAAAAATTTGGAGCGGCCTCAAAATTAATTTTTAATTGTTCTTTGGAGAGAGTTCTTAAAACATCAAAAACTAACATTTTTCACTCCAGGCTCAAAAAAAAGTCTGTTTGTTGCGCCACCCTAATAAGATAAATCTGTTTGTAATGTCAAGATAACAGGTTTTTACTAAATGCATATAAAAGCATATTGTCTGGCTGTCTGCCTCTCTATCATTGTGGTTGGCTGGACCGATTTTGATGGGACTTTCACTGGTGTTATAAAGAGTAACTTAAGCTGCGTTTTTTTAAAACTTTTTTTAGGGTACGTAAAAAAATTACACACAGACAAAGTAGCGGGAACAGCTAGTTTAATATAAACCATGAAATCTGACACACATTCTCGTAACTTGACTCTTATAAATACTTGTGTACATAAGAAATTTGAAGCAACTTCGTTCTCGAAAGTGTTACAAAACGTCAGATTTAACGTAACATGAAACTTGTTCGTAAGTATGTCGCGTCAGGATTAGATTACTATATCTGTATTAAATAACCATTAATTAAAATAATTGAAAATAACACATTAGTGTCAAAATAGTTTCGAAAAATCTTTTCTAATTTTTGTCATCCCAGTTTATGGAAGTATTTGAGTGATTCTCAAATTGTTAGACAATGTTTAAAAATATTTTTTTATTACTTGCCTTTTTGCCTTTTTATAGTTTCAATAAAATTAACTTACTTTTATCTGTGGAGGAACGGAGAAAGAATACAATTTCCTGCGACCAGGCGGCCTGTCGTAAGAGGCGACAAAACAACCCACAGCCAGGTGGTAGAGTATTTGCCCGACTGAATGTCTACCACCCGTGGTCTAGAGTATGCTACCATAACAACCTTGAGTTGTGTTTCGGCATTAGTGACCAGATTCCAGTCTCCCTTAAGAGAGCAGCATCGCATTTGTAGCACCTTTGGTGTTGCAAATGTCCATACGCGATGGTAACCGCTTTCCATTACAGGGCCGTCTGCCTGTCTGTTAAGCTCCTGCAATAAAATAAAACATTTGTATTTTTAATAATTTTTGATAAATTATGAAGTCACCAAAAGCAAATATTGACCTATGATATGATATATGATAATTGGGCTATCATCTATGCCTTTACAAACATGTGGGACTCCGGAAAAAACACTCATGTATGCATATTATCATGCTTTCATGAAAACTGCGAAACCTGAAGGTTTCATGGCTACACTTTTGTTTCTCACATAACTAACTGGTTTCCGGTATTAGTGGGTACTATGCCTTTTTATAGCTAGAGCACAGAAGACAGGATGACGACCCATCCACCTTCTAAAATATGGTTATCGTCTCTTACAGACATTTGCAAATGTACTTTCGTCCTCAAATGAGGGACTAGAACATGCTCACTGATATCGGAACACAACTCGAAGTTGTTATGGCAGCATGCTCTAAACCAGGGGTAGTGCCATCCAGATATCAAAACCCTACCTCCTGGTTGTGGGTTGTTTTGTCGCCTCTTACGTCAGGCCGGCCCCAGGAATTACCAGAAATATCTTCCATGGCTGCCTGACTGTATTAAGATTGTAAGAAATTCTCTTCAACATATTTGTAAGTTCTAGAATTCCCTTCGAAGAGTCATCTCCTATTACACATCATTTTACTCTCACAAGGAACGTATCCTCTCAACCCGTAATCACATAGCAAATTTAAGAAGAACTCTCCTCTGTGGCTGGTTGGTGTCTCTATCACAGTTAATTGTCGATCCAAACGCATTGTTAGGGATCTGTTTGAAGTGGTCGCAGGCCAACGGACTGGCAGAAGATTAGTTTTAAGAGGCGTCGGGTCTCTGAAAATAAAAGAACAGGTAAAATAAGTTGTAGAGTCCTGACACTCAAAAACTTTACCGAGACGTCACTAAAGGCTTAGTAGACGTATCAGGAGAGAAAAGAGCTGGCTTTTATTTCAACCAAAGAATTATCGTTGTCATATAACAAGGCAACGTTGCCACAGTCTTTTGAGAACGTTCGCGACGAGCAACAGTCGTTAGGGATTTTCATATCTATACTTTTCATATTTTTATTTAGTTTAATATTTGTAATAGCTATAGTTTGTATTATGTATTTTAAAGTTGTTTGCTATGGATATTAAATTAAATGTACAAGTCAATGATCAAATAAATCTTTAAGTACTTTTAGCAAATCATCACACTATATGTTTGCACAATTTTCGAAAGTTGCTTCACAATATGTACATTTGGAAACTGTTAGGTGAATAAGATAATTGACATCGTTCTGTTAGTACTTCACGTATTATGTAATTTTCATGCCCATGATCAAGCTATGATTAAAGTAGTATACCTATGTTATGTGATTCTCTTTGATTGATTTTAATTCCCTGATCATTGTAGATGAAAGAAGTAACTCGACCAGGATTAGGCCGAAGAACGTTGATCTAATAGACCAACAATTATATTGTTTGATCCAATTTATAAAACTTATTATTATATCACTTTCTTGTCTTTGTATTGTTTATCTCGTAACCTTAAATTATGTAAATACGTCTGTCTTTAAATAAAGATATTTTCTGCGTTGTAGCTACTATAAAAAGCGCTATCAATTTTTAAAATATTGGGTATGAGAATTTGGACTGAGATTCAAGTTTGGATGGCCATCATCCCTGGTTTAGAGTATATCCCCAAAACAGCTTTGAGTTGTGTTCCGGCATTAGTGGCCACCCTTCGAGTTCAGCAGCATATTGGTAGAACCTTTGTTGTTGCAAATGTTCTTAGGTGACGGTAACAGCTTTCCATCAGGTAGGCTGTCTGCCTGTCTGCTGTACTTATGTAATAAAAAAATCGTATCACCTATGATGTTGCAATGTCCATATATGCTGGTAGCCATTTTCAATTGGTTTGACTGTTCTATTGATTTTTGGTAAAATATTGTAAATAGTTCAAGTAAAGACTTACCCAAATTTCATAAAGTTTGTCAACATAGTAGTCAAGCGGTCAATAAACAATTTGTCTAAGCTAGATAAAGGCAAAGACATTCCACCTGGTTTAAATATGTAGAATATATCATCAGAATGCGACGCACCATCTATACCAGTACCAAATCCGAATAAAAATTTTGCAAAATTTCTGCTACCTTCATAAGCAAACATATAATTATATACAGGTTTGTCTGAGTGCTTCACCATGAGGTCAGAAAAAGCGTTAGAAGTAGAATAAGCCATCCAATCAGAATAAAAACTGACGACATCTTTAACACTCTTTTTTGTAATTACTTTTCGTCTGAAATAATGTTCCTTTAGCTTCTTTGCTATTAATTCTTCATCGTTTTTGGAACACCATGAGAAAACAGATGGAAGTTTTTTAACAAACTGTTCGTCTAGTTCATTAAGAGTTTCCTCGTTGTTTAGTCCGTAAAATAACACTCCTTCAACACTAGCGTAGCCATTCATTATTGGGACTTTATTAAAATCTCCTGAAGAGATGATAGTGTGTGGAGTATCATGAAAAAATGAATCTGTGAAATTGGTATCAACACACGGAGAATATTTGAATCCTCTTGGGTTTATGGATGTGTCGGCGCAGCTTGATAACAAATCGTCAACAGTTGCATTAAGCAAAATGTTATAAGCGTCTACTTCCTTATCAACTGTTGTAATTTTTGAGAGATCTTCATAAATTGCTTTATGTTGTTCTACATTAAAAGCCCAGGGTGCTAGTGGTGTCCCACTTAACAGTATCGCTTTATGAAACAGTCCTTTACTAGATTTCGAGAGAAGGTGCATCGCTGCAGCGCTTGCTCCAGCACTTTGGCCAGAAATCGTTACATTATCGGGGTCTCCGCCGAAAGCTGCGATATTTCTCTTTATCCATTTTAAAGCAGCTACATGGTCTTTCAACCCCAAGTTTGCTATATTATTCAAGCAAGCAAACCCAAAGACTCCAACCCGATAATTAATAATTACTACTATGACATTTTTGGTGACTAGAAATTCAGGATCATAGTGCCATTTGCTGCCGTAATAATATGCTCCACCGTGGATAAATACCAGTACAGCTAGTTTGTCACCAGGTTTAGCTGACTCTGGTGTATACACGTCAAGTTCTAGACAGTCTTCTCTGCCAAATCTGAGAAATGAAACGACCTGGGAGCAAGATCCGTAGCGCCTTGTTGCTGTGAATATCGCTCTCCATTTCGGTGGTGTTTGTGGAGGCTGAAAAGTTTGAAAAACCACGTAAGTAACATAGGTGAAGTTCAATAGGAAAATAGATGCTCTCAAAATCTTATGGATTGTATATTACTTAATCGTTTTATTCGGGTATGGAACTAATTTATTTATTTTTATAAGAATGCTGCTGAGCAATGAATTTGGAAATGTAATGCCTGACTCGTCATAAAATACCTACCTTTGGTTTTTTTTGAAGTGAAACTTCTATATAGAGGGGGTCTTATGGAGTTTTGACTCACGAAAAGATGTCACAGTCACGTGATCACCGTCACTAATTCTTATATTTTTAAACTCGTGATATCTTTCGAATGGAATGTCCGAATTGAATAATTCAAAAAGTTATATAAAGGTATTGAAGCAGTCTTGAATATGAAGTAATTTATTTTGATAAGGATTAATATCAAGATACAAATAAAAAGCCTTTTCTAGCGGCGGCATTTTAATTAATTTTTTATAATAAAAAAACGCTTATTGTGGCATAACTATAATAGTTAGATATATGTTGTCGCGATACTTTTTGTAAATAATGATGTGTTCTACAAAGTCGTAGTACATTATTTTATTTTATCATCAATAGTTTTCGCAGCGCACGCGATTTTAGGTATTTTTTTATACCTTGGATTAAATTTTTGGAGTTTTAGTAATGATCCCTAATTTTTTTGTAAATATAATATAGCCTATGTTACCCGGGGATAGCGTAGCTTGCCAACAGTGAAAGAATTTTTCAAATCGGTTCAGTAATTTATTTTATTTGTTATTTTATCATCAATAGTTTTCGCAGCGCACGCGATTTTAGGTATTTTTTTTATACCTTGGACTACATTATTGGAGTTTTAGTAATGATCCCTAATTTTTTTGTAAATATAATATACCCTATGTCACCCGGGGATAGCGTAGCTTGCCAACAGTGAAAGAATTTTTCAAATCGGTTCAGTAATTTCGGAGCCTCTTCATGCAAGCAAAAACCAATCTTATCTTTCCTTTTTATAATATTAGTCTAGATATTCATAAATATATTTATTATAAAATTAATTAGATATTTGCATATTATAAAAAGCGCAAGATTTTGCGCTGGAAGTTGCTTAATAAAATTGGGAGCTGGGTTGCCCTAAATAGCGCTATATCTAGCTTCGAAAGCTCTAAAGTGGCAGACTTGGTGAGCCGAGCCGAGCGCCGGGGAAGTCCCGCAAACGAGAAAGCGAGCGAGAGAGCGAGCGAGGATATACATCGTTCTCCGACGACCTCGTCCCTCTAATACCTAAAATCGCATTCTGCGCATCGGAAAGTGCGATGTTCCGAGCCGCTATTAATGGAGGCAAACTTAAGTTTGCATCGAACTATAGCTCTGCTCTCCACGTGACAAGGCATCACTGCCTCTATTTGTGGTATGTGTAAAAAAAATATAAATAAATAAATAGAGTTTGTTGAGTAAACAAAAATAACAACAAGAAAACTTTGCCAACTGTTCAGTTTTTCGAAAGTCATAACAAAAGTGAACGACAACGAACAACAAAAGTGTTGACGTAAAAAATGGTCGGTGCGTGGGTAGCGTATTACATACACCATTAAAATGTACTTAACCTAACCAAATCATAATTTGCAGTAAACCTGCGAAAAATCGAAATGTGTGCTGGGACACATATTAGAAGTGAAACTTCAACGGACAAGTGGAAAAACGACTCGCAACGGACAAGTGGCAAAACGAATAGCAACGGATAAGTGGCAAAACGAATCGCAACGGACAAGTGGAAAAACGAATGGCAACGGATAAGTGGAAAAACGAATCGCAACGGACAAGTCGAAAAACGAATCGCAACGTACAAGTGGATAACGAATCGCAACGGACAAGTGGAAAATCTTCAACTGACAAGTGATAAAATGAATCGCAACAAAATTTTATCTTGAAGTTTTACGGGCAGATTGTTAATGTACTTGTCCAATTTGAAAACCTGCCCGTAAAACTTCAAGTTAAAATTTTGTTGCGATTCATTTTATCACTTGTCAGTTGAAGATTTTCCACTTGTCCGTTGCGATTCGTTATCCACTTGTACGTTGCGATTCGTTTTTCGACTTGTCCGTTGCGATTCGTTTTTCCACTTATCCGTTGCCATTCGTTTTTCCACTTGTCCGTTGCGATTCGTTTTGCCACTTATCCGTTGCTATTCGTTTTGCCACTTGTCCGTTGCGATTCGTTTTTCCACTTGTCCGTTTTCACAATGATTAACCTTTTGTTCAAATTGAATTTGGAATAGTCAGAGATATTTCTGAATATACTTACTTGAAATCTTTTACTTGTGGCGTATGGTATTCCATAATATCTGTTTTGTCCAGATATACTGCGGAGTCCTCGCAACTTGCCTTCCTTAGTCTGGATCAACGGCGTGAAGGTACACATCACACATTCAAAGTTAAACATTATCATCAGGAACAATATTAGTGATATTAAATTTGCTTTCATTTTTAATCAAAGTATTTAGAATAATGAGTTTTATGTTCTTATTTATTTTTTAAAGATATTAATTACTTTCGATATTCCTTGTTATAAACTTATTTCTGTCATGATTTAGTTTTATTTCTCTGTATTTTTTTAATTATTAAAACACTATTTTTTCATTTATACCTATAAATAATTATACACAAGAAGATGCCAGTAGTTTCATCTTTCCGAATTCTATATTTATTTAATGTGATATTGATATTGTTGAAAATGTCGTATAACTTGGCACTGGCAACACCTTTTTCTCTGTTCTTCTATTCTTTTATATTGTCTAAATAAAATTAACACATCAGTGTATTAAGTTTATTTACAACTTTTTGCCTTTAATACGCTCATCTATATATTAATACGTGAAGCAAAAACTTTGTACCACTTTTTACGAATATTGCGCGGACAGATTATGACACTTCGCACACTTATAAAAAAAATATACATAAAAATATATTAAATCAATAAAAAAAACATTACACACACCATCGTGTATTTAACACCCACTAATATATATTCTTTTGTTTATTGTTAAAGTCAAATTAACAGTGTAATCTTGGCGAAATCTGTGAATCTGAAGTCTTTGACAACAAGTTATTATTTCGACCACGGGCGATCACAAGTTTTTATTAATACAAACACTAGACCACTGACGATTCTTTACGCCCTAAGTTTATAATATTTTAATTATAATTTCGTGTCTTCCTACACTTCATTCGATTCACTTTTTACATTTTCTAAATAAGTTTCTGTATATTATATAGGTTTTTTAAATATCTATTATTTGTATATTATACGGTAAAGTAAACAAGAATAGATACTTTTAGTTCGACTAACTGAATACGACTGGTGTTGTAAGTTGTCTAGCGTGTCCCAACAACCATAGTTGCGTTTGCGTAAGATGGTATATCAGAATGTTACTTCTATCTACTATAACTAGAACGCTGAGATTAGCTAACAGAAAATGGTCAATGATGTTGACACAACATTGAAGGTCTGCAGATGAAAGGCTTACTTCATTTGACCATTTAACGAATTGAATACATTATGTCAAGATGATTTTTGATTTACCTCTCCAATAACAGCTCGGTATTAAATAATAATAGACTTCAGGTAGCCATTTTAATCTAGGTGGATTACTTATAAAATCGTCATTATACTGTACATCAAGATACTGCCTACTTACACACCAGTGAAACTGGTAACATGTACTGAACCATGTATTTCTAAGAATGACATCTGTATACAACTACATTTATGCAAGAATAAATATTTCATTTCATTTCATTTACTTTTCATACAAGTTGCCCGAAAAAAACAAAACTCATTATTGACCGATTTATATCTTATGGTACAATGATCTTAATATGTGCCTAAGCTCACTCGACCGAGTTGCCGACAAAGGAAATTCACACCTGCGTCACGTGAAAGGGTGCATCATTGAAAACTTCCTACGCTACAATGAAGTTTTATTATAATGTACTGTTTGCAAAAACTTAAAAAATGTTTAGTACTTTATATTGCTGATATTGTTTCAAACTTGAATAAATAAAGAAATAGTGAAATGTCGTAAAGTTACAATATGAAATCTCTCAAATCCCCGAGTGGAGGTCCGCTTACCGCTTCCCGGTCCTCAGATAACCTTTGTATTAAAACGCTCGGGAAGTCCGTAGCTAGTCCAATTTGCATGTTTGCACAGTTTATAACAATTAGCCGACGGTTCTAGAGTATTTTTCTTTATTACCGGATTAACAACTTCGAAGCTCGCTGTGAGACGCCACTGTTCAACCACATACAGTAACCCAGCTTTTTGGTTTGATATTTTTTAAAAGTGAAGCTGGTAAACAGGCAAATGGCTCAAGTACTTTGGAAAAGTGGTTGTAGGCATGACGAGATGGAAGAAAAGAATAACTCGTACATTACGACGGTATATAATTTTCTGTATTCTATTTATCTCTTCTCCATGCAGGAATGTAAAAAGAATACTAATTCCTGCAGCCAGGCGGCCTGTTTGAAGACGCGACAAAACAACCCACAACCAGGTAGTAGGGCATTTGCTCTACTGGATGGCTACCAATTCTGGTCTAGACTATGCCACCATAACATTTTGATTGTGTTCTGGCACTAGTCACCAGGATCTAGTTTCTCCTTCGAGGCCAGCAGCACATTGGAAGCACCTCTGATATTGAAAATATCCATAGGCGACTGTAAACCCTTTCCATCGCAGTTGGGCTATATGCCTCTCTGCTGTGCTTCTGCAATTTAAAAAAAACATAGTTTCAAAAAATCAATAACTTATATACATGTGGATTAACGTAGATTTAAATATAAGATATTTTATATGTCTAGGACGACTTTTCTGTCTGCATATCAGTAATTTGCAACACAGTCTGCAGCGTTTAGGATCTGATAAAAGGGGATAGGTTTGAGGGACCAGAGAGAAGGAATGGGATAGATGGGATGGAACGGAATGGAGTAGGTAGGGGAGATGGGGAAGATGGGATACTTGTGGAAGTCAGCCATCGGGACTCTCATCGTACAAACTTCCAAAACTGTTGTAAAAGTGTGAAAATATCAAAAAATATTTAAGCCTGTATATGTGCCAAATTTACAACGTTTTATAAAATTTCCATAATAAATTAGAGCTAAAGCCACGTTGGAATCCTTACTTCATTACAGTTCTTAGGACCAGCTCGATCGATGTGATACCGTGCAAACACAGATTATCGTCATGAAACGTGCGATGGGTTAGAAATAATTACTCTATTGCATCTTTATTTCATCCCGCCTATCCCACATCCTCTATTCTCTCCTAAAGTGAAGTAACGTGTTGGCTTGGCCCCTAGTTTTCCAAACGCCTGTAGGCGTAACTACTTACCATTAAGTTTGCCAGATTCGCATTAAAAAGAAATGTGTGTTTGTGTAATAATTTTTGTCTAATTTTTGTTAATATAAATAGATTTCCTTTAGCCTACATCCGTCAACGTATTATAATTCAAAATAAACTTCTAATGTATCACTTTAAATTTTTTACTGTTTTAGTCTAAAAATTTTTATTACCAGTTTTATTTCGGTCCAAATTGGACCTATGTTCAAACAGCGGTCTTATTGACTCTCTCATTTAAGCTGTACAGTGTGAAACTCGTATCTCATTCTCTCGCAGGTATAGTCCTATAGATTTATGTGTTTATTTCTTTTTAGTTTTAATAAGTTTCAAATCACGATTCTAATGAAATTTCACTTCACAAATAATTATTTATTCGTGGGATGAACTTGATTTACTGTAACGCCGTGAACTGTGTACTAAGTAGGAAATGCGCTGACTTGCACTTAATTAGGTTTTATAAATGAATGAATTGTCGTTAGATTTTTACCTTCTTTCCTGAGCGCCATTCGGCAAAACTTGTTTGCGAATTAAATACTATATAATGTTGTTCTAAGGAAGTATTACCATTCAACAAGTAGCAAACACAGTTTAAATTTGATACCGGACCTATACTCAATTGGTCTAAGCGTTTATCCGCTTGCTCACTGGAACGCAGCAGTCCGGTGTTCGCTTCCTGGCAACGTAAACATCATAATCGGACTTACCCTTACTTACTATGGCCTGGTTATTTTGGATTGGCTTCAGAGTAGTCTTTTGTATATTACCCATAACACACAAGTAACTTGCTTTGCTTAGGAATATACAATATGTGTGTGTGTTTGATTACATTTATTTAGTTGCATAGTTGTTCTTGTCATGTTTCTTTTTAAGATTATTGATTAATTTTGTTATGTATCCTCTTATTTGTAAACGATACAATCGCCGTTTCCTTACTTGAATAATAATGTTATACTTTTATTTATTGTGTGGTTAGCGCCTGTTTTGTGTAGAGTAGTTCTCTCTAATTTACCATGATTTTATGTAACAATATTTATTTCTAATATGACGTGGTAATTGTGTAGATTATAATTCAGTCTCTCAATTGTATACAGACGGTATTCCCTACATTTTATTTTCGTGGTGGCAGACGCGATAGATTTTTTACTGTGTTCCATTTATTTTATTACATATAAAAATTTAAATATAATATTTTATATCTTATAGAAAATATTATCTAAAATTTCCAAACAATAATGTATTAAATCCTTGTCATTCATAACCCTTTTGATTAATGTGATAGTTTTGATAGTTTATCAATGACTAATCCGCTATCGGTTGTGCCAATTTGCTAAGGTTCTTATACTGTAAAATTGTTGGAGGGATGGCGAGGTGTTCTAAAAATGTTATTCCAATGTGTAGAGTTAGTGTATGAAATATGTTAAAACCATAAGGTTCTCTGGCGTAGACAGAGAAAATTGATAGCTTATGTCGCATTCACACAAGAAAAAGAGCAACTTAAGCCGATGTCGTATAAAGGAATGAGACAGAACGATTCTATTTTTTGTTTCACTGAGTGTGAGTTGTCTAAACCGTGGCGGTTTAGACCACCGGTGTGCTTAACAAAGTTCGACAGCTGAAGCGCAGCAGCTATCGTCTTCCTATAAAATACAGTTTTCACGTGCTTTATGTGAAGTAATACATATTATATGTTGTTTTCAACAATGTAGACTTCCTATTTCAACCTTTTTGTTAAGAACATGGTGCGGTGTAGCGTTATAAATATAGTGACCAGTTGCTGTTATTTTATTACGAAAAACCCTTTTGAGTTGTTGCAAGTAATACAGTTTGTCTGCGGATTATTATTATAATGTGAAAACACACGGACACTATTTACTAGCAGCGGAGAGGGGCTATTATGTTATTCAAAATGGAGTCGCCGGCCGCCATCTTTGTTCAAAGAGAATAAAAAAAAATATGGTTATTGGTATTTACAGTATGTACTACGCACACTTAACTGGTTTTGGGTTGGATTTTATTTGATTACGTAAAAAATCAATATTGGTTTAATAATATTTTTGCGAGGCCGGTAGCACATGGACACCAGCTTTGGTTGTGAAAAGTGTTCTATTTATAACACAAGTATATTTTACTTGGCTTGGTACTATAATAATAATAAATTACGTGTTTTGCACTACCAATTTAATGTAAAAAATATAATATAGCCCGCCCACTCAAGTAAGGCTAAAGTAATATTTATGAATACAATAAGTAATGTTAAACACTTCCTTAAATATAATTGAATTGTGGATAATTGCATTATTGCAAAGGCCACATTTGACTATACAGTTCTATCAATATCCTTTAACTACTGTTCATTTTAGAGTAATTTTACACATTTTTAGAAAATAAAACTGCACAGCACGACATCTCCTTTCAATTCCCGCCAAAAACTCAGATGATTTTTAATAGGAGGAAAGAAATACAGTTAAACAGCAAAAGAACATCTATGTCCTAAATACAAAAATTTAGTTAGTATATTTGGCCAACATTATGCTGCACCAAATGAATAAAAGCTACTTATTGGAGATTCCAACAAGTAAAGTTATTTTTTTTTAATAAATACATTTTTAATGGCGAGTTTCTATATTTATGTCATGAAAAGTAAAAGATAAACGCTTGCTTGTGTGATATAAAAGGATAATTCATACATTACATTTAACCTATGATCTAGCTGTATATACTCGATTATATACATGCAAAACATTTTAACTGTTAACCCTTAACAAAACAGAATTTATTTATGTTCCTTACTTTACATACACACACTAATATTCAGTCGCACTAATGTATCGCAACACACGAATATAAACATAAACACACACACGCACACGCACACACACACACACACACACACACACACACACACGCACGCACGCATGCACGCACGCACGCACGCACGCACGCACGCACGCACGCACGCACGCACGCACGCACGCACGCACGCACGCACGCACGCACGCACGCACGCACGCACGCACGCACGCACACACACACGTCGCTCGCTTATAGCCGCGTTCGAGTCACTCACTTGAGTTCGTTATTTTTTGTTATTGTCTGTTTAGTTTTAAGTATCTTACAAAATATGTTATTATTAGTTTAATAAGTTTTAATACATTTATTTTAAATTAGTTCTACCCTTTTACTGAGCTCTGTGTGCGCCCCAATAAACTTAGTAATTGGTAACAGAGGTTTTAAGAGCGCTCGGCAAGTTGAAGTTTATTTCGTATGAAATGGTATGTTTATATAATAACTATACAGGTCTTAAATCTATAACATATTTACATAGTATGGAAGTCGCTTTCTGCGTCTGTCTATTTGTATATGCCCTAACTCCTCCGAAACCCAAGATAATTTTTCAAGTCGAAAACCTAATTAAGTTTTTATCTAAGTAAAATAGAGATACCGCCTAGGGTTTGAAAGCTCTAGTCTGTAATTATAGTAAATGGCGGATTGTCGAGCTTGTGATCATATGGAGATGCAAGTGCGTTAGCAACTATGCTATAACAACTTATTGCCTACACGTGATTACATGCATTACTAACAGAAAATATAATAATAAGTGCTATAGTTTTGATACTAAATTACAGGGGTACTTTCAGTCAAAATTCAATCAGAGCGAGGTACGACCTCGGCTCTTCCTGCTAGTCACGGCAATGCGTGTAAAGTTGTCACAGTTCATACAATCCACTGTGCGAGAACTTGTAGAATTGCTGTAACTTTCTTGATAAAGTTTAGAGCAGTTATCGCCGCGCCGGCACTAATACAGCTCGGAACAGTCCTCAGGGGAGGAGGTATCTTCATAATAGACGCGAAATTACGGAACACGTTCCGTTCCTACTTCAATAGAGTTGCCAACTTCAATAGGTACGTTCTACGAATATAACGAATAAAACTTTAAGCGCCTGGTAAAATTTTATTGCTAAGGATTTTTGGCACAATTGCTCGTTACGTTATGTTCTGCCAGGCGTGTTTCTATATTTTAATAATATGTACTTCTTTGTGTTGTATTAGTTTATCAGGCATGCAGACAGCCTGATGGAAAACGGTTACCATCGCCTATGGACATTTGTAAATTAAAGGTGCTACCAATGTGCTGCTGCTCTCTAAAGGGATTCTGAGTCCAGACTCAGACTGGCCAGCCACTAGGTTGTTATAGCGGCATACTCCAGACCAGGGGTGGTGGCTATTCAGACGTGCAAATAGCCTACCAACTGGCTGTGGAGTTGTTTTGCCGCCTCTCACGACAGGTCAACCGGCCGCATGAAATTGTATTCTTTCTCCGTTCGTGCCCGGATGACAGGAAGTTGGACTTGTTTCAATAAAGAAGTAAACAAAAGTAATTTCAGATCTTAATTGTGTTAAAGCAAATTAAATTAAACACAACTTCGTAACAAACTTTTGAGATATAATTTTAATATTAGGTATAAAAGATACAAGCATAATTCTTATAAAGACGAAAGTTTAACGTAGTTGAATGATTTTTCATAATTCTCAAAAACTTCATTTACCGTTTACTTATATATGTACAGTGTAAACTCCATGTAACGTCATTCTATTTAACGACAAACTCCCTTAAGCGTCATAATCACTTGACTTTGGTTGTTATAGCTTGTTCTCCATACGTCACCATGGGCGTCGCGCCACAGCCCGCGCCACTGCCGGCGCCCGTCGCGCGCGCCTGCCACGTCGCCTTAAACGTCGCGCCACCGCCGGCGCCCGTGGCCCCCGCCCCCGCCCCCGTTCCCGAAGGCGGGGCGTGGTCCACGGTCGTAGGGCGGAAAAAGGGTAAGGGGGCGAGGGCCAGCAGGCTCCCTCCCCCCCCAGGCGCAAGCTGCTGCCCCACCAACGGGGTGGAGGCAGCAACCGCGGAAGCAGGCCACGAGGCCTGCCGTCGTTCTCCGCGAGCCGAAGTCGGCCGCAGTTATTATTAAACTGCTGCCGGCAGCGGCCGCGAAGGGTGTCGGCTATCGCGAGGTCTTCGCGAAGGCCTCGACGGTGGTCGACATCACGGCCATGGGCTTCCGCGAGGGGCTGAAAGTGGTGCGGACCGCCAGGGACGCGTGCCTCCTCGAGTTCCAGCCGGGACCCGAGAGCGCGGCCAAGGTGGACCGCGTCGCCGAAGCTCTGCGCGGAGCCCTAGTAGGGATGGCTGAGGTCGTCCGCCCCGTAAAGCGTGGGGAGCTTTACGTCTCAGGGCTGGACGAATCAGTCACGGTCGATGGGCTTTGTGACGCGATCGCGCGCGCAGGCAACTGCCGGCGCGACGACGTGCTCACGAAGCACATCGGTGCAGGACCGGGTGGATTAGGCGCATCATACGTGTTGTGCCCCGTCGCTGCTGCCAAAACCATCGTTGGGTTGGGCTACCTCCTGGTTGGCTTCACCTCGGCGAGGGTAGAGGCACTGGAAGCCAGACCGATACGTTGCTACAGATGTTCGGTCATGGCACCCAGACCTGTCCGGACACGTGCCCGGATCGGACTAACTTGTGTTTCCGCTGCGGTAAAAGCGGACACAAGATGCCGGACTGCACGGCACGGAAACCCCACTGCGCGGCGTGCGCGGCGGGGGAACTGAACGCTGCCCACCCAACGTTGGCGAGGTTCTGCCAACCTCCCTACGTAAAGGGCAAATTCGTCCACTCGCGGGCGAGACCACGCATCGGCAAATTGTGAGTACAGGCAATGGACACCTCCAATGTCTAGTACGCCCGTAACAACGTTCTTTCAAGCCAACGTAAACCACTCCCCCACCGCTCAGGACTTGTGCCTGCAGGCGATGGCGGAGTGGCAAGCGAACTTGGCCGTAATAAGCGAACCTTATTACGTTCCTCCTTCCGGTAATTGGGTGGGCGACCTCGACGACATGGTAGCGGTGGTGGCCAGAGCCGGGTCCGGCACACCGCTTACATGTCTCGAAAGAGGAAAGGGCTATGCTGTGGCGGAGAGCGAGAGTATCGTCGTTATAGGCGTTTACTTCTCGCGCAACCGCCCCCTGGCGGAGTTCGAGCTTCACTTGGACGCCGTCGGGGCTGCCGTACGCAGACTGTCGCCCAAAACGATCTTCGTGATGGGCGACTTTAATGCAAAGCACCTCTCCTGGGGAAACGTATTCACGGACCCTAGGGGTCGGGCGGTCGAGGATTGGGCTCTTCAAGCCGGCCTGACCATACTGAACCAGGGGTCGGTCCAGACCTGCGTGCGCGCGCGGGGTGGATCGATCATCGAACTGTCGTTCGCCACTCATGCGGCCGCCCGCAGAGTGGCCGAATGGAGGGTGCTGGAGGAGGTGGAGTCGCTCTGTGATCATCGGTATATCAGATTTGAGCTCACGACCCCCTCCTCCGGTCCGAGCCCTGTTCATCGCCCCCCTCTCCTCCCGCGTTGGGCCCTTACCAAGCTCGATCCGGAGCAGGCCGAGGAGTGGGCACTCACGGAAAGCTGGGCCTACCCAGCCGATTTCGCGAATTTGGATACGCAGGCAGAGCACATGCGCAAGACCCTGACGAGGGTTTGAGCCTGTGGCTGATGATGCGAAAGGCAGTTCGCATCATCAGCCACAGGCTCAAACGCTGCAGGGCGCGCCGTCCTCCAGACTTCGTCGCGGAAAATGGACTCGTGGGCGAGTTTAGGGAGGCCAGAAAGGCCCTTTCGATTGCAATATTGCGATCGAAAGCCCGGGCTCGGGCCGAACTCCTCGAGACGCTTGATCGGGACCCTTGGGGGCGCCCGTACCATGGGGCCCGCAACAAGTTGCGGCCTTGCACATCCACGGTCACGGAAACGCTCGAACCCGAGGCGCTCCGGTCGGTTATCGATGGGCTCTACCCGGATCCGGGGAACTTCAGTCCCCCCAGTATGGGTCCACCCATTCCCGACACCCCCACGGACGAGGAGCCTCACTCCATCTCCGAGGGGGAGCTAGACGTCGCCCTGGACCGGCTCCGGGGCAGGAAGACGGCACCGGGACCCGACGGGGTTCCAGGTCGACTCCTCTTCCTGGCTGCGAAACATCTACGCAGCCAGCTGCGGGACCTCTTCGAAGCCTGTATTGAAAGAGGGGCGTTTGTGCCTAATTCCTAAGGGAGGTCGGCCTCCCAACGATCCGTCCGCCTTCAGGCCCATAGTACTGCTGAACGAGGTCGCCAAGGTCTTCGAAAGAACTTGGCGGAGCGGCTCGTGAAGCATCTCGACGCTGTGGAGCCGGGGCTATCAGATACGCAGTTCGGGTTTCGGCGGAGGCGCTCCACGATGGACGCCTTCGAGACGCTGCGAACGTTGACGGACGAAGCCGTCCAAGCGAAGGACGTCATTCTTGCAGTGTCGCTAGACATAGCGAACGCCTTTAACAGCCTCCCTCATGAGTCGATCAGGGAGGGGCTCCGTGCGCACGGAGTCCCCCCGTACCTCACGAGGCTGTTGGGCGAGTACCTGCGAGATCGACATATCCTTTGGGAGGGCGGTGAGTCCGCCAATCACGTGTTAGGTCGGCGACGTGTCGCGTGCGGCGTTCTACAGGGGTCGGTCCTCGGGCCGATTCTTTAGAACGTAGGCTATGACTGGATCCTTCGGGTAACGGTCCGGCCCGGGGTAGGGCTGATCTGCTTTGCGGACGACACCCTACTCACGGCACGCGCTGCGTCTTTTGCGGAATCCGTGGACGTCGCCAACGACGGGTTGGCGATCGTCGTAGATCGAATAGCTAGGCTGGGCTTGAAGGTCTCCCCCGCGAAAACGGAGGCCATCATGTTCCATAGGAAATTCCGGAATCCCCCCCTCGGACCTGTCCGTTACAGTTCAGGGGGTGGCAGTCAGAGTAGGGCCCAAGATGAAATATCTTGGGCTAGTTCTAGACGGGAAATGGCTGTTCAAAGCGCACTTTGAGCAGCTAGTTCCCAAACTCGTTAATTCCGCGGGCGCACTCTCCAGGCTTCTTCCTAACGTGGGGGGGCCGGGGGGTGCGACGCGGAAACTTTATTCCGGCATCCTGAGGTGTATGGCGCTGTACGGTGTGCCCGTCTGGTCCGATTCGCTTCACCGCCACAACCGAACCCTGCTGCACCGCGCGCAGCGGGTTCTGGCTGTGAGGACCATACGGGGGTATCGCACAGTGTCGTGGACGGCGGCGACTCTCTTGGCAGGCGAGCTGCCCTGGCATCTCCAGGCAGACGTCCTGACCAGGGTTCGACGTACCCGGCAGGATGCCCTAGCTAGAGGACTGACCTTCTGTCAAGTCGAATTAGAGACGGTCAGGAAGCGGGAAACCGCTTGCTGCCTCGTCAAATAGTCTCGTGACCTCGAACACTCTGCGGCCGGCGGCTTTACGGTGGATGCAATCAGGCCACAGCTGGAGTGATGGGTCACCCGCACCCGCGGAACTCTGACCTTCAGGACGACACAGATACTGACCGGACACGGTTGTTTCGACCAGTATCTGTTTCGCATTGTGGGCTGCTTGCCTTCTCCGGACTGCCGCCAGTGCGGCGCACCCGATACGGCGTTTCACACGCTTGTCGAGTGCGTTGCATGGACGCCGCAGCGTTTCGAGCTCGAGACGCACGTAGGAGCCGTCGGATCGACTGGCGACTTGCGACTTGGTAACGGCCATGTTGCACAGCGACGACCGCTGGGAGTCTGCGGTTACTTTCTGTGAGGCAGTAATGTCTCTCAAAGAGGCCGCAGAAAGGGACAGGGAGCGAAGTCCTGCAGCGCGTGCTAACGTCTCTACTCGAGGTCGCCGGCCTTCAGCTGGCACCCGGAGAGGCAGGTACGCGCATTACTTCCCTCCCTGAGTTAGGTTCCGGTACGGGGGGCCCTTAGCTACTAGGTAACGCAAGGGATTCATCTGCCCCCGTCTCGAAGTGGGGTGTGTTCTCCCAGGGCACACTCCAGGCACTTTATTGCGCTGGATCGACTGTTGAGTAACTATGTTCTACATCTCAGACTTTCCAACATAAACAAAAGCGCAGTGTCGACAGGGAGGAGGGGGTTTTTAATGGGTATTGAGGTTGCTCGCCCGTGCGGCATCGCTCTGAGTCTTCCACACTCCTCTGTGTAATCCATCGCGGACGAAGCACAAACAAAGCATACTATTGCTAGCGTTATCGCCCCCGATGGATGCGTGCCGTTTCCTAGTGACGGCCCAGAGAGTGCGTAAATCGGTCAGCATTTTCCCTGGCCTCAAAAAAAAAAGCTTGTTCTCCATACAATGATACACTCTATGCATTACACCCACTCTCAATAATGACAACAATTAAGTAATAAAAAGTACCCTTTAAGTTGCCAAAATCAGTAAAAACTGCGCAGCTGTGTACGTTCTTTTATCGCTGTACTATCCTAGACCGTAATAAACTGGTCTGTCGAAATTTCTAAGAAATTCCGAAATACCGAAATTTCTAAATACCTACTTCCTTTATCACCCAGATGCCTAAATATAGCAAGATATTCTGGCGAATGATGGTGGAACCATCTAGTTAGTTTTAGAACTTTTGGAAATATCCAGAACAATCTAGAACGAAAAGACAAGGACGGATATATTTAGAAAGAGATAGACGACGAAAGGAAGAAAGAGATAGATAGATGTTAGAAAGGGATAGATGTATAAACGGAAGTTCCCGAACAGAAGGTTCGGGAAAGAAAAGACAGAGATATATAGATGTCAGAAAGGGATAGATGTATAAACGAAAGTTCCCGAACAGAAGGTTCGGGAAGGAAGAGACGGAGATAGATAGATGAATTCTAGAAAATTCTTCCGGGTATATAAACAGAGTAAGGCGCGCCTACCGGGGAGTTTAAAGTTGAGTTCAGTCCAAGACGGTGAAGCAACAAGTGCGATACTAAAGAGTTGTTAGAGAAGATTAATAGAGGACAGAGACGAATCAAGTGGTGAATTTAGTGACAAGTTTGGTGGACAGATACGTGAAGGAAGTGTGTAGCGTAGTTCGAGAGAGGAACCGGAGGCGAGCTACACGCAATAATATTGGAGGTGGTCCGCGCAATATCGGCGACGGTATTGAGGGTGTGACAACTTATCGTCGGGACTGTGCATCGTTGGTCGTGCGTATAGGGGCAACCCTGCAGAGAGGTACTACGTGCGGCTGTGTAAGTCAATAAAAGCTTTTAAATTAAAAACTAGTGTTTTCTTCCAATCCATAAGTGCGTACCCCCACTCGTACGTAACAATATGAATAAAATAAGTAAAAAAATACAACAAAATTACTGGTGCAGCAAAAGACGTCACACTTAAATAACAGACTTTTGCCCATTTGACGACAACTCTATATAACGCCATAAAATGTAAATTCATAAAATTTCGTATAGCTTTGCTTTGAATGTTCCAAAAACGCCATAATTGCGCATGTCCGTCATGCCTTTATAAACTTTTATTCATTATCAATACAAAGCAAAGTTCAAGTAAATCGCTGTTAAAAATAGAAAGCAAAAAGGGCTAAGTGGAAGGATGGTAAACATGAAAGGGAGCTCACAATGGGCCCTTTGCGTTTGCATTAAATTTTAAAAGGGACATTTAGGACGAATTAGCTTGGACTTCCACGATGAGAAGCAAAAAGGGCCCTTACTTCACCTATTTGCATACAAATCGGGTTAATATTAATACAGTTGGATTATACTGGACTCGCTTTTATGTTCGGAGATTTTGTTAAGTATTTGCAATCTAATACTGATAACACACGGATGAACCAAATTGAATCAATTTGGTTGAAAGGGACTGAAGTTAAAGAGCATTACGATATTCAATAACATTGAATGATTATACTTTATGTTTATATCCTGAGTCACTTACGATATTTTTTCTGTGGGACAGATAAATATAAGAAGACTAGACTTTACCCTGTTAAACCCTATCCGGAATCCGATTCCAGTGCTTAATGTTTTGTTTAGATTGCTTACTTACATTATTGAAGTTTTAGTGAGGATCTTTAATTTTTATATAGCCTATATTAATCAGAGATAATGTAGCATTTGAATGGTAAAAGAATTTTCGAAATCGGTCCAGTAGTTTTCGAGTTTATCCGTTACAATTTGCAAACATGCTATTTTTTCCTCTTTATAATATTAGTATAGATAAGGTAGTATTGTCTTAAGTTTTTGCAACTAGTACACATAATTAAAAATATGTTTTAACGGCTTTGAGCGCAGTATTTTATTACAAATTTTTTATACGTCTGTTTGAGCTTCCAGAGTTCTTAGTGGGAGGGAAATCATAGGCGCTAATCACATGAGAACAACTAATTTATTTTTCGTAGGATTACAAAGCAGTCGGTTGAAGATGTATTCCAAAGGTGTTTCAAAAATTGTGTGTGTGTGTGTGACGTTGACGTTTGATGCTTTAAATTAAAGTCGCGTTCGCGACAACGTCGAAATAAAAATTAAATAAAATACTGCGCTCAAAACCGTTGAAACGGAATTTTAATTATAAGGTTATAAATAATATATATAAATCGAGGTAGCGTAATGACTAGTGCTTTCGTCCAAATCTCAAAAGGCGCGGCTTCGAATCCTGAACGGAACGCATGCACCACTTAGGCAGTCCTAATGTCCATATTGTTACAATTAGCACGTTAAGGAGTGTTTGAAACCCGCCAAGCCGCCTTGGATAAGCGTAGCAGGTATACTGTCCGTTCAATATTTCGTAGGTAAAATGTCATTTGTTGCCGCATGTCAGTGACGTGGCACACAGACTGTGGTAATTAATGCTCGGCAAGCACTTTAGAGATTTGTGTTGGAATAAATGATTCGATAAAAGTTGTTACACGAGTATTTATTTTAATTTTGAAGTAACGTATTTATTGTTGGTTTTATTAAAATGTATTTATTTTACGTATCAAATATTACATAAGTAAAATAAGTTTTATTAATTATTATTATTATTTATTAACAAAATTGTGTCGTTTTGGTCTTACGCCAAAAGGAAGGTTTGCATTGAAAATCAGCGTTGTGTCGGATATTATTCCGGCACAGCAATATGCTGAGTGCAAACCTTGTTTACTGAAAATGCGGCGTACAAGTTCTCAAAATATGCTCTGAAATGTAATTACGTCGGTAGTTCTGCAAAAGAAAAAGTTAAAGTTTTTCTCTCTTTCTTTCCCCAATAGTGGGGGAGGCCCGAGCCCAGCAAGGGGACGTTCATGTACTACTATTATGAAATAATACCTAAGATTTGACTGCTTCAATACCATTAAAATTCCAAATTTTCTTCATTAAATTAAATGTGAAAATTCAGCTGTTTAAAATTGCATACAAGATTACTTCATGATTTCATATAAAAATATTTCACATGTTCTTATGAATGTAATATGTTTAGAAGAGACGTAATAAACTATTTTATTGGCAATCGTCTAGGGAAGATAAACTAAAAATTGTGCCCGGCTTGGGCTGGCAATAACCCACGCCACCGCCAACAAATCTGGCCAAATAGCCAAACGGCCATTCCTTGCGGCGTAATTCACAAGCGAACGCAAATAATATAATGTTTTCTTAAATTTTCCAAGCAAAAAGAGCTCACAGTGTCACTGTCGATACTGTGAGCTATTTCTGCGTGCAACGGAACACAAAGCAACTTAATTGATACGAGTTGCAGGAGTCGAATTAATAATGCCGTTAGAATTACTAAGTATAGCATTTATTAGAACGATACAAACACGTATAACACAGGTACAATTATAACTGAATGTAACTAGTGCAAACGTAATTTACGATTCAATAACACGCGCAAAGTCCGTTACTAACGTCTTGCCTCGCTTGTGACTATCGGTAAACTGTCCCTCTCTGCATTCGGGCATTGCTTTATACTGCACAATTACAATATGTCTCACGGCCGCGCAGACTGAATTTCTAATAATCACACCTGGCTGATGACTACCATAAAAGATTACAATACACAATGGGATGTTGTTTTCTAATTACAAATGTTAAACACAAAGTAAACAAAAGAAGATGGTCATAAAAGCGCTTCAATGTTATTAGCTCAAACGACGCCGGCGGGTAATATATGTACTATGTTTACAGGTGGCCCAAATTGTAACAATATTATCTTTTATTTTCCTTTCACGGCGGTAACATAGGAAGAGTGCAAGACGCTATAAAGTCAAGACACAATTTCTAACTTGGAAATATATACTCGTAGTGCCAAAAAATTGGGTTTACTATAAAACGCTTTTTATATGGGTTCGCGTCCGACTGACATTGGACATGAAATCAGGTGGTAGAGCATGCTTACCTAGAAGATACCTTTTACGCGAGACTTGAAGACACCTAAATTGTATGTTTCAGGAAAAACAGACGGTAAGGAGTCACACTCAGAGGTACGTATTACAGGGAAGCCAAAGCACTTCGTTCGCTAGGTTAGTATTTCCACTGTTACTATATCTGTGGCGTCAGCACGGAAGTCTGCTTGTTGTTGTTTGATACGTGCAATTCCATGGCACACTCACTAAAGCAATAAGTTTTATCTATGTACTAAAGTGTTTCACGATAATGTTTTTATTCAAATCAAAAGCGATTTAAACTCGTGCAAATGTCACCGCAAAATTGACAGTGTCAATCAAATCCGCATTTTGACACCTTCGAGTTGTACGAACTCGTGGCTGCTCAATTTAAGCGTCACAATGACATAATTTACATATATTGTCAGGATAACTAGTACTTACAGGAGAAAAGTATGTAAAAAACACGTTTATACCGTTTGTTTTAGACAGAACATGTAAATGTATGTCTTTGACAACCACGGGCCATAAAATGGCCCGGATATTTGGAGGGCCTGCGCGGGGCCATGGAAAGGCCAACACGTAGAGGCCCTTTGATAAATTTAATGTAAATGTGGCGTGACACTGACCTGCGATTATCCCTGTCACATCCCTACACTATATACTTATGCACCCAAGGACAAGCCCCGGCCAGTGTAGGACTATTGTGGGGAAATGAGGACAAAAAGTACCGGGCTATTGGAGTGAACTACTAGTGGTACTAGGGGTCTGGGAATATGGGGACTATGGCGTCTGCCCGTCGCAATGTTCGGGAATATGGAAAAATGGGCAGACCGTGACTCGCCACTCCGTGCATGGGCCCCAAAAATGCCATAAAAGACAGGGGCAACATGGGTGTGAGTGGCTAAGGGGTGTAGAGAGGTGGGCTGCAGGTTCACTGAAGCTACTTCTGACGTGATGCCATTTATCACTTCCACCCCTGGAGCTTGAGTCTTAGCTCTAGCGATCTCCACTCCGTGTCGGCTGGTTAAGGCAAGCACGGAGGCGGGGGCCTAGACAGAACATTATTATTAGTTGACACCGAAAAACGAGAATTTGTACATAAAGGTACATAAATGTACGGAAGGTCTGCAAGCCTCCTCCGGTAAATCTCGCGAACACGTTTTGGGCACGGAAATATATATCTTCATAACAAATTGGCCTACAGACAAAAGTGCAATTTTACACAAAGGACAAAATTGTGAATAAAACAAAAGTAGTTTATTTTATAAGGATGAAATTTGGAATGCATTCCCTACATCAAAAAGGTTTGTCAGTGTAGCAGCGAGGTAGAGGTTAAATTATACTTCAGATGGCAGATGAGTAGTAATAAGTAACCTATTCACTGTGAGTGCTGATGTGAACTAATTCATTTTCGAAACGGTAACCTAAGTACAAATATTAACAAGTCGTAATGCTTGTACAATATATAGCACAATGTGTGAGCGGGACGGATAATGTGCGAATAAGATAGAGCAACTATTAATATGTGCGCTCCCGCGTTGCACTAGCCAGTAGTTCGTTGTCCGCTGCAATGACTAGATGTATACAGCTCTCATACCCTCTTTGTCCGAAAGAACCGCTAAGCAGTCGAACCGAAGATCTTGTGAATTGGACCATACCTAAGTTGTATGAATGTGTGGGTACGTGCAAAAATGTCCCCCTCGGGACCCGCATTAGTCACGCTATCTACCTGCGGTTAATGCGGCCACCCTATAAATATTACAATATGATAACTCGCGCTAAGTTGCCGGCCCTATCTGCCCAAGAGTTATTGGGGGTCAGGTCCCTATCTGCTTTGCAAGGGTAACACTTGCCTAAGCATCCACAAAAGTGGAATATATTTTAATTATCTTATTTTTGTTTGGAGGAACCTTTTTGCCTGAAACTGGAAGATTATATGATGTGACTTTAAAAGTATATCTAATATCAGATGTATGTAACCCCTGATGGTAATCTGAGGCCTGGTAGAGACCCCAAATATTTGTTACATTGAGCTTGTACAATTAATTGAAAAATAAGAAACAGATATTGCTAATTCGGAAGCAGAACGGAGATTATCCGTGCAGGAACAGAGAAATAATAAAATTTCCTGCTTTGGAGCGGACTGTCGTAAGAGGCGACAAAGCAACCCACAGCCAGGTGGTAGGGCATTTGCCCGTCTAGATGTCTACCAGCCATCTGGGAGTACGTTGGTAGCCCTTTAGTGTTGCAAACGTTTATAGACACCGGTAACCACTTTCCATCAGAGGTGGGAACGTCAGCCTGTCTGCTGTACTCCAGCAATAAAAAAGCAGATTCCGAAAGACAACATTTAGAAATTTGTCTGTCTATGTGTTAAGCGTCACATCCAGACTACTGAACGTATTTGAATCAAACTTGATTATATACCGGGACAACACGGGATCGTTTTTATTCTGATACATGACGTCATTTCCGTGGGATAGATTAATATAGACAAAAAGATTGCCGCCGATAATTATAATAGTTATAACAACAGCCTATATACGTCCGATTCCTGGCCTTGGGCCTCCTACTATAGGTGAACAGACAGTATACCCGTCAATACCGCCTTGCTTCACTTCACTCGCCTTCACTTGATTGCAATGATCTTATCCATTTTTCATACTCCTTTGTATCTTCTCTTTTTGAAGTGTAACTTCTATATAGAGGGGGTCTTACGATGTTTCGCTCACGAAAAGGTGTCACGGTCACGTGGTCTAATTCTTACATTTTTAAACTCGTGATATCTTTCGAATAGCATGGGGAAAAACTTCAACTGATAAGTGACAAAATGAATCGCAACAAAATTTTAACTTGAAGTTTTACGGGTAGATTGTAAATGTATTTGTCCAATTTGAAAACCTGCTCGTAAAACTTCAAGTTAAAATTTTGTTGCGATTCGTTTTGTCACTTGTCAGTTGAAGTTTTTCCACTAGTACGTTGCGATTTGTTTTTCCACTTGTCCGTTGCGATTCGTTTTTCCACTTGTCCGTTGCGATTCATTTTTCCACTTGTCCGTTGCGATTCATTTTTCCACTTATCCGTTGCCATTCGTTTTTCCACTTGTCCGTTGCGATTCGTTTTTCAACTTGTCCGTTTTTCTTTCACGTTCTGATAATGAATTGGGGTCGGCACAATATGTCTTTTCCTTCCATACTCCTCATACTCCTCTATTCTCACGTACATCCTCTGTCATACCACAAATCATCATATCATCCTGCACACAATCCATCTATCTCTTTTTGGTCTACCTTTACTTTTGTAGTTATCTAGTTTAACATATTTTTGTCACTGGACTCTCATCCGTCTTCATTACATGTCCATACCACCTTAGTCTTCTTCCTCTGAAGTTTTCAGTCACAGGCGTAACTTTCAAAGATTCCCTTATGTACTAATTTGTCACCTTATCCATTGTTGTAACAGCACACATCCATTTCAACATTCTCATCTCAGCTGAGTGAGGGTCGTTTGTGGTCTCCCACTGTAGTGTCCCAACATTCGAACCCATATAACATGACCTTATACCCTATACCTTAAAGATAAGGAATATTTCAATATCCTTTATTCCCCACACACCTTTAGTTTGTGCTGAAAGAACTTCTTAATATGGGCCCCAGAAGAGTCTTCAACATTTTACACCAATTCCTTCGCTATAGATGCTGTCTTCTACTACCAGGATTTAAAAAAATGGTTCATTATTGAAGAATACTCAAATGACAAAATTCTATTCAGATAGCAGCTCCATATTCTTATACTATATTTTGTATAACATTTTTATCTTGCCAAGCTTGTAAGGAATTTATGGAGATATGTTGCAGTATAAAATAATTCATGTCATTAATATAACTATTATATTACTTTTATTTTATTTTATTTTGTCTCTCTCTTACTGAGTATGCACTGTTTGCTAAACTCTATTAATTCTTCGAAAAGTAATTGTGTAACATATTTCTATATAACATATTTTTAAATTTTTTATTTAGGGCAACAAACAATTACACCACTAAAAGATTAAATAAAAATAGAAACTTTTGGTAAATATTACTTGTGGCGCAACCAGCGATGTTGCCCACAATTATAATAAAAAAGGAATGAAGACGTTTGTCTGTCAGTCAGTAATTTTAACGTCGTCGTCAATAGATGTGAAATTCACTACAGTACTTGTCTAATATCTGTTAGTGTTGAGCAACAGGTACATCCATTGACAACTCTAAAAGTTTCTTCTTGTACAGAGAAGTGCTTAGAAAAATTAGGGCTTAGAAAAACATTTATAAAAAAAAATAGAGTTAATCAGTTTTTAGCTAAACGTGTTGCTGGGGAGTTTGTTGCCGCTTCTTCTCCTTAACATAGTGTAGTACATAGCATAGGAAGTAAATTTAAATTTTAACTTTAGTGATGTATGTGACCTTCAAAAGTATTTTGTAGTGGAACTTCTTTTGATTAAAAACTTTTGAATTTGGCTTTAAATAACATTACAACAAGAGGCGTACCGTATTTATCAGGCCGCCACCAAAGCCTGTTAATTATCATTAATCTCGTCAGCTCTGACATTTGAGGAGGTAGAGCATATTATAATTTCGACGTACGTATAGACATATAATTGGAGCAATAAGGAATTAATTAATTTGCACGCATGCTAATTGATATACTTAGTTAATCATGCTGAGTTATTTTCGCTTTCAAAGGAAAGGTACATTAATATACAAATTCTGCGTAACATATACAACTATACATCTTCATAGTTTGAACATTATCATGGTTCTGTTGTCAAAGACTATATTCTTCTATAATCACAGATTTCGGCAAGGCTACACTGTTCATCTGACTTGAACAATAAGCAAGAGTATACGAGTGGTAGTGTATATAATGTTTTTTTTTATTCATTTAATGTATTTTTGACGCATAATTAAAAAAAACATTAGCATTCGTCGCTTGTTCTATAAATATAATATAACTATATGTGGGCGAAATTTCATACTCCTCCGTCCGCGCAATTTTCGTAAAAAATGGTACAAAGCTTTTGCTTCATGTATTCATATAATGATGATATGAACATAAGTTATCAGTCAATATTGAACGTAATTCACAAGTTATCATATTTAATGTGATTTGTAAGCCTCAATTTTAAGATCTACAATTTTTACCACTGCCATGTATGTATATTTTGAAATATGCTTATTAGTCAGAAACAATTTCACGATTTTTACGATTTCTATCCAAACAATACTAGAAATAGAGAACGACTAGTATTAAATGTGGCACCAAAAACAACCCTCTTTACCAGAAACTGTTATAACACGTGCATTCAAATGTACAATAAAATTCCAATCCACATAAAAGAGTTAAGGGCAAATAAATTTAAAATTCAGTTAAAAGAATGTCTCTTATTTAGAATGTTTCACTCGGTGGACGAATTCCTCAATTGTCAATAAATACCTTTCTTGACTTATGAATGTTATTATAGATAGATAGATAACACTTTATTGTACACCACTACAGTAAATACAGATGAACTTATAGCCTAAAAATATTCTAAATTGTGCGTAACAATGGGCGGTTTTATCGCTAAAAAGCGATCTCTTCCAGACAACCCGTGGCAGGAATAAAAACATATTATATTGGTCAAAGGTGGTATACATAAATATTAGAGGATATGCAGCTACTTACATATATTGTTGTTATTATTGTGTGTCTCTAGAGACCACGAGCCATAAAAATAATAACCGAGCCCCAGCCGGTGTAGGACTGTTGTGGGAAATAAGAACAAAAAGTTCTGGGCTATTGGGGTGAAGTGCTAGTGGTACTACGGGTCTCGGATATAAGGACTATGGCGTCTGCCAGTCGTGTCATTGACACTGGCCGTGGCCTGTCCTTGGGTGCATTAGTATATGGTGTAGACAGGGATAATCGCCAGTCAGTGTCACGCCACTTTTACATTAAATTTGTCAAGGGGCCTCTACATGTAGGCCTTCCCATGGCCCAACGCAAGCCCTCCAAAAGTCCGGACCATTTTTATGGCCCATGGTCTCTTGAAAGACAGACAGTAATAATAATTACAATATCACATCGCAAATAACGCTTTGAAGTCATCGCTACGTCTGCTTGAAAAGGTCACAACATTACAGTAGCATAATATGTATTCGTAGGTCGCCTACAACGTCACGCTGTACGCAGCCTACGGTGTTTGTAATAAGCCACCACCTTACAGATCTCAACGATTAAACCGCAAATATTGTATGAAGAACGTAATCTGAGAACTCATGCCACAGATAACAAAAGCAGCGTTACATTACGAACAAAAACAAACAAGGAAATCCTCTGAAGCCCTCCCAATTATCACTTTCGCAGTTATTCTAAGAAATTCAACAGGAAATAGACGAAGGCACGGCACCGGTTGCCCGGAGTGAATTTCCTACGTTTCGCCTGTAAGCGGCTTAACGTGCTCTTATTAAACCGCTCTGAATGAGCGGCGACCGGGTGAATGAATGAATGGTGAATGGGAGTGGATCCACATAATCCCGCTCCCACGTTAATCTGTGTAATAAATAGACCGAGAATTGTTAAACATAAACTGCGTAAACGTAGAAAGGCTCTATTAAGTAGGTGTTTATCTTTTGTTGCCTAGTGCGATTTTGCATGAAATATGTAAGGTAATACTATGAAACTCTACCTAATATGATTTATCAATGCAAATGTGATTTGAAAGACAGAAGATAGATTTGTTTTTCTAATCATCTAATGTAATTACAGTATATATAGTTATATGTATGTATTTGTGTATGTGCTGTATGTGATTATGTATACATGTACTTATATATATATATATATATATATATATACAGCTAGTTGTGCCCAGCAGACTTTGTCTTGCCCTCAAAAAAATAATAATTTTGAAACCGATTGCAGCGTCATCAACCGGGCGTAATTGTTAATTTAAGCCATTCTCGAATCTACGTGCAAAAACAAAAAAAAACATCAAAATCGGTCTCACCATTAAAGAGATGTTCAGCGGTTCCACCTACCTAATAAAACCCTTCTTTTTCCCTCCCCTGATCCCCTTTCCCTTCTTTTTATTTGTAACAACCGTTCACCCCTCTTCTTGGGGGGCGGTGGGCTATGACGTTGTGGGGATAGGGAGAATACGGTCCTCGCCGTTCGTAGCGGAGGGCGGTTGAGCCTCTGAGTGCTGAGAGGTGCTGGGTCCGAAGGGGTCGAGTCACGGGGAGGAATTTGCGTTGCGCACACCAAACTGTAGATCTCGTCGAGTCCTACAATTTGGTGGTCGCGGACCAGGGGTCACCTTTAAAAAAAATCGGGATTTAGGGGTGAAAAACCGGGATTTATGAAAAAAATGGGAAATTCAGATATGATTTCTGAAGGCGCTATTAAAAGCACGGAGGCTAGAGTAGTGTCCACGGATAACCCTGGACGATTTGGGCAAACGGGGTGTCCCTGGAGAGGTTTCGAAGAGCTATCCAGTGACGTAAAAAGCTCTATATGTGTGGGAACAGAAAAGAAACATTGGCCAGGGGGAACATATGAAGTAACAGTTGAAATTTCTAGAAGTCCTATTTTACTGGGAAAACTACTGAAAAACCTAATGAAAACCACTAACACTAATAAGACGGTTTTGGACCTAGACCCTTTAGACCCTACCCTAACAGCCCTAAAAATGGGGTATCAAGAGGCCCGGGGGGGGGGGGTTTGATCCGAGGGGTGTTTGACTCCCAGCAGCCGGAATTTCCACGCACGCTAGACTAAAATGAGAGCTATGATCGACCGTTTCTTACGTTGCAAGTTTGAAGTGAAGTGTTGTAGTTGTTGTGTAATTGCTCATTCGTGAGTTGTGTGAGTTAATCAACGACTCACACAGTTCACTTATGAATCAGCCATACTACAACACCATGCTCCAAGCTTGCAATATAAAAAAGGTCAACCATAACTTTATCCTACTTACACTTGCAGTAATCAACATGTTTTGTTTTTTTACTTTTTTGCAGAAATGGTATCCCAAGGCGCTAATCTATACACAAAGCATGATTTTTAGTTATATTAAAAACTAGCTGACCCGGCGAACTTTGTACCGCCATATTTTCTGAATTCCTAAAAGACTTTTTCTTTTATTGCTACATCAATGGTTCCATGACACAAAAACAAAATCACCGAAATCACTCCCGGTGATTATGAGGATTCTAGAACCTGATCTCAGCGCTACCTACCGGCCCCAATTGTGGAAATAAACCATTCCGGGACCCACTCAAATACACACACAAAATTTCATCAAAATCGGTAAAGTCGTTCTCAAGTTATGCGCTTACCAACACATTTTGCGATTTATTTTTATATATAAGATTATATAACATGGACATGTTATGTAGTACCTAAAATATGTTTACCACGTTTTTCTCGAGACCGCCAGTTCCAAGTACTGCGATTGCTATAAGGAGGGCAGGCTGTCATTTTAGTCCAGGTATTTAAACACCAGGGTATAGTTAGTTGTATATCAGGATGTAAGTCAATGTAACATCTTTATTCTAGACCTTGCTTTCTATATTTCTGGTAGACTTCTCCGAGATATCTGATAGTTTCGCTGTACCAGAGTGGTGTTGTCGAGAATTCTTCGTCGATTACAAATATCCTGGGATCCGTCATGTTTGTCGGTAACCACTTCATTGGGAGGAGCTTCGTTTCCACGGGTGTTGGGTCACTGTAAGAATAATAATAGGAAAATATAAATTATACTAAAATAAATATTATTAATTAAAACTGTAACGGGCATTCGAAGGTAGGCGAATAAATTTGCAGTAACGTAGGCCTCTCCAAGACTGCGCCACTCATCCCTGTCCTCCGATTTCCTCAGCCATCGGGCTGGAGGGCGTCCGACACTACGTTTACCGAGACGCGGTTTCCAATATAGAACTCGTCTGTTCCATCGGCCATCGGTCCTGCGGCAGACGTGAGCGGCCCAATGCCACTTCAACTTGCAAATTTTGTGAGGTATGTCGGTCACCATGGTTCTCCTACGGATATCCTCATTTTTAGTTGTATCCATAAGTGAAACACCTAACATAGCTCGCTCCATAGCCCGTTGAGCGACTTGGAACTTGTGGACCAATCCTGCCGTCAGTGTCCATGTCTCGGCCCCATAGGTCAGCACGGGGAGGACGCACTGCTGCAAGACTTTTGTCTTCAAGCATTGCGGAACTCAATCTCACATTCCCACCTAAATTGCCCAACATTTCCTTTTCTACAAAATTGTCATAGTCCATTGTTATCACTAAATCCAGCGCCGCGCGAACAGATAGAGTTGGAAATGTTTTGAGAATATTCGTTAATACTTCAGATTTCGTGTTTTAAAGCTTAAATATATTATAACGATATAATATATGAAGTGTGACGTCACGAAATTTAGAATCCCTCCCACCCATTGGCTCACCTTGTTTCACTTCTTCTGCGTGTGAACTGCACACAAGTATTAGTAGAAAATAATAATGCCTGTGGTGGAGTGGCCTGTCGTAAGAGGCGACAAAACAACCCACAGTCAGGTAGTAGGGTATTTGCTCGACTGGATGGCTACCACCACTGGTTTAGAGTATGCCGCCGTAACAACCTTGAGTTGCGTTCCGGTATTAGTGACCAGGTTCCAGTCTCCCTTAAGAGAGTAGCAGCGCATTTGTAGCACCTTTGGTGTTGCAAATGTCCATAGGCGATGGTAACAGCTTACCATCAAGTGCACTGTCTGCCTGTTTGCTGAACCCCTGCAATAACAAAAAAAACCAGACGTTTGACAACGTCTTGAAGAAGTTAAAGCGTCGGGACCCCAAATTATGGGTTCAGAAGAAATTAATATAAAATCCAAGACTATTGCAAAGGAAGGCACGAGCACATCTGTCTTTGAAATAAAATATTAGTTCTTATGATGATGATGTAATTTAAAAAAGATGCTTTAAGCCATTGACGAGAATGAAAAACACGATTAAAATAAATTGCTTTCGCTAAATGACTTCTAGATCTGCGTATCAACTTACGAGATAATAAAGATATTTTTCTTATTGATTAATCGTTATCTATCCTAATATTTTAAAGAGGATAGATTCGTATTTTTGGAATTTTATATCGATATATTCCTAATAAATAAAAAGAACTTCGTTTTAAAAGTTAGTAAAGCATAAAAGTTAATTTGAAAATTACTAAGCACCGACTTCAAGATGTTTTAGATAATATATATTAAAAATAAGATATTATAATCAATAATAGCTTTAGAAATAAGTTATTTTATACTTTTTAGAATTTGAAGTCGTTTTTTTTTTTAAATATTTTTAAATTTATTTGTTACTTTTTAGTGTCTAGCTATGGGTACGCCTACGAACGTGACGCGCGCCTTAAAAAATATAGGTCCCAAGAAACGGGAAAAAAAAAGTTCATAAAATGAAAAATACTACTGGGCCAAACTATGTTACATTTTTAGGGGACCAAATGGCAACTATTCCGCATCAAACTAAAAAAGAATCACGTAAATCCTTAGACCAAATTAATCTCAAAGTAATCGGTGAACATACATAAAAAAAAGATTCGGTCGGTTAAAAAACTTTAGGACCGATTTTAGTAATTATTTCACCATTTGCTTTTTGGTGTAAATGCATTTCGTACACTACCGGGTCCTTTACTAGGGATTAGACCAAAGCGACGAGAGGCGAGATCACGAATGGGCACCAGAGTCAAATCGCCCGCTTGTGTGGAGACCCGAAAACTCAATAATCCACTAAAACCACCCTCCTTCAATGTGCCCCACGCTTATAGTAGGAAGAGCGTGAGACTTAGAACGCACGCTGATCCTAGAGCATCAGTGCTTGAGAATGCCCTGGGAAAAGCAAACTCACTTCGTCAACAGGGGTGGAGACTCTTCTGCTCCGTAGATGCTGGACGGCACCATTAGAATGCTACATTATCCCTGAATAACATAGGCTATATACGAAAATGTTTAAGAAATAAATGTCCACCCGTGCGAAGCCGGGACGGGCCGCTAGTATCATTATAAAAGAAAAAGGTCAAAACATGTTTGTTGTCAGTGAACGTAGAATTTAATCAAAAATTTAATAAAAACAGTGGTTGTTGATCACCTTCAAGAATCTTCTATTGTGTGTAGACCGGATTTGTCAGTTTAATTTAAAACAAATTTTAATTTTAATTGTTGCGGCCGGGCAGTCGTAAGAGGCAACAAAAGAATCTACAGCCAGTTGGTGGGGTATTTGCCCGTAATGCCCGTCTGGATGACAACCACACCTGGCCTATAGTACGAGTATTGTTACATGCCGACAAAGATAAACGCACACCTGCCTGTCATAAAGCGCAGTTTATTACCTTCCCGCATTTTGAAATCATTTTGTTTACTTTGTAATTAAGAAAAACATTCTATTGTTATTGTACTTGTTTATGGCCGTCATTAGGCAGGTGTGTCGAACTAATTCTTGTTGTTATTGCATTGCGTCGAAGCTTGCGATGTATGGCATCGGTGCATTATAAAGCAATGGCCCAATGCGGAGAGGGGCAGTCAAGCGAGAATTACAATACGAGCAAAACATAGATTCGATGAGGATATAGTGACGGACTTTGCGCGTGTTATTGAATCGTGCAGTTTGTACTAGTAGTGTCTAGTTGTATTTGTACCTGTTTGATACGTGTTTGTATAGTTCTAATAAATGTTATAGTAATTCCAACGGCATTTTAATTAGAGTCCTGTAGCTCGTAACAGTATATTGTTATACTGTTATAACAACCCTGAGTTACGTTCTGCCATTAATCAACAGAATCAGGTCCCCTCTTTAAGACCGGCACTGCATTACTAGCACATTTGGTGTTGCAAATGTCCATAGGCGATGGTAATCATTTTCCATTATGTAAGCCGTCAGCCTGTTTGCTCTAATATAGCTGTTGCGGACAGAGAGCACCCCCCTGACCCGCCCGCCGGAGCACACCTACTCTCGGCGCCCCGCATACCGCCGGCGCCCTCAGAGGGCACGATTAGCACTTAGGCGTCGGGCGGGATGCGGGACTTAAGGAGCGACCCTGGCAGGCGAAATTCTCTCTGCTACTTTACACTTCACCTCTCAGCATCGCTCTTGTGTATCTTGTAAATAATTACGCTCTGTACTACTTTATGTATTCTTTTAATTTAACAATAATTATACAGTCCAATAAAATCGAGTTTGATTTCCAAATTAATAAAGAAGCAACTACCACCAATAGTTTTTTGGTACTTCGCCGCCGGATAGAAGAATCGCAAAGAAGAAACGAGCAGTGTCTTTTGCTCCATCGAAACCTCAAGAAAGAAGAAAGACCAACTCTATACGGTCTCGTAGCGGTACCCTAAAGAAGAAAGAAGATCATTATAGAAGATCATCGTGGGCAGCCCGGACTACGTACCAGGAGACCAAGAGTTCCTGCCGGACTACGTACCAGGAGACCAAGAGTTCCTGCCGGACCACGTGCCAAGAGACCAAGAGTTCCTGCCCCGGACGCCGAGGCTACGCGTCTGCAGGATCAAGACCGGAAGAAAGAATAACGTTACTTCGTACCGTGACCAAGTGACTGTCCACCTAACGGTGCCAAATGGTCAGTTCACAAGGTCGTAGACGGTGCGCTGTTTCCAGTTAGGTCGGTCTAAGGTCTCAGTGTTTAGTGTAGTGAATTAGGATCGGTTATACACACACACATATACACACACAGGTCAGGGTAATCGGTCATACGTGTTAGGCTAAGGCAAGGACCGAAGATGCCGAACACTAGGAGCAAGACCGCCGAAGACAGAGTGCAGAGAGCGTATCAAGAGACCCCCGCGTCGCCGTCCGTGCATATATCCGCGTCCGCGTCCGCGTCCGCGTCCGCGTCCGCGCCGAACGTATCGCGACCCGCGTCGCCCGGAGTGCAACAGACTACGACCGCGCAAATACACGCCGCGACTCGTACAGGACGCCGATCGCGATCACCGTCCGTCCGATCACACCGTTCGCAGCTAAGCGCCGCCACTTTGGTGAGGCAAGTGGAACTGGAAGCAGAAGAACAAATCGCCGCTATCCGACGAGAAGAGCTCCAGTTACAAGTGGCACTGATCAAGAAGAGGGTCGCTGCGAATATAGCCGCCCTCAAGGAGCAGACAGAAGGAAACAGCGTGTGCGAAGACGATGGGGTGGAAACAGATAGAAATATCACAGAGTGGTTGAAGAACACCCGCATACGGGGGGAGTCGCCGAGCGCAGGCGACGGGGCCGAGCTTGGAACGAGAGAAGCCGGACCGCGACCACCGTTAAACGTTGCGGGAAGAGCGAGGGAAGTGTATCCAATGGGGCGCGACCGGTCTGCGGAAACGAACGACCAGACCGCTCGCGTGACGTTCAGAACGCCGCGCAACGCAAGATCACCGACGCCGACCAGATCCAGGGATCGTGGAATCGACCGCCTAGCCGACGTGTTGGAACGCATGACTCGCAACAGGCCGACACCGCGACAGTGCCAGGAGCTGCCTACCTTTAGCGGGGCCCCGGGAGAGTGGCTGCCGTTTAAAGCTGCCATGCGGGAGTCGACGAGCGTACACGGATTCTCACCTGCGGAGAACTTAGGCCGTCTACGCACTTGCCTTAAAGGCGAAGCAAGAGAGTGCGTGACAGCCCTGCTGTATACCGCCGTGGATCCTGCGATCATCATGAAGACACTGGAGCGCTGCTACGGACGTCCAGAGATCATAATCAGTCGTGCATTGGAAGATATCAAGAAGTTGCCACGATCGGGTTCGTCTGCCAGCGAACTCAACAGCCTAGCCACCAAGTTGCAGAATATAGTGACGGTTATCTCGTGCGTCGACAACAAGGGGTATCTACTTAACCCTATGTTGACACGACAGGTCGTCGAGAAGCTCAGCCCGCATCTACGAACGAAATGGTGCGACTTTGCAGACGAATTCTCGAGCCGAGACGAGCCGGAGATTATGACACTATCGAAGTTTCTAACGGGCGAAGCAGACAGAGCAATGAAGTATTCTTTCATGACGTCATCACTGCCTACGACGAGTGTAAACGTCACGAAAGAAAATAAAGTAAAGCCGCCGCGGATGAACGAGCGTCGTCGCGTGTATACTACAACGGAAGCCAAGATCGTGTGCTACTGTTGTGGAGCTGACCACCAGACAACGCAGTGCGGCAAGCTGGCTTCGATGTCGTTGCCAGCCAGATGGGAGTGGGCCAAGGAAACGAGAATATGTTTTTTGTGCCTACTAAGTAAACACAGACGGTTTCGTTGCAAGGCGAGAAAGTGCGGTGTGAACGAATGCCGCGAGCCGCATCACGCACTTCTACACCAGCGGAGGGAAACCGAAGCCGTCAGTGGACCGATCGACCGAGTGGAGTCGGTCAATCAACCGGCCGACAGAGAGGAGTCGGTCATGACGGCGTCGGCGCACAATTCTAACACCGAGAGCAGAGTGTTATTGAAAGTGTGTCCGATTACCGTCAAGGGGCTTAACGGAGAGGAAGTGAGTACATACGCGCTGCTGGATGAGGGGTCCACGATCACGCTCATCGACGAGGAGATAGCCGGGATGCTGGGGGCAGATGGCCCGAGGCGGCCACTGAACATCCACGGTATCACGTCGAGCCAGCGGGAAGCAGAGAGTAGGGTGGTGAGCGTCGCGGTGCGCGGAAGAGCGCAACCGCACTACCATCCTATCAAGGCGCGCACTGTGAAGAAACTCGCACTGGGAACTCACTCCGTTAAGTCTGAAGTGGTACGACAGTTACGTCATTTGAAGACGCTCCATGTAGACGACGTGTGTTTTACGAACGCCAAGCCACGCGTACTAATTGGAGCTGACAACTGGCATCTGATCGTCACTAGAAAACTGTTGGCAGGAAAGAAGAGCCAACCAGCCGCTTCCCTGACCCTCTTGGGGTGGACCATACACGGGAGCGCACCCCGAGGCCTAGTAACGCAGGGGAACGACACCGTATTACACGTTCGAACGTGGCAAGATAAAGAGCCGCGGGAAAAGGACGAATTGTTCGAAATAGTGAAGTCTCATTTCGATATCGACGCACTCGGCATATCAAACAGAGTGAAACCTGTAGCTGAAGAACAACGGGCGCTGAAGATATTTTCAGAAACCGTTAAGAAAATCAACGGCCGTTTCGAAGTCGGACTGCCCTGGCGAAACGATGACGTCACCATGCCACCGAGCTATGACATGGCGGTGCGTCGCCTGCGCGGGATTGAGCGCAAAATGGACAAATCGCCGCAGTTTAAACAAGCTTACACAGCCCAGGTCGACAGGCTATTAGCAAAAGGATACGCCGAGCCTTGCGAACGAAGCCACGAAGGAAACCAACGCATGTGGTACATGCCTCACTTCGCCGTTACGAACCCGAATAAGCCTGACAAAGTGAGACTGGTATTCGACGCCGCCGCCCGTTCAAACGGGGTGTGCATGAACGATGCGTTACTGGATGGGCCAGACTTGCTACGGGCCTTATACGGAATCCTGTTCAGATTCCGAGAGGGGAAGATCGCCGTGACAGCCGACATACGTGACATGTTCCTACAAGTGAAGATAAGGAAAGAAGACAGAGCGGCGCAGCACTTTTTATGGCGCGGTGACGACCGCTATAACCCGCCTCGGCGCTACGTTATGACGTCTATGATATTCGGAGCACGAAGCTCGCCATTCCTCGCACATAGCGTAAGAGACAGGAATGCGAGTGATCATAAGGAAACCCACCCACGGGCGTATCACTCGATCACGGAAAACCACTACATGGACGACTGGGTACAAAGCTTCGAAACGGAAACGGAAGCGGCCGAGGCGATAGCGGAAGTGCGAGAAGTGCACAGGAAGGCCGGCTTCGAGCTCGCGGGATGGGATACGAATCGCGAGCGCCTTATGGAAGACATCCCGGATGAAGAGAGAGCCAGACAGCCCAAAGAGCTGGGTGCTAGCGCGCATCCCTACGGGAAGACATTGGGTGTGTTATGGATGCCGGAAGCGGATGAACTCGCGTTTAACACCGCCATGCCAAGAGTTCCAGAAAGCATAAAACAAGGCACGCAAACACCCACGAAAAGGGAGGCCCTGGGCATGGTCATGTCACTTTTCGACCCACTCGGCCTGCTCAGTCCGTACACTATAAGGGCGAAAATCGTACTACAAAAGCTCTGGAGGCTCAAGCTGGGCTGGGATGACCCCTTGCCAACGGAAGAGGCAAGGGAATTTGAAGAATGGATCCGTGACTTGAACTCTATAAAAGAGTTAAGATTACCACGGTGCTATGGATGGGATAAAGACGTCGTAAACATACAATTACACGTCTTCACGGACGCCAGCGAGCAGGCCTACGCAGCAGCGGCTTACTGGCGCTTTGAGTGGCGTAACGGGAGCGTCGGCGTCATTTTAATCGCAGGAAAAGCGAAAGTGGCCCCGATGAAGGCGCAGAGCATCCCACGAATGGAGCTACAGGCCGCGCTAATAGGAGCCAGGTTAGCGGCGGAAATAAAAAAGGAACATAGTTTCAAGCCGTATGACGTCATCTTTTGGAGCGACTCGAAGACCGTTCTCCACTGGATAAGAAACGACTCGGCGCGATATACCCCATACGTTGCGCACAGACTGAGCGAAATCGGCGAAATAACCGAGTCTGAGCAATGGCGGTGGGTGCCGACAAGTTACAACGTCGCCGACGACGCAACCAGGATTAACGTCTCGAGTATGAAAACGGACGACCGCTGGTTTAAAGGCCCGGAATTTCTTCGTGGGCCCCCGACGAAATGGCCGAAGGAAGAGCCGACGGAAACCGAAGATGACGAAGTCGTGGTGAATTACACGACAAATGAAAAGCCACTTGTTGACGTCACAAGATTTTCGTCATACGGAAAATTATTACGAGCGACCGCCTACGCACTCGCCTTTATCGACAAGTGCCGACGGAGGACTCGCACTATGGAAACGCGACACATAGAGCAAGCTGAACGCTTACTCATTCGTCAAGCGCAACAGGAAAGCTTCCCGAAGGATTACGAGCGCTTGAAGAAAGGAGAACGCGTGTCACGTGACAGCCGGCTTTATAAGCTCGACCCCGAATACGGGGGGGACGGGGTAATAAGGTTAAACGGCAGGATCAATGCGGCCACCCTGCGCGAGCTTACTGGAAACCCACCGATCTTAGACGGGTCGCATCACCTCACCCGGCTGATCATCAGGGGCGAACATGAACAGCATCATCATATAGGAAGAGAACACGTCGTAAACAACGTGCGGCAAAAGTACTGGGTGTTACGAGTGCGGCCTACTGTGCGAAACATCTTGCGGCAGTGTACAATCTGTCGGTTGAAGAAAACCGCGCCGACCGTACCAGTGAAAGGAAACCTGCCAAAGGATCGTCTAGCTGCCTACGCACGGCCCTTTACAAATTGCGGAATCGACTGTTTTGGCCCGATGTGGGTGACCATTGGACGCCGGAGAGAAAAACGATGGGGAATGCTGTTTACATGTATGGTGACTCGTGCCATCCATATGGAACTTATAGCGAGCCTTAGCACAGACTCGGCTATCATGGCCCTAAGAAGGATGGGAGCGCGACGCGGCTGGCCACAAGTGATATGGTCTGACAATGCAACGAATTTCCATGGAGCGGATGCAGAATTACTAACGGCGTACGCAAAGTGGAGGAAAGAGATGCCAGATCACGTGAGAGGGAGACAACTAGCGTGGCGTTTCATCGATCCCGGCGCACCAAACCAGGGGGGAGCTTGGGAGCGGTTAATTCGGTCGGTGAAAACGGCACTCCACGCAACGTTGGCGGAACAAGCTCCCCGGGAGGAAACACTTACGACTGTCATCACAGAAATAGAACACACTATAAACTCGCGCCCGCTGACTCACGTGTCGGTGAGCCCTGAAGACGACGACGCGCTTACCCCGAACCACTTCCTAATCGGGTCGGCGGTAGGCTTGCCAATCACGGGAACGAACGAGCTAGCAAACAAGAAGACATGGATCGCAACCCAAGCTTTAGCGGACATGTTCTGGACTCGTTGGCTACGCGAGTATTTACCGACATTGACACCGAGGGACGACGTACGACGATGTGATGAAGAAAACATACGCGTTGGAGACGTCGTTATCATCGCGGACGGTCTGTTGCCACGTAACGTATGGCCCCGGGGTCAAATCGAGCGCACTTATCGCGGACAGGACAACGTAATACGGAGCGCGGACGTGCGAACGCGGGGAGGCATCTTCAGGAGACCAGTAAGGAGGCTCATCGTCCTGACGAGAAGAGATGGCTCCGAGGATCTGCGCCGGGGGGAGGATGTTGCGGACAGAGAGCACCCCCCTGACCCGCCCGCCGGAGCACACCTACTCTCCGCGCCCCGCATACCGCCGGCGCCCTCAGAGGGTACGATTAGCACTTAGGCGTCGGGCGGGATGCGGGACTTAAGGAGCGACCCTGGCAGGCGAAATTCTCTCTGCTACTTTACACTTCACCTCTCAGCATCGCTCTTATGTATCTTGTAAATAATTACGCTCTGTACTACTTTATGTATTCTTTTAATTTAACAATAATTATACAGTCCAATAAAATCGAGTTTGATTTCCAAATTAATAAAGAAGCAACTACCACCAATAATAGCAATAAAAAATAGTCGTAGAACTTACCCAAACTTGGCGAAATTAGTCCACATTGTAGTCAATCTGTCAATTGTTTTGCCTTCAAACAATGAAGGCGCTACTAGCTGAGCAAATAAGTAAAACAAGTCATCAGCATGCGTTGCTCCAGTAGTAAGGCGTGCTGCTGCTCCAGACGCTTGCTTCGCGAAATTCCTCCAGCCTTCGTACTTAAATAAGTAATTGTATATGGGCTTGTCCGTAGTCTTAAGCATTATCTCTGTTTCTGCCAAAGATGGAAATTTAAAGTGCGAGTCACCTATCCATCTGGACATCCTAAGCACAGACTCTAGTTCAATAGAAATTTCTACATTACCCATGTAAAGTCTCTGGAAATTTCTAGCTACTTCTTTCTTTTCTTCTTCAGATGGAAATACTAGATTCTTTGGTATAGACTTCTCAAACATTATTTTTGGTATGTTAGTATCGTTATCCATGCTCATAATTAATAGACCTTCTTCGTTGTTAAATCCAGAGATCATTGGCACCTTGTTATACTCCCCGCTTGTGAGTATCTGGTACGGTGATTTTGTTAAAAAATGTTCTTCTCCTTCGAAAACCTTTTCTGCACACGGTACGAACAAAAGTTCTGATATAAAATTGTTTCCATCCTTCCTTGGGACTCTTGTCAATATGAGCTCTTGATCAGTTTTCATCTGGAAGAATTTGTATAATTTCTTCGGATCTTGAGTTTCGTATAACATTGTTTTTGATACGAGACTGGCCAGAAATACAGGGCTATATTGGAACGCCCAAGGAGCTAATGCCGATCCACTCTGCAGTATTGCTTTTTGAAATAATCCTTTTGTTAATGGAGAAATTATATGGTAAGAAACTGAAGTAGCACCTGCGCTTTCACCGAATATAGTGACATTGTCAGGATCACCACCAAACCTCTTAATATTCTTATGTATCCACCTCAACGCAGCTACTTGATCTTTCATTCCAGCGTTTCCAGGATTTTCCTTTATCCCAAGACAAAGGAAGCCTTGGATATTAACCCTATAATTCAAAGTAACGAGTATCACTCCCTTCTTAACTAAATAATGTGGGGCATACAGAAAAGGAGATCCGGAGCCTTTGCAAAAGGCTCCTCCGTGAATGAAGACCATCACTGGAAGGGTTTCTGATCCGGTGTCCAAAGGAGTGTACACGTTGACGCGAAGACAATCCAATTGCCCAGCGACTATATCGTAGGTTACTTGTTGGAGACACCTGACGTTCTCATCTATTGCTTCGAAAAGTCCTCTGAATTTCGGTTCTGGCCCTGGAGTCTGGAATGAAGGAGATGATATTGTTCTAGAAAGTAGCTAACATACTAATTCATATATATATGTAGAAGTTACGTTTGTTGTTACAGACTAATCATATTTCGGAAGTCATATAACTGGATGTTAACGTAGAGGCAAGTGATAAATATCGGAAATGGAGCGATGGTGTCACTGCGGCGCTCCGAGGACTTTAAATACGCGATGTTTGGGCAGAGAGAGGATAGTCTATAGGAGCAGTCTACACGGGTAGTCTACAAGGACCGTCTGCAGCAGGCAGTCTGAAGCAGCCTTATATGTAAGATATATGACATCTCTTAGTCCGAACAAGCCCCCCTTATTTTTCCACATTTTTAAACGCATTGTACAAACACGAACCATTTACAGATTTATTATAGTATATATAGATAGATATTATAGCCCATAAATGTTCCACTGCTGGACTGGCGTCTTCCACTATACTTCCGTCCCGGGCAGTGTACCCGCCACGCATGTCTAAGGTGGCTTGGCAGGTTTGACACATCGGTTATCTCGATGTGCAGGTTTCATTACGATGTTTTCCTTCACCGTTGTTAGGACATGGAAATTGTACTAATATACCTACCACATAACAGCCTAAGTGGTGGCGATAATTCGATCCCGCGCTTTTTGACTTTGGCACCTTGTTTGTAACATAAAAAATAAACGCCGTTAATATATTAATATAGCTACATTAGGTTACATACATACGTTATCTGTCAATGTTTAACATTATTAACAATTAATAAACATGTCGCATAACAACATACACACTTAACATTTAAGGAAGAGAATTTATTTTTAGTCACAGAGAGGAAGGTTCTCAGGAAAATCTTGGGCCCAACAATAAAAAGAGATGCCAGCTGGAGGGGTCAGAATCAACTCCGAAATAGAAGACCTTATGGCTGAGCCCAACATAATTGTGGTGATGAAATCTCACCGTCTCTGCTGGCTCGGTCATGTAGAACGGATGCAGGAGGATCGAGGAGTAAAGAAAGGATACTTGGGGCGACCAGTCGGTCGGCGACAGGTTGGTCATCCCAAGTATCGCTGGAAGGATGGAGTGGAAGCTGACCCGCCTGCACTACAAGCCCACAACTAGCAAGATACTGCGTAGGATCGAGGAAAGTAGCGTGCTCTCGTTTCGGAGACCAAGACTCATTTTGGATCGCTGAGCCAACTGAGTAAATTAGTTAGTCGCATCACAAATAACGTAATACGTTATTTGTGATGCGACTAACTAACCCATCGCTACATCTGCGTAAAAAATCTTAGATGTGAATAACGTATAATAAAAATATTAACCTGAAATCTGGTTTCCTTGGTAACAGTCCCATAAGGTATGCCAGAGTATTGTCGGTAGGAGCCGTCTGGTGCCACCAATCCCCTTAGCTCTCCGTTGCTAACCAGGACAGTTGGGGTCGGCTGCCGCACCAGCCTTGCAGCCCATAACGACCACAGCACTAACCACTTTGTACTTACTATCATTTCACTACTTAAAATATTGACCAGGGCTTGAGATACCGATAAAAATATGGTATTGTTATTTATGCTAATTTCAGATAACGGTAAAAAATAAAACTTCCGTTATTTCTAGCCATTTTATCAGTAAAAAATATCACATCAATAGTATTTTTATCGATAATTTTACCGTTCTAACTTTGTTTTGTTACCAAAGTGCTCTCTTTCACTCGAAAGATTGTCAAACAGCACTGTGCTAAGAGCGTGCTTAATATTTAGAGTTGTGTTTGTCGATGGTGTCGGTAATGCAGTCGTAATAAAGGCAATTCATAAAAATGGCAATGTCGCTTGAACTAACGTAAAACTTACTGATACGTATAACGTTATACAAACGATTTTTAACGTTATGTTTTAAGGTTAAAATCATAAAAGTTACTGAGTAACGGTAAATAGAATATACAGTTATGGCAGTTCTTTTTCGAAAATACCGGTCATTACCTATATTTTGAAAGGGTGTCAGCCCTGGTCTTAACATTCTTTGCTTAATGGATGTATATAGGTTCGGGTTTGACCACTGTCTCACTTGATGTTGAGTGATGACGCGGTCTAGGATGGAACACGCTTATCTAGAAGATACCTATTCACTCGTGACTTGAAGACTTTAAGATTGTATTCATCAGGAATGACAGACTCTGGCAAATTATTCCACTCTTCGGCAGTGCGCACCAGAAAAGATGAAGCGAAACGCTTGGTTCTGACTGGTGGTGTTTCCATCATGTAACGGTGGCGCAAACTGGTGCGTCTGGCTGTCCTATGGTAAAATGGGGATGGATGGATTCTGAATTTTAATTTTAAATGCAGAATCCATCCATGAACATTTTACCATATATGATTTATATTTTCTTTTTTTTTAAATTTAACATATCACAGTGCACTGAAAATCAGCGTTGTGCACAAGAACCTCCGTTACAGAGTAAGATATAAGTTGAGTGCAAAAGTCGTTTGTCGAAATTGCAGCGACACCTCGTACCCGACTTCGGGGGCCAAGGCAAGGCCCCACCTCCGTGCTTGCCTTAGCCGGCCGGCAGGGAGTGGAAGTCTCTAGAGCTAAGACCCAAGCTCCAGGGGTGGAAGTGATAAATGGCATCACGTCAGAAGTAGCCGCCTCAGCCACTCATACCCATATTGTCCCTGTCTTCTATGGCATTTTTTGGGGCCCATGCAGGGAGGGACGAGTCACCGTCTGCCCATTTTTTCATGTTCCCGGTTCCCCGAACATTGCGACGGGCAGACGCCATAGTCCTCATATTCCGAAACCCGTAGTACCACTAGCAGTTCACCCCAATAGCCCAGAACTTTTTGTTCTCATTTCCCACAACAGTCCTACACCGGCTGGGGCTCGTATTTGGGTGCATTATTATATGGTGTAAACAGTGATAATCGCCGGTCCATGTCATGCCACATTTACATTAAATTTGTCAAGGGATCTCTACGTGTTGGCCTTCCCACGGCTATACGTAAGCCCTCCAAATGTACGGGTCATTTTATGGATCTTGAACGACAAAATAATAACTGTTCGCTACAAAAAAAATTCGAAACAAGAGTAACAATTTACACTACAATGTGAGTGAAGAAACACGTATAAATTTCGCGTGTTTGTATTGAAAACTGACTTATTGAGAGATTATTATATTATTGTTATTGATAACACTGATAAATAAATAGAACACACGTTTGCGTTGCGGCAAACACAGATATAATATGTACAAAAAGTAGTTATATAATTACATTAATTAATAATTAATTGGGTTCTCCAAGGATATTTTTCGAAACTGGTTGTTAATATCAATGATGAATAGTTTATAATTTAAATGTGTTTATTATATCTAAATATGTACTATAATTATGATATAATTATAATGACTTTTAATTAATTATAATGAAAAAAACTAAAATGTATAAAATAACTTATTTCTAAAGCTATTGTTATTAATATATATTATCTAAAACATCTTAAAGTCGGTGCTTAGTAATTTTCAAAATATAGTAATTTTTATGTTTTGCTTTGCTTCAAGATGTTTTAGATAATATATATTAATAATAATAGCTTTAGAAATAAGTTATTTTATACATTTTAGTTTTTGAAGTCGGTTTTTTTAAACGAAGTTTTTATTTGTTACTTTTTAGTGTCTAGCTATGTATGGGTGCCTACGAATGGTGCCGCACTTCTTAAAAAATATAGGTCCCAAGAACCGGGAACCTCCTCCTTTTTTCGAAGTCGGTTAAAAATGGCTACCTACTCATGGTGTCACTTTACAAGCATTAAAAACAAGAGAGTTTAATCATTTCGCGAAATTTCTGGAACATAAACGTTATAAACGTAACAACAACACATGAGGAAAAGAAACTACCTAGTTTTAACATTGTAAACAGCAATAATTGACCCCAATAGCGTAACAGTTTTAAAACAGGTCTCGCGCGGTGAGCCGGAACGTCATTCAGTAACCAACAACAAAATAAATTGAACGTGTTTTATACAATATTAACTGGTGAAAGCAGCAGTCTGTTATTAAATTATCGGTTTAAAAGTGATTTGATCTTCTGTAATCTACGTTTTGTCGTAAATAGTGTGAAATCTGTGAGAAATTGTAAAACTGAATTTGAGGTTATGTGTTACAAATGTCAAATGGTGAGGTTATGCTTTAATTAAAGTTTCACATGAACCGGAACGTCGTCAAAAAGGTTTTTTTTAAATCAGGTAATCGCTTGAGCGTCATTCAGTTAATTCTTTCATTATATAATTCATATTTTTTAATTTAATTATGACAATACATTTCCAACAAGTGACAGTGCTTTGGGACTGATTTTTTATCTATTATAAAGCTAAAGCGTTAGGATTATTTGTTTTTTTAAGACAATTTAAATTAGTTTTATTCGTATAAATAGTTGCTTTTATTAATAAGAGCTTTATTTATATTTAAAAAAAAACTAAATATCGAATGATAAGACATTGGACAACAAGACATCATTCAAAAACCAACACTAATATAAATTATTGTTTATTACATTTATTCAAAAAGAAAAATGAGTTTTTAACCGACTTCCCAAAAGCAGGAAGTTCTCAATTTGGCCGGTATGTTTTTTTTAAATGTATGTACACCGATTACTCTGAGATTTGTGATCCGATTTACGTGATTCTTTTTTAGTTCGACGCGGATTAGTTGCCATTTGGTCCCCTAAAAATTTAACATAGTTTGGCCCAGTAGTGTTCATTTTACGATTATTGTTTTGTTTCCCGTTTCTTGGGACCTATATTTTTTAATGCGCGCCGGCACCTTTCGTAGGCCTACCCATAGCTAGACACTAAAAAGTAATAAATTAAAAAAAACTTCGTTTAAAAAAACCGACTTCAAAAACTAAAAAGTATAAAATAACTTATTTCTAAAGCTATTATTTTTAATATATATTATCTAAAACATCTTGAAGTCGGTGCAAAGTAAAACATAAAAATTGCTTTATTTTGAAAATTACTAAGCGCCGTCCTTATGATGTTTAAGATAATATATATTAAAATAAAATATTATAATTCAAAATAGCTTGAGAAATAAGTTATTTTATACTTTTTAGTTTTTGAAGTCGGTTTTTATTAACGAAGTTTTAAAAAAGAAATGTAACTCTATCAATTACATTCGGAAAGCCCAAAGGACTATTAATTAAGAGTGTCTTTAAAATCGTAATCAAAAGTATCTGTTGAAATTAAAATTATTATAAATAATGTTTACAATGTTTTTTCTTCAAATAAATACTTACCTAGGTAAAAAATATAATGAGAAATTAAATAGGCGCTGTTAATTACGCCATTATCAGATTCTGAGTGTGAAAGTAAATCGATTATTACTATTTTCAATACATTTTTTTTAGGTTTTATTAAATTATCTTCAATAATTTCTTGTTCTGCGATTGTTGCTCTCAGTTGTATGTCCTATAATATATCAATATTTAAAATTAACATTATTAGTGGTGACCAAGTGGTCGAAATTCGACCATAATTAATTTAAATTATAAGTTTGACCATTATTAAGGTAATGTTGTCAAAGACTATACTTCTATCTATCTAATAAAACTGTAGAAGTCGAATTTCTGTACGATGAAAAAAAAAATGATAAAAACCAAGTCAGGGGGATGTAAGAAGTGAAATAAAACTAATTTAGATTTTTTTCAATTTTTTTGTTTCTCTGTTTGTCTGTCTGATTTTACCGGCAATCTCCGAAACGACTGGACCGATTTACATGAAATTTTATATGGTTGTAGCTTATATCCCTGGTCAACATATAGGATACTTTTGATCCCGAAAAATTCAAGAGTTCCCGTGGGATAGTTAAAAAGCTTTAATTACTTAAACAGCTTATAACAGACTGAAAGTAATTTCTCTGAAACGTAACATAATAGAAACGGAGATTTTGACAGGGTGTGGTGTCCATGAAAGAGTTTTATTTTATATATATTAATATATAAAGCTGATAAGTTTGTTTCTTTGTTTGTTTGCTTGAACGGGCTAATCTCAGAAACTACTAGTCTGATTTGAAAAAAAAACAGAGTTAGATAGCCCATTTATAGAGGAAGGTTATAGGCTATATACCATCACGTCAAGACCAATAGGAGCGGAGCACTAATGAAGAATGTTTCAAAATCGCGGGGGTTTTTAACTTACTTTATTTTTTAAACTATTCCACGCGGACGAAGTGGCGGGCAGAAGCTAGTTATCACATATTACGCCAAGGCTACACTTAATTTGACTTTAACAATTAACAAAATAGTATATATGTGTGTGTGTGTGTGTCAAGTATATGGTAGTGTGTGTAATGTATTTTTTATGCATAATTTTAAAAAAAATAGCTTTCTGCACTCCTTCTGTATAGAAACTATAAGTGTGCAAGATTTCATACTCCTCCGTCCGCGCAATTTTCGTAAAAAGGGGTATAAAGTTTTTGTTTCACGTATTAACTATAATATAATATATAAGTAATAATTATTGTTGTAACACTATGATTATTTCTCATAATAGCAACGGTTATGGCTAAATAAATGGGCTAACTAGTGAAGTGATGTTCTGAATTACAAATGTAATGGTAGCGTAAATTCTAATTGAACCTTATAACAATGGATTAAAGTATTATTTTTAGTGCCATGTTTGATGTTTGATCTACGAGGTCAATGTTAGTATTGTTAATGTATTCGTGTTAAATATTTTATCGAATGTTAAATTCTGCTATTACTATCTCGTCAAAATCGCCAGGTTTGCCTGATTTGGGTATTGGGTATTCTGTAAATATTTATATAGTATAGAGTAGTAAATCAGTGGGGGAACTCTGTACATCTCTAGTTATTTCCATGTTTGAATAGACAAGAACAAATCGGCCAGCAAAGCTAAAACACTATTGAAGCAGTGGCGTAGCGTAGTGGGGGCAGGGGCATCCCGCCCCTGGTGGCGCTTTTTAGGGGCTGCAGAATTTCACAATAAATATTTGAACCATTTCAAGTTTTTATCGCAACTACAAATTCGGACCGATTGAAAAGAACACGGAAGTTTTCATTACTTTTTCTGTGACAAATTCGGGGTATCCCCTTTCTTTGAACGATATTTTGTAGCGACTGCTGGCAACACAAAAAAATCAAAATCTGTTCAGTAGATGCAGAGATTACCTCCTACAACGTCACAAACACAAAAGCTTTATAATATTAGTATAGATATAGTATGCATTCAATTGAAATACCTAAATAAAAGGGCAGCAATATTGTCTTCCGCCCCGGGCGGCCGTCACCCGCACTACACCGCTGCCTTTAACTCTATGTTCGCATTGCACTAGATGTTGCTGACTGGCAAATGGCTGTGCCGCATTTGAGCAAACAAGGTTTGCACGCGACATTTTGCTGTGCCGGAGTTATTTTCGACACAACGGTGATTTTCAGTGCAACCTTCTAATCTGTTCATGCTTTTACAGATTATCTACATTAAAATTTTAAATCAACGTCTTATTATTTATAACATATTTATGAACTTGACTCTGTCTTAAATTGTAAGTCCTATTTCTGAATCAGTCATAAATTGAAAGTCGTTATTTTAGCTACCGAAGTAGTAAAGTTGGGCCGATTAATGGCCAGTTCCTATATCTTACTGTTCACTCACTTGCCCTACTATCGGCTGAATTTTGACATTACTTTTCTGGAGTTTTTGTCAAATTTTAAGCGATAGTAAGGCAAATGAACGGTTGGTAAGATATAGAAACCGGCAATAAAAGGTCAATTTAACTTGTTTTGAATATCAAAGGCAAGTTCATTAATTTTTTGAGGTAGTTAAATAAGTATTAAGGTATTGTCCACCTTGACACATTGGTATTTTAGTCATATATATATTAGCAAAATCGTAAAACCGCTGTTAATTATAAATAAAAAATTTATGTACATACATAAAATATGAGCCACAAGTATCAGGTCTATTATGGAAACCATAATAAGAATCATTAATTACTTTCTATCATCGATATTCTAATAGAAAATCTTTGTCTTTCTTCTATAATTGTTTTTATGAAAGGTATAACAGAAGTCTTGAATCATGTAGTAACTACACTTAGTATTATAAAGAGGAAAAATTTGTATTTGTTTGTAACGAATAAACTCCAAAGCTACTGGATCGATTTCGAAAATTCTTTAATCATTCGAATGCTACATTATCCCTGATTAATTAAGCTATATAAAAAATTAGGGTCCTTACTAAAACTTCAATAATGTAATCCATCAATCTAAACAAATACTTGGCGCTGGAATCGGGTTTTACGATTTTGATGAAATTTTATGTGTGTTTTAATTGGGTCCCGGGGTGGTTTAGATTCACAATTAGACCCGAAGTTATTAATACTGTTACGAGTTGCAGGACTCGAATTAAAATGTCGTTGGAATTACTTTAGAATTTATTAGAAATATACAAACACGTATAACACAGGTACAAATATAACTGAACACATCCAGTACAAACGTATTGCACGATTCAATAACACGCACAAAGTCCATAGCTATATAGATTACCGAATGTACACACGTCTTACACTTGTGGTTATCGCTTGACTGCCGATCTCTCCATTGGTGCATTGCTTTATACAGCACAAATACAATACGTCTCTCGGCCGCGTGGACTGAATTTCTTAGAATCACACCTGGCTAATGACTACCATAAAAGATTACAATACACAATGGGCTGTTTTTCTAATTATACATTTTAAACACAAAGTAAACAAAAGAAGTCCGAATGCCGAAAAGATAAAATAAGGAAAAAGGTGAAATTGTCTTTTGTCGGCATTCAGGTTGTAACAATACGAAGATTAAATTTATGGCTAAACGCCACTGTTTTTCTTTTCTTTTAAATTTGTCCTAATTTATTTATTTAAATTTCAGAAATGCGGTATATAAGGACTTATAAAATGAAATGAATTAATGATTTATAATGCTGTTTTATCGACAAATCGCTGAATGAATACAATAAATGATAAAGTAAAGAGAACTGTTTTACCAACGCGAACACGTTTTAAATGAAGATTTTATAAGAACTACCTACTATTTATGTACCTAAAGGAATTCGATATTTAATGAATACATGCCAAACGAAATATGTGGTTGAAGACTAAATGGGTTGTCCTTTGGTCTTTATGGGCTGCAAGACTAGTACCACAGCCTACAATAATTGTTCAAGTCAGCAACGGAGAGTTGAGGGGTCTGATTGAACCAGATGGTTCTCATCGGCGGTACACTGGGATTCCTTACGCTACTGTTACTTCCGAGGAAAGATTTCAGGTATTATTAATTTCAGGTATTAGTATATTTATATTTCAGAGACAATACAGCAGACAGGAAAGCGTTTATCGTCGCCAGTGGACATTTGCAACATCAAAGGTATTACCGATGTACTGCCTTTCAGAATCGTGCAGATACTTACCGGACATGGCTGCTTCAGTAAATATTTGTGCGAGATTGCGAAGCGCCAACCCCATACTGTCACGAATGCGGCGCGCCATACGCTGGAAGAATGTGCCGCTTGGGGACCCCAACGGTATGATCTGATGTCAATCCTGGGTAGGGATCTCTCGCTGTGCAGTGTGGTCCACCATATGCTACACAGCGAGTCGAATTGGCTAGCGGTGGCCTCTTTCTGCGAGGACGTTATGTCCCAGAAGGTGACTGCAGAAAGAATAAGGGAGGAGAATGAGAAGGCGGACCACTGACTTCTCCCGATAACATGGTAGGTCGGGGGACCCTCCCGACGAGCCACACCCGGTGCCGTGGGGTGTTCTAGTCTCAAGGACACACCTTCGTGTCAGCTTGCATCGAGGTGTCACGGCAGTCACACCCATGGTTGTTTTTTTTTGCCGCTTCTTCTCCATAAACAACGATAACACGTTGGGGAACGGTATATATACAATAGGAATTACATTGATATTTTAAATTTTCAAAAAATTAAGAAGAACAATACTAATTTTTGAAGAAATTACTTTTAACATTCTTTATATAATTGATATCTTTAACCGCAAACCGTCTCTTAATATTGTGTATTTAAGATTACTAATTTGTAAATATTTTGTCACATTTTAGGCACCAAAGCCACTTCCAAAATGGAGGAAAACCTTCGATGCTTATGACGAGCATATCCGTTGCACACAGCGCTTTACAAAGTCTACAATCTTAGGCAAGGAAAATTGCCTTACACTCAATATTTACACCCCACTTGAAGTCACACAGCCTCTTCCAGTCATGGTCTTCATTCATGGAGGAGGTTTTAGGGATGGTTCTGGGACACCTTTCATCTACGGGCCGGAATATTTAATACAACATGGAGTTATAGTCGTTACTTTCAATTACAGAGTTGAAATCCTTGGATTTCTTTGTTTAGGAATTAAAGAAGCTCCAGGCAATGCTGGACTTAAAGATCAAGTAGCCGCATTGAGGTGGATCAAAGAAAATATTTCTCAATTTGGAGGTGATCCTGATAATGTAACTATCTTTGGAGAGAGTGCAGGATCAGCTTCGGTGTTGTATCACATGTTATCACCGTTATCAACTGGATTATTCCATAAAGCAATCATGCAAAGTGGTTCTGCAATGTCACCATGGAGTTTGCAGTTTGAACCCTTAAAAATCGCAAGCAGATTTGCCAAGCATTTGGGACACAGCACTGAAAATCCTCATGAAATTATCACAATATTAAAAAAAATACTGCCAGAGAAACTAATGAGTACTAGGATACCAAGAAATGAAGGTGACATTGTTCTATCAGAAAACATTTTTGTACCATGTATTGAGAAGGAGATAGACGGGGTTGATCAGTTCCTAATAGATTCACCGTATAATTTGTTGAGTAAAGGAAAATACAATAGAGTTCCTATTATAATAGGTCATAATGATGCAGAAGGACTTATGTTCGTAGGCAAAGAAAACGATACGACCATAGCTCAAATGGATTTTTATAAGGCTTTACCAAGAGATCTCATATTTCCAACAGATAATGAAAAAAGACATTCAGCTAACATATTGAAAGAACTTTATATGGGTGATAAAATAATTTCAAAGAATACTTTACCTGATTTTGCCAAATATGAAGGTGATTCTAGTATAACTTTTCCTGTTTTGGCAACTATAGATTTACTATTAAATACCAATGATTTACCGATGTATGTTTATAAATTTAATTACGACGGTTTATTAAATCTGGCGAAAATTACATACGGTTTTTGGAAAGAAAATGGAGCAACTCATGCAGATGAATTATTTTATATTTTTAAAATTAAAGCTAAATTATTAATAGCGTTCAAGGAAATTGATATGATAACTAGAATGACAAGAATGTGGACGAATTTTGCTAAATATGGGTAAGTATCTATTAATATTAATTTTTCTTTTTACACTTAACTACCATGCTTTAAATGAATATTCAGTATATTTCTTTTGTTTTTTCTTTTTATTGTGCTGTGTCAAACGTGGTATAAGTTAAAATCCGCTAGAAAGTAGTTTATGTGCTAGACTACTAATCATTCTGTAATTAGGAATGCCTTAAATGTTAGTAATCTATATTTTACAACATTAGCAATAGTTTATATAAAAATTTTGAATTTCTAAACTTTCAATTCAAAATATGCACTATGTATTACCTAACTTAACTCACTTTCCATCATAAAAATTTAACTACATTTAATTAATTAATTTTTTTAAAAATTATTTTTGTATGTGTAACATTTTTATATGATTAATTTTTTGTCTTGGAGTATTTTTTAGAGATATTCTAAATTTATGTACATTTCGTGCCTAATTTTTTATTTCTTATCTGTTTCAGCAATCCAACACCAGTTTTGACATCACCTTTTCCAATATGGCCTCCTGCTAGTAAAGATAATCTACAGCTCTTGGAAATAAACAGAAAGTGCTCCAAAGTCCCCGTGTGGAATAATGATATAATGAAGTACTGGAATGAAACTTACTCGAAGTATAGAAGAAAATACTAAACAGAAGGAAATAGGAGATGAATTGCTAAATAATAGTAGAATATACTAGTGGGATGTAATGAGAAGAGATGATAATCATATCACAAAAATAATTTAAACTTGCAGACTGATGATTATAAGAGTAGGTGGATCAAAAAGATGCTGATGGTGGTGATTTGTGTGAAGGATGACAAAATTATTTGTAGTGTGACAGAAGATGTATGACGAAATAATAGAAGGCTATGGAAAGAAAAGACGAATTGTACAGACCCCAAATCATTGGAAGACAGAAGTTGAAAGAAAAGAGAAGATTTTTTTATATTTTAGAAGTTTGCTTCAGTCTAGTCTGTGCATTAATCTCTTAGATAAACCCTTCGGTTTATATTGTTACAATTACCATGTGCTTACAGTGAAGGATAAAAGTGCAGCAAATTTGCATATTAAAAGTACTGATATGTTAAAATCGCCACTCTGCTATGTAAGTACGTATAAGCTCAGTGAGTTATCGTCTACTTGCGTGAAATTGTAAGACCCAAGCCCAGCAGTACGACTTTTATGGCCCTTTTTATACGTCTGTTGATCTGCTGCATGTATTTAGTCTTGTGTAAGATCTATGCATGTACCTACATTAATGAAAACAAATTGAACGATGGAGGAAGTGACATCATGATTTCCTAAGGACTCCATTTTGGCTAAAATAACAACAGAATCCTATATATACCTTAGATAGACGTGTTGAAGATTTTTCTTGCCAACTTTAGATGTTTTTATTCAAAGTAAGTTCCACTAGAGAACAATTTTTGAAGGTCATACATGTAAGTTAAAATTTAAGTATACTTCTTATTCTATTATATACTGTAACGGTCAGCCTTGGTTAGAGCGAACCGGGATTTTTAAATGAGAGACTGGTTTAGGGTGTAACTTATGTTATCTTCTAAGACACTTACAAGATACAACAATGATTTCTATTATTTTGGAAGGTATTTCTCGATCTGAATTTAAATAAATTATATGTCTTAATATATTATAACAACTAAGGAGGTTATTTACACGTTACAATATAACATAAGTGGCCAAGAAGCTCATAGTATTCACATCGTTATGCTCCAAAAGCCTTCACAGCATTCAAAGTTTAACATAATGAAATGTCAACATATGCAGTAGATGATTTGAAATCAAATTGTTCATCATCTTCAATTATTTGGGTTGAATGTGCTGATCAGCAGTTTCAAGAATTGGTGGATACTGGGGGCGTTTGTGTTTGTTATTTAGTCCCAAATTTTTTAGCCAACTGCATAAAGAGGACAAAATTATGCTGGTTTCATCAAATATAAAGTTACATGTAGTTGAAGGTTCCAAATTGAAAATTTTAGAGGCAATTACATTTTTCTGTTTCATATATTGGGTAATATCTAAATGTGATTTTTGTTGTTGTAAATAAATTGCGTCTCAAATTGTATTTAAGGACAAGATTTTTTATTTTAAATTACGCTGTTTTTGGTTCTGAATAAAGCTTAGTCGTCATAGTAAACCGCTTCGCAAAGTATTGTCGCTGTTTATGAGTAGAAGCGGCAAGAAACTCCTCAGCAATACGTCTGGATAAAAATTCTTTTACTTCATATTTATATATCTCAAGCACTTTTTTCCACTTTGTCATTTCTCTTCATAATAGTGATAGCACAAAGTGAAGCAAAGGACTTGAGAGACAAAGACATAAAGGACATTACATTGTTCACCATAACGAAAATTATAAAAATGCACAACTAAACAATAGTTAAAAAAGCGATATCTTCCAGGTAACCTGACTCAAAGGAAATTATTAAATTATCTGTAATAAAAATGACACATTTTAATCTAGTGTTAAGTTTCTAAACTAGATTCAATTTTAAATTCTGGCCTTAAAATATTCGTCAATAAAACTTAAAAACTGTTTAATTTCACTTTAATTACCAGTGTGTAGTATTTTGACTTAGGTGCTTTTTCAATTCTTTCCTAAGCAATGCAGATTATAAGGATTTTATTTGTATATAATAACTCAGAAATCCTATACAAAGGATCTCCAATGAGATGCAATAATGAGGCAATTTTAATGTTCCTAATGAAATGATTGTTCCTTTGCAAGGAATTAGCAATCAGGAAAGTGAATATTAGAGTTTACGGAATAAAATGATTTTTGATGCACCTATAAAGTCTTCAACTCTTTCTACTAAAATAAAGAGAATTTTGTGAGTGAAAAACCAAATTATTGAGCAGTTTAATTTTAATCATGTTGTGTATTAATTAGAATCAATAATTTAAAGATTTGAATTCTACTGAATGTTTAATACAAAAGCCAGGTAATTATTGTTATACTTTTTAATTTTGTATATAATTTTGTAGATAATAAATTAATCAAGAAGATAAACTATTATTTGCAAAACTAACCCGTTGCTAGTCTTTAGCAGGGGATAGTGGGGATCAGACAGGAAGAATAGGATATGGAACAAGGATCCGTGCAGGAACGGAGAAAATACAATTTGCTGCGGCTTGTCGCCTGGGTGGTTCATTTTTACCCCTCTGGATGGTTACTACCCCTACCTACCTATACCTAGAGCTGTGTTGAGCTGTGTTTTGGCATTAGTGGCCAGGTTCCAGTCTCCCTTTAAAGAGTGGCAGCATATTAGTAGCACCTTTGATGTTGCAAATTTCTATAAGCGATTTAAATTAACTTCTTTTTAATTTTTATTCAAAATAAGTTCCGCTGGAGAACATGAGAGAAGAGTAGCTGGAGGTCATACATGTAAGTTAAAAATTAAATCTACTTCCTATTCTATGTACACCGCTTTGCAATGTGTTATCACTGTTCAAAGGAAAAGAAGCGGCAAGAAACTCCCCAGCAACACGTCTAGCTAAAAATAATATTTCTTCATCATATTTCTCATTCTACTTATCTCTCAAGCTCTTCTAACTAAAAGGAAAGAAATGATTATTATAAGTGGCCTTATAATAATCACGAGAGGTATTAAAATTATATACTGCAACATATTTCTATAAACTCCTTACATGTTTGGCAATATTAAAACGTTATACAGACCATTGTGTAAGAGGTAGCAGTAGAGTGGGAGGTAGGAGATGGTAACCGTTTTCTATCAAGTGGGTCGTATGCTTGTCTGCTGAACATGTTCAATAAAAAAATGGATGGGATAGGTGCGTGAAATAAGGGCGGAAGAGAAGGCGGAGGCGGAATTGGGTCATCTAAACTCTCACTCATAATACGAAGTATGTTTAGCTTAAGTCTAATTGTTTAACGTTGATGTTTTGTATGAGCGTAGTATAACACTGTCCCTAAAGCCTAGGTTGTACTAAGCTAGTAATTTAGTCGAGTACTGAGTAATTAAGTAACTAAACGTGTGTGCACAACAAAAACTTAATCGAGTAAATTAGCAAATCATTTATTCGAGTCGGTCCATTTCCTTACCACGCGTTACTGCTTACTCGTTCATTTGGTTATTTTGGTTTAATCAAGTACTAACCCATCGTTTTAGTCGAGTTTATTAGCTGCCGCAAATTTATCATTTCGCTGGAGCGAAGAAACCAATTCAAAATTTGTTTCTGCGTCTTTATAACATGAATGCTTGTGGAATGTTAAGTCCCCACATTATCAAAGTATTCTTTGGGATCTTCTAGTGCTAATTCGTTCAGAAGACAATTCGTAGTTCCTTCTTTATCTCTTTTTTTCAGCCATTGTCATACCCATAGCTTTTTTCCCCTCATTACACAAACATCATCCACCTCTTCTAAAATAGCGATAGCCAGTAGCCTTATTAGCTTTTTTTACTTTGAAATCACTCACTTGTGTACTGTACGCGACCGTAGTGCGAACGATTTTTGGGTAAGCTACTCGGTACTCGACTTAATTACTAGCATAGAGCGAAATAGGCTTAAGGGCTGAAATAATAAGCATGATTCCAGCAATGGGCTAACATGTTAGAAAATAAAAGTTTTACTGAAAGTTACTTAACTTTCAGTAACACAGGATACCTATCCTGTGTTTTCTTTATTGCACGAGTTCAGCAGTCAGGCATGCGGCCCACCTGATGGAATGCAGTTACCATCGCCTTTGAACATTTGCAAAATTTCAATGGTGAAACTTAAACCTAGCCACTAATATCCGAACACAACTCAAGATTGTCATGGCGACATACTCTAGACCCGCGGTGGTATACATGTAGACGGATAAAGATCCTACCATCTAGCTGTAGGTTGTTTTTTTGCCTTTTACGATAGGCCACCCGACCGCAGGAAATTGTATTCTTTCTCTCTTCCTGCACGGATAATTCCCATAAAAAATATTTCAAAATTTTGTGATGTTCTCTTGAATGCTTATGACGGTGGAAAAACTAACTCTCATTTGCATTTATTATAAGACTTATCATAATCGTTTTGACATGTATGACACGTGTAACAATGAGAAGTATGGCTGTCTATATCGAATACGTCAGACACTAAGAATGTAAACCATAATGTGTGCTATCAACCTGTTTATATATCATCACTTGTCAGATCCAGTAGCTTACGTAACCGATTCCAACCTTGTGGCCAGTGACATCCCTACTATGCGCCCGCGCTCATATTGGACCAAATGTTGGATATTGTTGGAATATGTGTTTACAACGTTACATTGATCTGGATGGATTGATATCGTGACTTACTTTTGATGGCAGTAAATAATCTAATTAGTTTATGCCCACACTAGGCGCTAAATAAGAACATTTATGAATACTAATGGTTGTCCGTGTTCGAAATTCGACCATAATAATTTTTTTTTTCAAAGACTATATTTCTATAATCTCAGATTTCACCAAGGCAACAATAAACAGAAGAATATATGGGTATATGCGTGTTTGTCAAATACATGGTAGTGTGTATAATGTTTTTCTTATCTTATTCTTATTGATTTAATGTTACTTTATATGCATAATTTAAAAAAAAATTGCATTCGTTGCTTCTTCTTTATATAAACTGATGTCTTCTTAACCGATTTCGGCTACGGCGATCGCTTCAGCTATTGGCTGTTCGACGTTCATGCGCACGGAGGTGACTTGCGTAGCCAACCTTATTTCTGAAAACGCGCTTGCATCTTGAACACGTCAGAACACCATTTACAAAAAAATAAAAACTTCGTTTAAAAAAACCGACTTCAAAAACAAAAAAACTAAAATGTATAAAATAACTTATTTCTAAAGCTATTATTATTAATATATATTATCTAAAACATCTCAAAGTCGGTGCTTAGTAATTTTCAAAGTATAGTAATTTTTATGTTTTACTTTGCACCGACTTCAAGATGTTTTAGATAGGTAATATATATTAATAATAATAGCTTTAGAAATTAGTTATTTTATACATTTTAGTTTTTTAGTTTTTGAAGTCGATTTTTTTAAACTAAGTTTTTATTTTTTATTTGTTACTTTTTAGTGTCTAGCTATGTATCGGTGGACCAACGAATGGTGCCGCGCTTCTTAAAAAATATAGGTCCCAAGAAACGGGAACATACAACAAAAAAAAAAAGATCCCGACGAATTGAGAACCTCCTCCTTTTTTCGAAGTCGGTTAAAAAATGTTCGTAAAATGAAAACTACTCGGCCAAAGTATGTCAATTTTTTAGGGGACCACATGGCAGCTATTCCGCGTCGAACAAAAAAAGAATCACGTAAATCGAATCATAAATCTCAGAGTAATCGGTGTACATATGGAACGGAGTGAAAATTATTTTCATGAAAAATTTTCATAAAATGAAAACTACTGGGCCAAACTATGTAAAATTTTTAGGGGACCAATTGGAAGCTATTCCGCGTCGAACAAAAAAAGAATCACGTAAATCGGATTATAAATGACGGAGTAATCGGCGAACATACATAAAAAAAAGCAACAAAAAAAAGATCCCGACGAATTGAGAACCTCCTCCTTTTTTCAAAGTCGGTAAAAAATTATAAGTAATAGCCGCAGGTGGTCGGGCCTTAAGTTTGTCGCGCTTTTTATCTAAATCGATGCGTCGACGGGATTCAAATTCTTGCACTCTTAACTTAACCTGGAAGATAACCCGTGACTGGAGATCACAACGATTCTTAGCTAATATTTCCCATCGATTGGGATCAATATTGCACTTCACCATTTGACGCTTAAGTACATCTTTGTATCGTAGCAATTGCCCACCTTGCTTGCGTTTGCCATTTGCAAGTTCAGAATAAAAGATTCGTTTATAATTCGTGTGATATAAACTATAAGTGTACGAATTTTCATACTCCTCCGTCCGTTCATACAATTTGCTATCGATCAGTGAAAAAATCACATCGGAATTCGACTTTTTTAAATCTGGCCATTAAAAAAAAAAACCATAAAATTTTCTGCGAGGTACCGAATAGCGCAGATTTTAAGTCTTTTTTAAAGCTTTATTTCTAGATTTGTTTTTAAAATTTTACACGCTTATTATTTTAATTCTTGTGTGTGACATTAATTAATTTGTGTTGAAGTGTATGTATCTTACAAGTAACTTATTATATTAATTTATCCTAATTTTACTACTAAACTTATACTAGTGTAGAGTGTTTCTGTTACATGCTGGTGTTGTGAGGAAGTGCATGTACAGTGTGGGCCTTATGTCTATACTTATATATTATCCTATCTAGTGCCATGTGTCTTGTCTTTATAACTTCAAACTCTGTACAGATTTATTTTAACAACGATAGATAGCAAATAAAAAAATATGATATAGGAAAAAATATACCTAATGGGGATTGTTCACTTTTTTCAATCTGGCTATTTGAAAAACCATTTCGAGGAATAGTGTCCCTAATCATTTCTGTCTAGTTAAAATTCCAAAAAACGTACGATCTTCTTGTATTTTGTAAGAAATGCGTTTGACCTTTATTTGACCTTACTAAATCCAATCAGATGGGCCGCCTGCCTGTTTGCCTGCTTCAGGTGTAAAAAAATTCTAGCTGTACATTATTTGATTTCAGTTATGTAACATGGATTTTCCCTAAAGACCACTTTAAAAAATTTAACGATAACTATAGAAAATAATAATGGTTGAACACGAAAAATTATAAGCCTAGCGACAAAATACACTAAAATGATCACGATACGTAATGAGTAATGACAGTGATAGTTAAATAAGTAGCACAGATTACTATGATTAGATATAGATAAAACTTGCTTTGATTATTTTTGTTTTCTAGGCAAAGAAATCAATGTAAACTTGTGCCTTATGACGTCATCGGAGAAATAACTTTAAAATCGAATTATAAAAAAAACTAACGCTTAAAATACAAAAATATTCAAATTAGTATCTTAAAATACCCTATTTTACGTAATAAAAATATAAAATCAGAGGGTAATTTTTTGTGAACAATCCCCATTGTTTATGCACTCAAATAATTTGTTACATGATGTTATAAAATTATTAACATGCTGGGTCAGTACATTGAAGTAATAGCTTCAATGTACACAGTATGTTTAGAATTTTTAATAAAAACAAAATGTGTGCGTGTACTAGTGTACACATGTAAGAAGTGAAACTTCTTTATGACCTTATTTTTCGAAAAATGATCTACTATATGCAACTTTATAGAAAATGGTTATATAAATAAAGCCCTGCCTGCTTTTAGCCGAATCGCCATCAGAACTGCAAACAGTAGTCACAATGATGAAAGATGACTGTCAGGCGAGAGGCTTACGTTTGAATGCGAAGAAAACAAAGGTGATGGTGTTTGAAAGAGAAACAACCAGAACGAATGCAAGGATAATGGTCGATGATGTTATGCTGGAACAAGTGAATGAGTTTTTATATCTCGGATGTGCTTTTAGCAGGGATGGAAGGTACGCCGCTGATATAGATAGAAGAGTGAATTTGGGGAATAGTGTGAATGGAGCGTTAGGTAAACTTCTAGGCTCTAAGAACCTCAGTCAGAAGGCCCAGCTCGCCATACACCTAACCAACCTACGCTCAAGTATGGAAGCGAGAGTTGGGTATGGAAGAGAGAGCATGCAAGTAGAGTAAACGCGGTCGAGATGCGAGCACTGCGCAAAATCTGCGGAGTGACGCTCGCGGACCGTGTTCGTAATACCGAAGTAAGAAAGAGAGTTGGTCTGAAAGAGAGTGTCGGGGTGAACGTAAGGAAAGGAATGCTCCGGTGGTTTGGGCATGTGGAAAGAATGAATGATGGAAGAATGACTAAACAGATATACATTGCAAAAGTGGATGGATGCAGAAGTCGCGGAAGGCCACGACACACCTTCTATGATCAAATTGATCGTGTACTAGCAGAAGGTGATGTCAGGAGCCTTAAGAACAGACGAGCGTACATGACAAGAGCTATGAATGTCAAAGAAGCAAGTGAGGTGTGTAAGAATAAGCCTAAATGGCGCAGGTGAAGTTATGTATGTATGTATGTATGTAAATAAAGCCCCTCGATTCGACCGTGGTAGGGGCAAGAAAAAGATGGCCCGTGACCGTAAATTTTTTTCCAACACCGATAAAGAAGTTTCACTTCAAAAACAACTGGACTAGACTATATAAATGACGAAGAACACTGTATTTTTTTAGATTTATTGTCTGTTTGTTCGGGATTCACGTAAAAATTTGGCCAATTTCGACGCGGTTTCGCTGATTGACAGCAAATTCTTAGACTCAAAATCTGCACCACTCTTTGTCCCGGGAATCCCGCGGGTTATTTTTCCGGGAATGATTTAAAATTGCCAAGTAAAGAAAAATCAAATTCCAATGCGATTTTTCAATAGTCGATAGCAAATTTTACGAAATAAAATGTGTATATTTTTGATCCAGGGAATCCCGCGGGTGTATTCCCGGGAGCGGTTTGAAGTCGGGTGCATAAAAATTAGCTTATACCGACCCATTTCTTTCTAACACAATAACCTATAAATTGTTTTCAAATGCTACGATGCTTTTTGCCCCAGGATTCCCGCGGGAATCTTAGGTAAAGCGTGGACGAAGTCACGGGAATATTAAATAAAATAAAATTACTTAACGCATATAAAGTACCTAAATATTAACATAACCTAAATAAATATATCTAAAGTTGTAGATCATGAAATGCATAAATATAAAATAATAATAATTAATTATATTATTATGTCAAACATTGGCCCCCAACCTGCAGATATGCGGCCAACGTAGTACGCGGCCTTGCCGATTGTGAAAGGCAAAGTCGGGCCCACGGTATCAATTCCAGCTTTAGTACATACGAGACCAGCGGGTGATAACGTATAAACAAATTTGTGCAAACCCATGTAGTTATGTGACAATTGTTTTGTTTACCTTTGGACAAAGTGATGTGACTGTGTTGTTTTGTTGTGGGTAATTATTGTGTGTGGAAAATTTTAGTTATGCTAAACACTATTTATCTTCAATGTTGATAATGTTGGTAGTTATTTTACGCATAATATATTATTGAACATTAGAAATATCGTCATTTTAGTGTAAGGTATGGGTTAATTTTTTTGGAATATATTTCGTGGTTTAAATGCACGTGGTCTTCTATTTGGAGCGTTTTGTATTCATAATGATGTTTATAGGTGCGGTTAATATATACAATTGAAATATCACAAGGATTTAACATGTCTTGTGTATTTAAATATTTTCATTCATTATATCAATAATTATTATAACAATACTTGGCCGTTGACATCGCAGTGTCTGGTTTGTGTTTGGTTTTACTTATTTTTAGGGGAAAAGACGGTTTAAGAAAAGACGCTTCTTTTAGGCCGATTAACGGGTTTCACACATCTATATCTATTCAGTATGAATAGTTAGAAAATATATTATTAAGTTTCCGCGATTTGTGTATATAATAAAAATATGTTTTAGCGGTTTTGAGCGCTTTAGAAATATGTTTCACAAATGATTTTAGGAGTTGAAACGGGTATTTCAAAACGTAAACGATTTATTTCCATATCTTGCTGGGATTTGAAGATATGAATATATTTTATTAAAATTATATGATATACAAGTTAGTTCGATAAACAACGGAGATGTAATTAACAGAACATTAAAGACCATTTATATTTAATCTATGTATAATAGATTAGTGTAATAGCTTTGTAGAAAAATCGAGTTGTTTTGATTGCGAAGTTGACAAATAGGTGCCCTATTCTACTATTAGTATTTCGTTAAAATCGCCGGACACTATCGTCTTAATGGTAACTTTGCCTGCTATCGGTATTCTGCTAATACGAATGGCGTGCCACGCTATCCTTATAATTCAAATTCAAAAGTTTTTATTCAAAATAAGTTCCACTGGAGAACACTTTTTGAAGGTCACTTACTCCTTCCCTTACTTGCTTACCACTACACTTACTTACTTACTTTTTAAGATTTTGTACAGAATTATGTTACAGAATAACTTTTGAAGAATTAATGGAGTTGTAGCAAATATTTATAGCCAAAAACTCGCGAAACAAATGTTTAAAATTTTGATTTTTTCACAATTCACAATTCTACTATAATTCTCAACGACGACTCTCTCGCATAATCTGTACTAATCTATGTATATTTCGATTCATGTAAAAACTTCAATAATAATTATTATTCAACTTATTATATTATTACTATAATATTATTATTATATAATATTATAATAATCATACAGTCCATTATATCGAGTTTAATTTCCAAAGAAGAAGCAACTGCCACCAATAACTATAGTAATAGAATTTTACTTTGAATATCTTCACTATGCAAAGATATTAAAACAGCAGAATTGGGCCCCAAGTAGACCTGGCCCAGCTCATGGGAAGTGGTTACCATCGCCTATGAACATTTGTAACACCAAAGGTGCTACAAATGCGCTGCTGCTTTCTTGAGGGATACTGGCTGGTCGCTAATGCCGGAACACAACTCAGAGCTGTTATGGAGAGTTGTTCGAAACAAAGAGAATATAATCACTACGCTTATCATAAATATTAAAACCAATAAAAAGATTGTACATCCTTCAACAATCGTTTTAGACAAGATAGAAAATCAAACAACTTTGATCTAATTTATTTTAAACTTTATTATCAAACAGTTAAACATATTTTTTGGTGGAATAGGCTTCTGTTCTGTGATTTAGTTTGAAAAGGTAACATGTGCTCGCGGAACTTTAAATGAATCAATTTGCAAACTGGCGAACCTTTTTATACCGCGACTGTACTAATAATATAATTACATTAAATCGCAATTTCGCCATAATAACAAATTACATTGACGTAACGGTTTTGCAACTCTTAATTCCGTTCCACCGTTTGTTACGGACGGATGTATATCCTGGCCTTGCTTGCATTATAATCGATATCTAATAATTTAAAACATAATCATCTGCTGTCTACGCAAATGGGTACATTTGCGCTTAGGTATGGTATGTTTTAGAAGGGAAACTTCTATTAGACTGAGATCCCAGTCACCCCAGACTTACGTGATTTTAGGAAAGATGAAATTTTTTGGATTGGTAGTTTAACATAAACTGAGAAAGGAATGGATACTCGGTAAGCTGAAAGCGGGGCCGTTTTTCAGGTGGCAGGTATAAAGGTGGAAAAAACCACGTTAACTTACGTCAAAGTAGCAAGGCTAGTTTTTACATGTCATAATTATATGTTATTGTTACAAACAAAAATATACAGTTGCCAGACCCAATCCGTGGGCCATAACTTATGACAGACACTTTAAAAAAAGTGGCAACTTACGTCATTTTAGGAAGGCTGAATTTTATATAATATATTATCAAGTATAATATTTTAAAACATTTTTCAATGAACGTCTGAGGAAGCTTCCAGCTTAGCGAGTATCCATTCCTTTCTAAGTTTATGTTAAACTAGCGATCCAAAAAATTTCATCTTTCCTGAAACCACGTAAGTCTGGGGTGACTGGGATCTTGGAGTATATACAGACGGGGGGTATTAGGATGTTTTCTGTCACGAAAAATCGTTAGGGCCGTGGTGAAAGGCGGCATAATTTTAGAGTAGACTACGGATTTTTTTTTGGTTCCGGATCGAATTCAGTTCTTTATGTTTGATAAAATAAAATATGTTTAAATAAAAAATGCATTCATTAAAATTTATGGTAACCGCTTTCCATCAAGTGGGCCGTCTGCCTATCTGCTGAATTCCTGCAATTAAAAACTATATCTTAATAGAGCATCCTTTTATCCGTGCAGGAACAGAGAAAGAATACAATTTCCTGCGGCCGGGCGGCCTGTCGTAAGAGGCGACAAAACAACCCACAGCCAGGTGGTAGGGTATTATATATATGCTCGACTGGATGGCGACCACCCCTGGTCTAGAGTATGCCGTCATAACAACCTTGTGTTGTGTTCCGGCATTAGTGACCAGGATCCAGTCCCTCTTAAGAGAGCAGTAGCGCATTTGTAGCACCTTTGGTGTCGCAAATGTCCATAGGCGATGGTAACCGCTTTCCATCAAGTGGGCCGTCTGCCTGTCTGCTGATCTCCTGCAATAAAAAAAAAAGAGCAAACGATAGATGGAAATAAATAGATATTTGTAATATTATTGCAATTCTAAGTAAAGAAGACGAAGCGAAAGGTATTTTTAACCGACTTCGAAAAAAGGCGGAGGTTCTCAATTCGTCGGGATCTTTTTCTTTTTTGTTCTTTTTTTTATGTATGTTCACTGATTACTCCGTGATTTATGATCCGATTTACGTGATTCTTTTTTTGTTCGACGCGGAAAAGCTTCCAATTGGTCCCCTAAAAAATTTACATAGTTTGACCGAGTAGTTTTCATTTTACGAACATTCTTTTGTTCCCGTTTCTTGGGACCTATATTTTTTAAGCAGCGCGGCACCATTCGTAGGGCCACCCATACATAGCTAGACACTAAAAAGTAACAAAAAAATAAAAACTTCGTTTAAAAAAACCGACTTCAAAAACTAAAAAACTAAAATGTATAAAATAACTAATTTCTAAAGCTATTATTATTAATGTATATTACCTATCTAAAACATCTTGAAGTCGGTGCAAAGTAAAACATAAAAATTACTATACTTTGAAAATTACTAAGCACCGACTTTAAAATGTTTTAGATAATATATATTAATAATAATAGCTTTTGAAATAAGTTATTTTATACATTTTAGTTTTTTAGTTTTTTAGTTTTTGAAGTCGGTTTTTTTAAACGAAGTTTTTATTTTTAAATTAATATAATTAGTCTGATTCCAAGACTGAAGTCTAACAATATATTTACAAAAATGTAATCAATAAGCAAGCCTAAATGGCGCTCTGTTGTTAGTGCCTACCCCGCAAGGACCTGGCGTGAAGTTATGTATGTATGTAATTAATAAGTACAGTGTGTAAAATATAGACGTTCCTCATAACAAGACCGCAGCAACAATTTGCAGTAGTGTAATTACTGGTGCGGTTTGCGGCAGATATGGCCGCCAGTTTACACGCAGCGCCTGATTGCTAGTCCACCGCGGCGGCGTAACAACACCTGCGGTTCAGCCTTGACGGTTCACAGGACTGTGTACCCTAAACCGCATAGAATTACTTAAACACATAAACAAATGTCAACACATCAATATCCAAGAGCAAAGGTCGGTCCTTTGTGTCCCTTCAAGGAATAACAGATTTCTACTAATTCCCTCATGGTACATACATACATACATAACTTCACGCCAGGTCCCTTGCGGGGTAGGCACGAGCAACAGAGCGCCATTCAGGCTTATTCTTACACACCTCACTTACTTCTTTAGCTCTTGTCATGCACGCTTGTCTGTTCTTAAGGCTCCTGACATTACCTTCCGCTAGTACACGATCAATTTGATCATGGAAGGTGTGTCGTGCCCTTCCGCGACTTCTGCATCCATCCACTTTTGCATTGTATATCTGTTTAGTCATTCTTTCCACATGCCCGAACCACGGGAGCATTCCTTTCCTTGCCCCTCATGGTGTTCTAATATAATAATTAATAAACTATCTCTATAAGCCAGGTGGTTTGGCATTTGCCCGACTGGATGGCTACCACCCCTAGTCTAAAGCATGTCGCCATAACAACCTTGGGTTGTGTTCCGGCATTAGTGCCCAGGTTCCAGTCTCCCTTAAGAGAGCAGAAGCGCATTTGTAGCACGTTTGGTATTGCAAATGTCCATAGGCGATGGTAACCACTTTCTATCAAGCGAGCCGTCTGCCTGTCTGGTGAACTCCTGCAATAAAAATGATAATAAAAAATACGACAAGAAGTAGCTTCGGTGAACCCGCAGCCCACCTCTCTACACCACTTAGCCACTCACACCCGTGTTGCCCCTGCCTTTTATGGCATTTTTAGGGGCCCATGCAGGGAGTGGCGAGTCACCGTCTGCCCATTTTTCCATGTTCCCCGAACATTGCGACGGGCAGACGCCATAGTCCCCATATTCCCAGACCCCCAGTACCACTAGCAGTTCACCCCAATAGCCCGGTACTTTTTGTCCTCATTTTCCACAATAGTCTTACACTGGCCGGGGCTTGTCCTTGGGTGCATTATATATGGTGTAGACAGGGATAGTCGCCGGTCAGTGTCACGCCACATTTACATTAAATTTGTCAAAGGGCCTCTACGTGTTGGTCTTTCCATGGCCCCGCGCAAGCCCTCCAAAAGTCCGGGCCATTTTTATGGCCCGTGGTCTTCCAAGAAATACGACAAAATTAATGAGAATCTGTTGATTCCCAGAGTCGTGAAGAAGATGCTTAATTACACTAAAGTGACATCATTAACATTTAGATAATGCATCAACTATTACATACCTATTTATTAATTAATGGCGTAATAAATTAACTTAACAATGGACTTACGTAGTTAATAATTCATCCTGGGTCGTTTCATTGAACTTTGTTTGTATTGGTGTCTTAATTAGGATCATGTGTAATATTTTCTTAAGTTTTCGCGACTAGTGTCTTATATGTACTAATATATAAAGCTGAAGAGTTTGTTTGTTTGTTTGAACACGCTAATCTCAGGAACTACTGGTCTGATTTGAAAAATTATTTCAGTGTTAGACATCCCATTCATCGAGGAAGGCTATAGGCAATATGTATATCATCACGCTAAGACCAATAGGAGCGGAGCACCAATGAAGAATGTTTCAAAATCGGGGGATTTTGAAAACAAGTTCCACGCGGACGCCGCTGGGACAGCTAGTACATAATAAAACTACGTTTTAACGGTTATAAGCGGGGTAATTTATTTGATTTTTATTATTCCGACGTTTCGGCCACTTTTTAGTATGTGATCACGGAAGACATGGACACGAATGTCAAGTGAATCGTTAAAGATTTATTTAGTCTACCGCCAACTTGTTCATTTTAATTATTTAGTATTAATTTTGTTTATGGTTATTATTTACTCTATGGGAGCCTAATCTAATTTACCCCCGCTTCGCAACATGTGGCAAAAATTGCCTGCAAGGAAATTTCTGAATGAAATTCGAACATTGTCTCTCTGTGCAATTGGATTTACGTTGTGTTTTTTAATTTTTTATTGCATGAGTTCCATCAGACAGGCAGACGGCCCTCTTGATGGAAAGCGGCTACCATCGCCTATGGACATTTGCAACACCAAAGGCTACAAATACGCTGCTGCTTTCTTAAGGGAGCCTTGCACCTGGGTACTAATGCCGGAACACAGCTCAAGTTTGTTATGGCGCCTCTAGACCAGGGTGGTAGCCTTCCAGTCGGGCAAATATCCTACCACCTGGCTGTGGGTTTTTTGTCTCCTTTTCCGTCCGGCCGCAGGAAATTGTATTCTTTGTCCGTTCCTGCACGGGTAAAATATTTATAATAATAATATAGATAGATAGATAGATAGATAACACTTTATTGTACACCAATACAATCATGAACTTAAAGACTAAAATTATATCTACTTATGTACAAAGGGCGGTCTTATCGCTAAAAAGCGATCTCTTCCAGACAACCCCAGGAATGAATTGAGATGATAATGGCGATGGTGGTATACGTAACATATAGTACGAACTACTTACATTTTAATAATAAATACATAAATGATATATATATGAAGAAATTTTATATATTACATAGATATATACTTAATATACATACCACACAAATACATATCTACAAAATATATAAATGAATTTAAGTATCATATTCCAACGACAGGTAGTATTTTTTGATCATAGTTTTAAATATCGCTAGCGATTTTGCTTGCCTGATTGTAACAGGAAGCGCGTTCCAGAGATGTATAGCCTTAACTGTAAAAGAATTGTTATAAAAAGTTGAGTTATGCGCAGGAGTGTTCATATATTTTACATGTTATTAATTAATTTTACTTTTACCTACCTACGCCGTCATAAGTAGGTATAGTTCGCGCCACGGAAAAAGACGTTTTATCGATCAAATTGGTGGTGTGAAGGGGGCGAGACGGGGGGTACTTTAGGATATGACACCTGCGCACATACATCCCCTCCACTACCGCTCAGTGTTCTGTTTACGTGGCGGGAACTATGAAACTGCGTCATTTTGCAAGACGATAAAATGTATTTATTAAATATAACTAGTTAGTTGGTCACCCGTGCTCGAAATTCGACCATAATAGTTAATGTCAAAGACAGTACTTCTATAATCACAGATCTCGCCAAGGCTACACTGTTCAATTGGCTTGAATAATAAACTAATGCGTGTATGTGTCAAATGTATGGTAGTGTGTGTAATGTTTTTTTAATGGAGTTAATGTATTTTTATGCATTATTTTTTATACATTCGTCGCTTCTTCGCTATATAAACTACAAGTGTGCGAAATGTCATACTCCTCCGTCCGTGCAGATTTCGTAAAAAGAGGTACAAAGTTTTTGCTTCACATATTAACATAATGATTAAATTCCACGAGGATGTAGTCGCGGGTAGCAGCTAGTTTGGAATAATATAATAATCCACAATGCTGATGATGTTGTCTACATTGGTTGTACGTTGTTTGTTTATGATACACGTATCCTTATGTTTTCATAAAAAAACTTAGGTGTTTGCGATTTTTGGTTATAATTCAAAAGAAGTTTTACACGATTTTTTTCTTATTTTCTTAAATATTGTAGTTTCGTTGCATGAATTACGTTTTTGTGGTGACCTTCATAAAAGCTGGTTTCGAAAATCCGTAAGTGAGCTAATAATTTAGTGTCGTAACTATTTTTACTGAAACGGAAATCTTGTGCATTTTTGTCTTGTCAGTCTGTATGTCTGTCATTACTCTCGGAAACCTTTGGGTCAATGTGCATAAAAGGAGACAGGGACTTTTGGGCCTAAGAAATATAATGATGGAACGTTTTGGCTGAAATTCGGTATATATGTAAATTTTGGATAAGGATGTGGATAAGGGATACTTTTCATCCCGGATTATAGGATAGATTTATGTAAAGGTTATGCCAGAAAATATAATAGGTTTTTTATCTGTGGTTTGCCTTTTCGTCATTTTGTTTATTTTGGCCAATTTGGTCATTTTGGTTAATTTGGTCGTGTTGATGTTCAGTTGGTTTAATAGTTCCGGTAGTTTTAGTGGTTTTGATAGTTTTGATAGCTATGGTGGCTGTGGTAGTTTTAGTAGTTTCGCTATTTTCGTTAGTTTTGGTAATATAAGATATAACATGTGTTAAGGGTTGCTTTTTAAACACGAGGTACACACTAGAGTTTGACCCGCCGCGCAGCCGCAGGGAGAACTCTAGTTTCGCTTATAAACCTTTATAAAGCCGAGTGGCGTGCCCGTGGCACGCTAATGGCGTGCTAATTAGCAGAATACCGAGACGTACGATTGAGACGATAGCTTCCGGCGATTTTGATATGAAAGTAATAGCAAAATTGGGCCCCAGATCTTAAGCGTTAAAGAACCACATTAGAAATAAGTTGGTGATAAACACTGTGGACCTTAATATGGAGGGGAAGTACAAGGAACAGCTATGAAGTGGTTGGCCTTGATATCGCTGATCGCTGCCAACCTGGTGCGGCTTCCGGCGCCTGTTCTGAGGACCACCAGCGGCCTGGTCAAAGGCAGAATCAGCGAGAATGGAAAGTTCTACGAGTACCTCGGGATACCGTATGGTACTGTCGACGACAGGAACCGATTTCAGGTATTCTCTATTTTATTTTTTTAATATAGTTTATTTTTATATTAACAACCCACAATGTCCCACTGCTGGGCTCGAGCCTCCCATGATAGGGGAATGGACATATATTTGTGGTTTACGCAGGACGCTTGGCTTATCAACTCTAGCGAGACCTTTCAATGCGTTTGAAAGAAGTCTCGCGTGGCCAAAATGCTGGCCTGTGTTTTTGTCAACGCATTGCCATACACAGTGGCGGATTTGCAGTCTTGGCCGCCCTAGGCCCCAGGCCATGTAGTTAGTACCAGCGACCCCTTCTCAGCACCTATTATATTGAGTACATAATGAATTTACTTTTTTGCCAACTTGCCGCCCCTAATATCTGGCCGCACTAGGCCCGGGCCTCCTGGGCCTTGGGGCAGATCCGCCACTGGCCATACACGGTGGACATGCGGCCAGCATTTTGGGAATGCTTCCCACCGAAAGGGACCTGGACTCCATTTTTATTCTGTAAACATGCATATAATAGTAGTTTTATTTATACTAGTGGTCGCCTATTGGTCGAAATTCGACCATAATTAATTTAAATTATAAGTTTCAGCACTATTAAAGTTCTGTTGTTAAAGACTATACTTCTAGTCACAGATTTCGCCAAGGCTACACTGCTAATTTGACTTTAAAAAAAAACAAAGGTGTATACAGCGTGTTTCAGACCTTACGACAATAAATCAGACCACGTTTTCTTTATGACGTACTCTGCCCAAATATAACAACGAATCAAGGTAGCTTCTTTGTTTTAGCCACAGGACCTCATTTTTCATTTCAGAATTTTACAACAACATGTATCTATTATTGTGACTAAATCGGTAGGTTAGTGACCACATGTATCATGTTGCCACCTCGTCTCTTCATCATTAAACGCGGAAGTTGTTCATTCTTACGCTCTCGCTCATTACAATAAAAAATATTAGATGCGAAAGGGACAAATACTTTTCTTTTTGTCAAAATCTGCGCATCAAACAAATCCCGCAACACGTGCGCCATCAACTTAGTACTAATTAGTGCTGTACTAGTTCACATCGTCGTAATTATCGATTTTGGTCTCGCAACACTTCAGTTACATTTACACTTCATAGTCTATTAAAATAACTTAGGAATAATTTTTAATTTACAAAACTAAAACAGGTAACGAGGATAATTTCGACAGAGACGTCAAAAACTGCAAAAATTTCAAAAACCCTTGTTAAAAAATTACAGAATAGATAATACGAAAGGACTTGATAACGATGTTCCCATAAAAAGAAAGGTTTTATCACAGAATTTAAAGAAACCAGCGTTGAATTTTATTTTATAGTGAATAAAATATTATTTTGAATGAAATTTCTTAAATTGTGTAAAATACTAAAATTAAATTAATTATTTTAAATCTGGCATGTATGTAATATTTTTTGTTACACACAATTAAATGTAAGTAAATCACATATTTAGCAAACCATAGCATGGATACATGTCGTTAGATACAAGTTGCTAGCCCCAGCATTTTTATTATTATCATTAGTAAGTAGAAGTTTATTACGTATTAGCATATGGTGATAATATGAGATGCTATGATGAATGATATGATTTAGATTGTTTAAAGTAAAAAAATCTTCGAATAATGAAGTATGGCTATTTCATAAAATCGATATCGACTACTGGGACTCCGGACCTGAAGTGACACCACTAGAAATTTGTGAAACTGACCTATCCTATACTTATTTGTTTATTTTATGTCAGTTTTGAGCAGGCCTTGAACCTATAACGTTATTTGAATCATTGCGCACGAGGTTGGCAATTTTGAATCTATTTATAGGACTTTATGTTTATTGATATAAGAGAAATTAGTGTATTGAGCGTGTGAACAATAAGTGATTTTTCAAAATGCCTCGGTATAATTTTACAGCATCGGAATATGCAGACATGATTTTGATTTACGGGGAATGTCGCGGTAATGCTGTTTTGGCTATCCAGACATACCGTGAAAGGTATGGGCACACCCGTGCTTGTCCGACTAATGGCCGCACGATTCTGCGAGCTTTGCAGAGGATTCGGGAGAATCAACCCTTAATTCCGCGTTTGGATAGTGCCCCTTCAAGGGCTTCCGTGACACGTGATGAACAAATTTTCAATTATTTTTCTCGCAATCCAACAACCAGTCTGCGTAGAGCTGCTCGACATTTGTGTGTAAACCATACAACAATACATAGAGTTTTAAAACGCGATAAACGGAAACCTTTTAAGTACCGGAAAGTACAAGCTTTGATACCCAGAGACAAGCCTGTCAGAGCAGCCTTTTGTACTTGGGTTATACGACAAAATGACGCGAATCCGGACTTCTTGTACAATTTGATGTGGACTGACGAAAGTACATTTACAAGAAACGGGTTATGGAACCGACAAAATCTTCGGTATTGGAGTCACGTGAATCCACATCTAGCACGAGAGACTTCCCATCAGTACAGATTTTCTGTGAATGTGTGGGCTGGCATACACAGGAATGTTATCATTGGTCCGGTTTTTATTGAAGGTAATTTAAACGCTGCGAAGTTTTTAGAACTTCTTAATGGAGTCGTTGCCGATTACATGGATGAACTACCACTAGTGGCAAATAGACAGATGTGGTACCAACTCGACGGAGCACCAGCTCTCTTCTAGAGAGAGGTTGACTGAAATGTTCGGACAGCAGTGGATTGGCCGTTATGGCCCATCGAGATAGCCATCTAGATCACCGGACCTCACCCCAATGGATTTTTTTATGGGGATATGTAAAAAATGATAGTTTATTCGACAGATATTGATACTGTGGAGAATTTAAAAAACCGAATAATTACGTCATTTACTAAATTAAAAGATATGGCTGCCACTAGTGACCTATTAACGAGAATTCGACATAATATTCAAAGACGATATAATTTGTGTGTTCAAGCTGATGGCGGTCATATTGAAAATTTAAAAATTTGATTCGACTAAAAATTTCAAAATGATAATTTGATTAGATACTTATAACTCAGTGATTAAATGAATGAATGTCATGTGGTGAATAATTTGTGAGTAGATATTATTAGTGATTGTTTATGTTAGCCCGACACATGATCCGTGTTGACATGTTGCCGTTCTTACCAAGGTCAGTGAACCAATATTTACAAGATGTTCTGTTTTTATTCCCTTTTTATTGTAATTAATTTGTTCGGAAATTGCTTTTTTTAAATTTTGACATTAAGTTTGATTGAATAGTACCGAAAAATTTGTATGGAGTACGACTGCTAAAATTATGATTTATTGTCATTTGAAATGAAACACGTTGTATATGCGTGTGTGTATCAAATACATGGTAGTGTGTGTAATGTTATTTATTATTGATATAATGTATTTTTTATGAATAATTTAAAAAAATATTAGTATTCTGCACTCCTTCTCTATATAAACTATAAGTGTGCGAAATTTCATACTCCTTCGTCCGCACGCAATTTTCGTAAAAATGGGTACAAAGTTTTTGTTTCACGTATTAAAATAATGATTATAGATAAATTACTTTTGGTAGATATAACTTCTGACAACAGGGATGAACTTAAAATACATTTATTCTAGTTCCTAGAGAGGAATAGTATTGTTACGAGTGCGGGACTTGAATTAAAATGCCGTTGGAATTACTATAGAATTTATTTATTTATAACTGGACACAACCAGTACAAACTGCACTATTGATAACACGCGCAAAGTCCGTCACTATATAGCTTATCGAATGGACACACGTCTTACACTTGTGGTTATCGCTTGACTGCCGATCTCTCCATTGGTGCATTGCTTTATACAGCACAAATACAATACGTCTCTCGGCCGCGTGGACTGCTTTGCTCGTATCGTAATAGTCGCTTTACCCCCCCTCCGTTCGGGCATTATTTTATACTAAACTATACAATATGTCTCGACACAATGCACAACAATAGTTTCTAAGAATCACACCTGGGTAATGACTATCATAAACGATTACAACACACAATATGGATGTTTTTATAATTACAAATTTTAAACACAAAGTAAAGAAAATAAGTCCAAATGCCAAAAGGTAATAAACTGCAGGTGTGCATTTACTTTAGTCGGCGTGTAACAGTATTCACGAGATATGAAATGTCATTCTTTTATTTATTTTGAATAAAGAAATTTAAAATAGGCTATTTCTTTATCCGCTCTCGCTGTATCTTATGAAGCGTGACCGAAGCTCCATTAAGTTGTTACAACCTATTATTTTTTTACACGTTTGAATTTTTTGTTATATCTTTCGACGTCGGTGACGTTGTACATATATTATTATACTAGCTGACCCGGCGCACTTCGTACCGCCATATTATCTGAATTCCTAAAAGACTTTGTTTCATGACACAAAAACAAAATCACCATAATCGGTCCAGGTGATTAGGAGGATTCTAGAACCTGATCTCAGCGCCACCTACCGGTTCTAATTGCGAATCTAAACCATCCGGGAACCCACTCAAACACACAAAAACAAAATCACCAAAATCGCTCCCGGTGATTAGGAGGATTCTAGAACCCGATCTCAGCGCCATCTACCGGTTCCAATTGTGGATTTAAACCATCCCGGGACCCACTCAAACACACACACACAATATTTCATCAAAATCGGTAAAGTCGTTCTCAAGTTATGCGCTTACCAACACATTTTGCGATTCGTTGTTATATATAAGATTAGCTTCTGCCCGCGACTTCGTTCGCGTGGAAAGGACGTTAAAAAAACACCCGCGATTTTGAAACATTTTTCATTAGTGATCCGCTCCTATTGCTCTTAGCGTGATGGTTTATAGCCTGTAACCTTCATCAATAAATGGGCTATCTAACATGGAAAAAAAATTTCAAATCAGACCAGTACTTCCTGAGATTAGCGCGTTCAAGCAAACAAACAAAGAAACAAATTTCTGCTTTATATATTATATATATAATATAAAACTCTCTCACTGACACCACTCCCTGTCAAATTATCCGCTTTTATTATGTTACGTTGCAGAGAAATTACTATTAGTCTGTTATAAGCTATATTTAAGTAATTAAAGCTTTTTAACTATACCACGGGAACTATTAAATTTTTCGGGATGAAAAGTATCCTATATGTTGACCAGGGATATAAGCTATTAACACACAAAATTTCATGTAAATCGGTCCAGTCGTTTCGGAGATTAGCCGGTACAAACAGACAGAGAAACAGGCAAACCGACAAACAGACAAACAGAGAAACAAAAAAATTCGAAAAAAATCTAAATTAGTTCTATTTCACTTCTTACATCCCCCTGACTCGGCTTTTACCATTTTTTTTTTCATTGTACAGAAATTCGACCTCTACAATTTTATTATATGTATAGATAGAAGATTGATTGCAATATGTTGGAAAACTACTGGATGCGTTATCATGGCTCTTATACGTGCAATTTTATACTAATATATATAGCTGAAGAGTTTGTTTGTTTGAACGCGCTTATCTCAGGAACTACTGGTCTGATTTGAAAAATTATTTCAGTGTTAGATAGCCCATTTATTGAGGAAGGCTATAGGCTATATATCGCGTTAAAACTAATAGGAGCGGAGCACCAATGAAGAATGTTTCAAAATCGGGGTTTTTTTAACTTACTTTTTTTACTATTCCACGCGCACGACGTCCCGGACAGAAGCTAGTCGTAGATATCAAGAGGGCGGACTATAAGACTCGCACTGGAAACTCGGATCGTTTAAATTAATTCAATTTCAATTCAATAATGTATTTAACTAAACTTTTCGTCGTCGTGACGTCGCTCCATGTAACATCACACCTTGTAGTCACGTCATGTAACGTCACTCCACGTAACGTCGAAATCACTTGGCTTTGGTCTAGCTTGTCTTCCATACAATGATACACTCTATATAGCATTACGCCCACTCTTAATAACGACAATAATTAAGTAAAAAAAACCACCTTTTAAGTTGTCGAAATTAGTAAAAATTGCGCAGCTGTGTACGGTCTATCGCTTTGTTATCCAAACCCTTAATAAACTCGACTGTCGGCATCAACGTATACCGCAATATCTAACAAATTCCGATATTTCTACGTATTTCCTTTATCTCCAAGATGCTTCAATATCGTAAGATATTAATAAACTAAGTAAAAAATGCAATAAAATTACTTGTGCAGTAAAAGACGTCAGACAAAAATAACACACTTCTCTCCATTTAACGACATCTCTCTATAACGACATAAAATGCAGTCCCCTCAGTGTCGTTATATAGAAGTAAATACTGTATTTACAATTATGGAAGTGTGTGTGAGCGTGCGTGTATTTGTTTGTATATTGAAGACAATACGCTATAGTTCTTCTGTTTGAAGTGAAGTAAAAGAATGTAAGAGTTTAAATGTAAACTTTTTTGACTGTTTTAATGTTGTTAATTAGTTTGTCCACTTGGTGTTACAACGCTGATGATAAGTGAAAGTTGTACTGTTTTGGAGGTGACAACGCTGCTCGTTAGTCGTGTAAGTCACACGAGGAACATATCAAGCCTCACCGCCATTTTGTCGTAAGCGACATTTGAAACTAAGTATATTTTTTGTTGAAAAATGTATTTTATATTATGTCTTAAGACTTTTTGAAGTGAAACTTCTATATAGAGGGGGTCTTACGGAGTTTTGACTCACGAAAAGATGTCACAGTCACGTGATCACCGTCACTAATTCTTACATTTTTAAACTCGTGATATCTTTCGAATGGAATGTCCGAATTGAATAATTCAAAAAGTTATATAAAGGTATTGAAGCAGTCTTGAATATGAAGTAATTTATTTTGATAAGGATTAATATCAAGATACAAATAAAAAGCCTTTTCTAGCGGCGGCATTTTAATTAATTTTTTATAATAAAAAAACGCTTATTGTGGCATAACTATAATAGTTAGATGTATGTTGTCGCGATACTTTTTGTAAATAATGATGTGTTCTACAAAGTCGTAGTACATTATTTTATTTTATCATCAATAGTTTTCGCAGCGCACGCGATTTTAGGTATTTTTTTATACCTTGGATTAAATTATTGGAGTTTTAGTAATGATCCCTAATTTTTTTGTAAATATAATATACCCTATGTCACCCGGGGATAGCGTAGCTTGCCAACAGTGAAAGAATTTTTCAAATCGGTTCAGTAATTTATTTTATTTGTTATTTTATCATCAATAGTTTTCGCAGCGCACGCGATTTTAGGTATTTTTTTATACCTTGGACTACATTATTGGAGTTTTAGTAATGATCCCTAATTTTTTTGTAAATATAATATACCCTATGTCACCCGGGGATAGCGTAGCTTGCCAACAGTGAAAGAATTTTTTAAATCGTTTCAGTAATTTCGGAGCCTCTTCATGCAAGCAAAAACCAATCTTATCTTTCCTCTTTATAATATTAGTCTAGATATTCATAAATATATTTATTATAAAATTGGGAGCTGGGTTGCCCTAAAAAGCGCTATATCTAGCTTCGAAAGCGCTAAAGTGGCAGACTTGGTGAGCCGAGCCGAGCGCCGGGGAAGTCCCGCAAACGAGAAAGCGAGCGAGGGTATACCTCGGTCTCCGACGACCTCGTCCCTCTAATACCTAAAATCGCATTCTGCGCATCGGAAAGTGGGATGTTCCAATAAGGAAACAAATTAACAACTAGAAAACTTTGCCAACGGTTCAGTTTTTCGAAAGTCACAAGGAGGTGAACGACAAAAGTGTTGACAGAAAAAAATTGTCGGTGGGTGTGTAGTGTATTACACTATACAGACCATTGATGTATGTTACATCAATGATACAGACAACATATATATAGGAGTTACATCTGCTCTGTTGGTATTCTCCGCGGTGTGTAAGTATATTTGAAATATTTTTTTGAAATACTTTTTTTCTGTCACTAAAAATCATCAAAGCCGCGTGTTCTAATACTTTTTAAACTCGTGATATCTTTCGAATGGAATGTCCGAATTGAATAATTCAAAAAGTAATGTAAAGGTATTGAAGCAGTCTTGAATATGAAGTAATTTATTTTGATAAGGATTAATACCAAGATTTTTCTAGCGGCGGCATTTTAATTAAATTTTTAAAATAAAAGAACACTTATTGTGGCATAACTATAATAGTTAGACATATGCTGTCGCGACACTTTTTGTAAATAATGATGTGTTCTACAAAGTCGTAGTACATTACTTTATTCTATCATCAATAGTTTTCGGAGTGCACGCGATTTTTGTAGGTGCTGAATGTGCCTACTAATCATAGATTATAACTATATAAGAAAATAAGATATAATTTGTGTTAAAAAATTATATTGACACGGTTTTGGCAAAAATATGACAAGAAGCAAAATATACAAAAATGGAACATGTCAGTATAACAAAGAATAAAAACTGGTGGTTATCAAAAAAAGGTTATATACATAGGTAGCATACTCTAACAATTTTAGGTATTTTTTACACCTTGTGTCACATTATTGGAGTTTTAGTAAGGATCCCTAATTTTTTGTAAATATAATATAGCCTTTGTCACCCAGGAATAGTGTAGCTTGCCAACAGTGAAAGAATTTTTAAAATCGGTTCAGTAGTTTCAGAGCTTCTTCAATGCATACAAACAATCTAATCTTTCCTCTTAATAATATTAGTCCAGATATTCATTATATTTACTATAAAATTAATTCTATATGTGCATATTACAAAAAGAGTAAGATTTTGCGCCAGAAGTTGTTTAATAGAATTCGGAGCTGGGTTGCCCTAAAAAGCGCTTTATCTATCTCCGAAAGCGCTATTGAAGCCCCAGTGAGCCGAGCGCCGGGCAAATCCCGTAAAGCGAGTGAGCGAGGATATACCTCGTCCCTCTAATATCTAAAATCGCGTTCAGCGCATCGGAATGTGCGATGTTCCGAGCCGACATTAATGGAGACAAACTTAAGTTTGCATCGAACTATGCTCTGCTAATATTTTCTTAATTTTTGCGCCTTGTACTCGTATACATAATAAAATTAGGTTATTACTGCGCTTAAAAACGTTAAAACGTAGTTTTATTATCTATACCTCTGCTCTCCACGCGACTGGGTGTCACTGCCACTATTTGTAGTCTATGTAAAAAAAAAAATAGAGAGTTTGTTATGGAAACAAATTAACAACAAGAAAACTTTGCCAACGGTTCAGTTTTTCGAAAGTCACAACAAAAGTGAACGACAACAAACGGCAAAACTGTTGACGTATAAAAATATTTGGTGCGTGTGTAGCGTATTACATTTACACCATTAAAATTTACCTAACCTAACCAAATCATAATTTGCAGTAAACCTGCGAAAAACCGAAATGTGTGCTGGGACACATATTAGAAGTGAAACTTCAACGGACAAGTGGAAAAACGAATCGCAACGGACAAGTGGAAAACGAATTGCAACGGATAAGTCGGATAAGTGGGAAAACGAATCGCAACGGACAAGTGGAAAAACGAATCGCAACGGACAAGTCGAAAATCTTCAACTGAAAAGTGACAAAATGAATCGCAACAAAATTTTAACTTGAAGTTTTACGGGCAGGTTTTTAAATTGGACAAGTACATTAACAATCTGCCCGTAATACTTCAAGTTGAAATTTTGTTGCGATTCATTTTGTCACTTTTCAGTTGAAGATTTTCGACTTGTCCGTTTTTTGTTTTTATTTAATAGGGTAGAATCTAACTAAAATTGAAAGACTTAATACAAAATAATAGTTTAAAATACCTTTTGGAACAAACCTAGGTCCAAAGGCTCGATATAATTAATACTAAACATGAAGAACATGTCAAGGTGGACTTGCACATCTCTGGGTCGTTCGGAAAGGTTAAGTTTGTGCAATTAGTAAATATAGTAATGACATTATTTCTACTTTGCTACTAATGTAGGTATTTAAAGAATTTAAAGAATTTTATTCGAAACCAATAACAAAGTATACAGAAACAATTTGGTGTCGCAAACAACTGCTGTAGTATAATACTGTGTTACAGTTGTTGGCGCCCACTTCCAGACAACTCGTTTGTTTTACAATTAAAAGAAAATAATTTTAAAGTTTATACATTTGAAATTTTCGTGTTAATATTTGTAATGTATATGGAAATGCATAGATGTGGTTGTGGTGTGTATATGAATGTGGTGTGTAGTGTATGTGGTGTGTATGTTGTATGTATGTATTATACTTCTATACTATTATTGGCCGGTTCCTTTATCTTACATTTTCTCAAAATATGCTCTGAGTATAATAATATATAAGGAATTTAATTACGTCGCTATTTCTTCAAATAAATTCTTCTTTACTTTCTTTCCTGTGTTTAGACAAGTCACAAATTGTAAGCAGTAATCTCCTTGGTATAAACAAAAGACATTGCAATATTGTTATATATCGACAAAGGTGAATGCACACCTGCCTGCCATAAACCTGGTTTATTACCTTTCCCGCATTGGGACTCCTTTTGTTTACTTTGTGTAAAAAAAATGTAATTAAGTACAATAACAATTGAATGTTTTTCATTCAATTGTTATTGTACTTGTTTTATGGCCGTCATTAAGCAGGTGTGTCGAACTAATTCTTGTTGTTATTGTTTTACGTCAAGTTATATTGTATTTGTACACAGTAAAAGGAATTCCCGAAGGGAGGGGTGAGGCAGTCTAGCGAGAACCACGATCAAAGCAAGACGTGTACATTCGTTAAGCGATATAGTGATGGACTTTGCGCGTGTTATTGAATCGTGCAGTTTGTAGTGATTGTATCCAGTTATATTTGACGGAGGTCGGACTGACGGAGAGATCGGCAGTCGAGCACAAGAGAAGCAAGCCTTCATTCGGTAATCTATTTAGAGACGGACTTTGCGCGTGTTATTGAATCGTGCAGTTTGTAGTGATTGTATCCAGTTATATTTGACGGAGGTCGGACTGACGGAGAGATCGGCAGTCGAGCACAAGAGAAGCAAGCCTACATTCGGTAATCTATTTAGTGACGGACTTTGCGCGTGTTATTGAATCGTGCAGTTTGTAGTGATTGTATCCAGTTATATTTGACGGAGGTCGGACTGACGGAGAGATCGGCAGTCGAGCACAAGAGAAGCAAGCCTTCATTCGGTAATCTATTTAGAGACGGACTTTGCGCGTGTTATTGAATCGTGCAGTTTGTAGTGATTGTATCCAGTTATATTTGACGGAGGTCGGACTGACGGAGAGATCGGCAGTCGAGCACAAGAGAAGCAAGCCTACATTCGGTAATCTATTTAGAGACGGACTTTGCGCGTGTTATTATATTTGTACCTGCGCTATACGTCTTTGTATAGTTCCAATAACTTCTATAGGAATTCAAACGGCATTTTAATTCGAGACCTGCAATTCGTAACAATCTATTTAATAAAAAAAAATCCCTTACGAATATAATTTCATCATTTATCATTCACAACCAAAACTTAATAATAAAATTTAAAATTGTAATTTAAGTTTATAGTTTAATCAGCACTTTAAATAAATACAATTTAAATCTGATAAACAATGTAATTAATTTGAATTCACGACTGACTTCTAATTATGATGAATATAAAATCACACATTCAGTAATTTTCCAACATATTGCAATTAATATAATAATATGTGCATAACATAACCGAAGTGTCTAGATATACATACATACATACATGTATGTCTCTAGATATAACAATAAAAAATTCAATAGTACGTGTAAAAAAACAGGTTGTTACAACTCTATGGGTTTTTGGTCAACTCATAAGATACAGAGAGAGCGGATAAAGAAAATGCTTATGAATGAAAACACTTTATTATTCACCAAAAAATAAATCTACTTTCTTAAAACTAAATACAGTAAAGTTCTTATGCGAAATAGATAATATCAAAGACATTTCATTATCTCGCGAATAGATTACACTGTCTTGTTTATTTATAGTCTTATACTAGAGTTAACCTCTAGTGCGTGTCTCTTGTTTATTTATAGAGCAAGTGCTACAGGTTATATTATATTACATTTTTATGTATTTGCGCACAGAAGATTCACTTCATTTTATATCGCTAATTATAACGGGTGCGCCAGAGAAACTTACTTATTTGAAAAAATTCCCGCGCGGTGAGTTGGGCGGGTAGAGGGGCAAGAGGGGGCGCATCTGGAGGGGGAAGTTCCCAAGTTTGTTTCTCCCTCCAGTCAGTTGCCATCATGCTCTGGTCTAGAGAGCAGCGGGCCTTCGCAGTTGAGAGCTTCTTTTCTAACGGTCGCTCACTTGTTGCTACGCAACGTGCCTTCCGCGCTCGCTTTGAAATTCCTCCTCACAGACTCGTTCCTGGCCGTAATTCGATTCTGTCATGGGTTAACTCATTTCGGGAGTGTGGAAGTGTCGCTAAACCCAGAAATGGACTTCAACGGACCATCAGAACTCCGGAAAATATCGAAAGAGTGAGGCAGTCAGTTGTGCGTTCTCCCCGGCGTTCGGCTCGCAAACACGCAGCTGCTATGGGAATTTCTGATACCACTGTTCGACGAATTCTCCATGAAGACCTTCAATTTCATCCCTATAAATTGGCTGTTGTGCAAGAATTAACTGAACGCGATTTTGTTGCCCGTCAAAATGCATGTGAAATGCTGATTGACAACCTGCCTGAAGACGCGGTCGTTTTTTTCAGTGACGAGGCTCACTTCCACATTTCCGGCTGCGTCAACAAGCAAAACATGCGTTATTGGTGTGATGTAAATCCGCGTGAGCTTCACCAGAAGCCACTTAATTGTGAGCGAGTTACTGTCTGGTGTGCGGTGTCGGTAATGGGAATAATTGGTCCTTATTTTTTTGAAGAAAACGAACGCGCAGTTACCGTGAATGGAGCTCGTTACAGGAACATGATCGAGGAATTTTTTCTTCCAAGACTCGAAGAAATGAACGTTAGGAACGTGTGGTTTCAGCAAGATGGAGCCACAGCACACACAGCACGAGACTCAATGAATTTGTTGCGACAACATTTCCCCGACCGCCTCATCTCTCTCAGAGGCGATCTCCAATGGCCGGCACGCTCTCCAGATTTGACTCCATGCGATTTCTTTTTATGGGGTTATTTGAAATCCCTGGTTTATGTCGATCGACCACGGACCATAGCACACCTCAAGAACAACATTCGCGACGCCATTGCCAACATACCGATTGATATGCTGCGAAGAGTGGATACGAATTTCAAAAATCGACTTCATCAGTGTATGCGCAATGGGGGTCGCCATTTATCCGATGTCATTTTTAAGACTGCATAAAAAAAATTGGGATATTGTATTCTCAAATAAAAATTTTTTTAAAACAATAACTGAAGTACTTTTTGTTTTATTGACCTTTCAAATAAGTAAGTTTCTCTGGCGCACCCGTTATATACCATCCCCCGTCTATCTGTCAACAAAATAAATTACAAAACTTGACCAAAAAGGCCAAAATGGTCTAAATGACCAAAAGACCACAGTGACCGACATTGCTAAAATGACGGAATAGGCAAAAACGACCAAAACGGCCAAAATAATCAAAATGGTCAAAATTACCAAAGAGGCCAAAATGACCAAAAAGGCCAAAATGACCAAATAGGCCAAAATGACCAAAAAGGCCAAAATGACCAAATAGGCCAAAATTACCAAATAGGCCAAAATGATCAAAAAGGCCAAAATGACCAAATAGGCCAAAATGACCAAATAGGCCAAAATGACCAAATAGGCCAAAATGACCAAAAAGGAAAAATGACCAAATAGGCCAAAATGACCAAATAGGCCTAAATGACCAAATAGGCCAAAATGACCAAATAGGCCAAAATGACCAAAAAGGCCAAAATGACCAAATAGGCCAAAATGATCAAAAAGGAAAAATGACCAAATAGGCCAAAATGACCAAATAGGCTAAAATGACCAAAAAGGAAAAATTATCCCTTGTCCATCCTCAGTATTTAATTTACATACGTACCGAATTTAAGCCAAATCGGTCCAGTAGTTTTTCCGTAAAAGCATAACAAACAAACAGACAAATATCATGTTATCCCGGAAACTATCCCATTTTTCGGGATAAAAAGTATCCTATGTTCATCCTCGGTATCGAAAAAATATATATATACTGAGTTTCAGCCAAATCGGTTCAGTAGTTTTTACGTGAAAACGGAACAGACAGACAGACAGACAGACAGACAGACAGAGTTACTTTCGCATTTATAATATTAATTAATAGGGATTAATAGGGATATAAAAATGAATGTTTGTTTGTATGTCCTCTATAGAATCGTAAACTATACATTTTATCATGTGATGATCTTTAGCAAAACTGTTGTGCATGAGCCAGAGAAGGTTTCTGAGTTGGTTCACAATTGGACCCGGTAGGTGGCGCTGCTCTCGGCATATCGATTGAAGCTTTTTCGTGTAGGACGACGTCTGCAGGGACAGCTAGTTTATAATAAAATTTATCCCTAATATGATGGACGTGGTAGAACCATGCCGGAGTTTACCTTGATTACAGCTCTTAGGGGCGGCCATTACGCCACTCAACTACATGTTTATCCTTGTCTAACAAGTATCCCGGTCGTTGTCACTCATTATGCGTCTACTCTAGTTTCTTCCCGAATATATCTGTTTCGTTCTAACATTTCTCTGGCCGTATATCTCTATCCTGCTGTTCATGTTACTTTGTTTCTAAGACTTTTATAGAATATTCTAATATGCTATTGTAAAAGCGCAGACTATGCTTTGTTTTCTTAAGGGGAAGAAATACCGCTACGCGTATCCGTCTCACTACACCTCCCAAGACATGCTCGTCCTGAGCATTTTCAGAACCGTAGAATTTCGCTAATATGTCCAATGTTGGACACCCTTCCGGGATTTCTTGGCTGTGGAATTCATTACCTGAAAAACGTAAGACAAACAAAGTCACTCCCCATTTTAAAAAAATTGGTACGGGAATATCATCTCACACTATAATAAATATTATTAATATGGTATATATTAGTATATATAAATTATAAATATATGTTATTGTTTATTTATTTTAGGTATATCAGTTGTATAATATTTATGTATCCTATTTATATATGGATGTATTTAATGTGCACCCCACCGTCATATACTTGTGATTTCGTTTCTAAAATGCATAGCCCGGATTGTCTGGAAGAGGTCGCTCTAAAAAAAGTTCCTACCTTTACTATTTAAGGTTACTACTGTAAATGATTGATTTAATGTGCATGTGGTGAGCAATACAGCGTTTTCCATTCTATTCTATTATATAAAATGGCGTAAAAATAACATCTTGTTATGAAATTGTTTCATCGCCGTTGATTACTACTCTTTATCGCGTCCGCTTCTATTCCCGCTTTCGTTGTCGACGACGCTTATGTGTCAGTCAAAGTCAGGGTCGTAACTCATAACTGAAGACGGTACCTATTATTAATGAAATTGCTTATACACCGAAGTAAGAATTTCCTGATATTGTTGTGGGTTGTATGTTTATAATTTATATTGTTTTTATTTAATATACAGCACTTCTATTTTGAGGTAGGGGGAAATACTTTTCGTACACTACCGGGTCCTTTATTGAGATGAGACCAAAGCAATGAGAGTTATCCACCGAAGATGGCGCAGATAACAGAGTCAATTGCCGGCTTGGGTGGAGACTCAGCAAGGTCCTATTAAAGAGCCCATGGGCTAGTACCACAGATTAATAAATAGTTACTACGTAACAGATACATCACTCCCATACAAAAGCGAAAATACCTACGCTAAAATAGCCTACAACATCTTAATAATAAGACCTGCCACTCAGAACGAGAAGAAATGTACCATAAGTACGCGAACAAAGAGTCGAGACTGTGTTGCCCGCCGTGCGGGACACGCGCCCACGCGTCTTCGTAAGATTGCGCCAGGGTTGTACATATTATAATGAGTTGAGAAACTCCTCCTTTTTTGAGTTGGTTAAAAATTAAAACATTTCGAAATCACTTTGTGTTAAACATCATACCTATTGATTTCTTGCTATTAATCCTTGTGGCAAGTGAATATACGTCGATTCAAACTTATACCTTATTTAATTGATTATCTACACGTAACGATATACAGACAAATGTCGAATGTCGATAGACGCTTGTTTCTACCCACAGCAAAAATATCGAAGAAATCTAAAATTATCGGACATTGCCCATTGTGTAAGTATTAGGTAAGGTAACTACAATAGGAATTACCTATAAAAACAACACTTTATAATACCTGACTCAAAAAAACTTCTTGATTTACGTTTTACCTAGTTATGTTCAAAGAAATAAATGGTGACAAAATCCATAAAGATAGGTTTAAATACTACTCAACTTTCTTCGTCTCTCAGCAATGAAAAAAACGACAAATTTTCGTTTATTTTTTGACTTTTACACCCATCTACTGAACAATAATTACGTGGTTTCGGCATTTGGAAGGGTAAGCGCGGGAAACGTGCTCAGGCGTTTGACGGCCCTCTGGCGGTTGTATCGTCGACGATACGCCGAGCGTTAGGCATATAGCGCGTGGCCTTGAGCGAGTGACAGAGGCCTGCTAGTACTCCACTAAAACCCCCTTGATCCCATGTGCCTCGCGCTCGTGGTAGGAATAGCGTGAGACTAATCCTGCGCATCAGTGCTGAGTATGGCCCGGGAGAGGCAAACTCACTTCGTCAACAGGGGTTGGTTCCTCCGCTCCCCAGGTGCTGGAGGACCCCTGTAGAGGAATAACGGGAAGAGATCTTGAAGAATACCTGCGTCTCCGGGGCCCGACTGACGTTGGTACCCGCGGAACGCATGCGCACCTCTCTCCCGCTTTCGTTCAGCGGCCTTCTATTGAGACATTACTGTCTCGTTTATATACATTACTAAAAGGTTGTGTCCACCGATTTTGTTATTTGGGAATTATATCCTTAAAAGAAAAACTTGAGAGGTGTCAAGGGACACCCGGATGGAACGAAGTTCCTTTCGATTAATTAGTGAAGGAATTGTAATTTTTTTTTTTTTAAGTTATAAAATTATAATGATATATAAACTTAATCAGTAGGCTCAATTTTAGTAATAATTGGCTTCTGGTAACTGAAGTAGGAAACATGTTTGGGATTCTATTTTATTTATATGATAACCTTTACATAACATATATGTGGATATATAGATATATACATATATATGTATACACACACATATATTTATATATATATATATATATATATATAAATATATGTATATAAATATATATAAATATATGTATATATATATATATAAATATACATCGCCCACTTCGACCACACCGACCAAATGCACCAAAATGACAAAAATGGCAAATCACAAAAAAGTGTCGTGACAACTTTTCGTAAGAATTTTTTCCGTCTAGCCCCCCCATTCGTACCGCGCGATAAGGAACTACGTACCAACTAGAAACGAACGTTATTTTACACGTAAAACAATCAGCACCCTAACATTAATGCAAATAATATTTTCTTACGTTTTCGCGACCAGTATACATAATAAAACTACTTGATTATTACGGCGATTGAAATAAAAAAAATACCCAAATTTCAATAGAGAACATGGTTGGCAAGTACTACCTGTTTGGGAACCGATTATCAAAACTATCAACACCCAAACCAGCAAAAACCAACTGCCAGACCTTAAGACACTGTGAGCTCTTTCTGCATGCAATGGAACAAAAACCAACTTGATTGATAATTTTCTTTGCTGAAGAGTTTCTTGCGCCGCTTCTTCTCTTCAAGCCACAGCATGTTGCAAAGTGGTGGTAAATTAGATTAGGCTCCCATAGAGTAAATAATAACCATAAACAAAATTAAAACTAAATAATTAAAACTAACAAGTTGGCGGTAGGCTAAATAAAACTTTAACAATACTTATTGAAAATTGGCATCTTTGTCTTCCGTGATCATGGCTATTGAAAAGTCGTAATAATCAAAATCAAGTAAATTACCCCGCTTAAAACGTTGTTTTATTATTAATGCAAATTCTAAAAAATATAATCGGAAGTGTATAAAATTACTTCGAGCGAATCAGAGTAAAGTTTTCAATCTCAAATTAAAAATAGAAAAAGGCTCCATACATAGTTCTTAAGTATATTTAAAAACTGCGCAAGAGTCTAAGTATTTATAATAATACAAAAAAATTGTCTTAAATGCGCTGTTTTGCTCTAGCCGACCTTCAAACTTACTGAGATGGAAACGTTAAGAATTTTATTTGAAAAATCAATTTGTGCTATTTTGTCATTTTTGTAACTTGTTTAATGTTAGAAAATTATGTAATATAACAAAAAAAATGGAATCTTTCACATGGACTTTTTTATAAACACTTTTGTTTTGAGCAGACTATTCTTGTAAATTATAACACTATGGAGTTGCACGCATTGCTCACTCGCTCCAATAAAGAATATTACCATCTCTCTCGCACATACATGGTTATCGGGCCCTAGAGCGCCATCTGTGATTTTATTTTTATGTTGAGTAATATTGCATCTTTTTTTTAAAATAAATTGTAGCAGTGAAGTTAGAGGTTACTTTCGATGTTAGAGAGTAGTATTCACTGTCGAGTGCTGGTGTGAACTGAAGTGAATTATTTTGGATATATGTATAGCACAGTGTGTGAGCGGGACGGATGATGTGCGAGCGACATAGAGCAACTATTAATATGTACGCTCCCGTATTGTTGCGCTAGCCAGTACGGCCAGTAGTGCGTTGTCCGCTGCGATGAAAAGACGTATGCAGCTCCCATAACATAAAACACAGTTAGTTATGATGTTTATTTTGAAGTTCATGTTTGAACTTTTGCAGTTGAAAAATTTGAAAGCATTAGAAATATAGGTGTTGTGGATCTACACCTACATTTTTAACAAAAAATCATATTTATTTATTTATATAAACTTATTTCTAGGCCTTATTATTATATCCAAAACTTGTGGTAATAAGGGCGCGTTCCCACTTTGTCGTGACGACAAATAATCGTGTAGTTTTAAGTGTCGTGGCTTATATGTTTAAAATGGAAGTGTTCACATGTAGAACGACACGATTTACTGTCGTCTACGACATTTTTTGCAGTGACGACAGATTGTCATGACAGTGGGAACGGCTAGCATGACAGTCGCAAAACGATAAAAAATTGTTACGACTAAATCGTGACGGCAAATCTATCGTAGCCACGATAAAAATATCGTCTCGTCGTTTACATGTGTTTTCCCTTTACCATCGCTAATGATGTGTAAACGACAAAGCGACCGTGAAACGATAAAATGTCGTCACGATCCAATGAGAACAGCTAGATACGATAGTGGTTAAATGATAAAATTTTTTGACGACAAACAATTGTTATAATGGAAACAGCTAGAGACTACAGTCGTCCAACGATAAATTAATCGTTACGACATAGTGGGAACGCGCCCTTACACATTTTGAATTATAATTGGCTACAATTTTTTAGCAGCGGTTGTTGCACTAGATAGGTGTGTATCACGGCACCCAACACAAATTTATTATAGAAACTTAAATATTGTTATGACCTAGACGCCGACAAAAACAGTTTCACACCTGCATACATGTAAAAACACATTTTATTACCTTACGGCATTTACTTCTTTTGTTTACTTTGTGTTTAAAATTTTTGATTAGAAAACAGCCCATTGTAATCTTTTATGACAGTCATTAGCCAGGTGTTACGGATTTAAAGTACAAACTGATTCTAGGAAATTCAGTCCACGCGGCCGGACAGACATATTGCATCTCTGCAGTATAAAGCAATGGTCCGATGATGGGACGAGACAGTCGAGCGATAACCACGAGCGAAGCTAGACGTGTGTACTTCAATCGGGAATCTTTTAGTGACGGACTTTGCGCGTTTTATTAACCAACTTCAAAAAAGGAGGAGGTTCTCAATTCGTCGGAATCTTTTTTTTTAATGTATGTTCACCGATTACTCCGAGATTTATGATCCGATTTACGTGATTCTTGTTTAGTTTGATGCGGAATAGTTGCCATTTGGTCCCCTAAAAATGTAATATAGTTTGGCCCAGTAGTTTACATTTTACGAACATTTTTATGTTCCCGTTTCTTGGGACCTATATTTTTTAAGAAGCGCGGCACCTTTCGTTGGTCTACCCCTTAGACCATTTAATGGTCTAAGGTCTACCCATACATAGCTAGGCACTAAAAAGTAACAAATAAACTTCGTTTAAAAAAACCGACTTAAAAAACTAAAAAGTATAAAATAACTTATTTCTAAAGCTATGTATTATTATTAATATAAATTATCTAAAACATCTCGAATCGATCGATCTCATCTCGGTGCAAAGTAAAACATAAAAATGACTATATTTTCAAAAATTACTAATCACCGACTTTAAGATGTTTTCAGATAATTTATTTTAATAATAATACATAGCTTTAGAAATAAGTTATTTTATACTTTTTAGTTTTCTAGTTTTTGAAGTCGGTTTTTTTAAACGAAGTTTTTTTATGGTTTTACGATCTTATGCATTACGTCTGGACTTGTTTTGTTCGGTTATATTTGTACCTGTGTTATACGTGTTTGTATAGTTCTAATAAACTCTATAGTAATTCTAACGGCATTATAATTCGAGTCTCGCACTCGTAACAATATAGTGGAATTATTAATTGGTTAACCTATAACTATGACTGCGTGCGTGCGTGCGTGAGTGCGTGTGTGTTTGACTTTCCATTTTATTCAGTCTGTATTGAGAATATTGTGGTTATAAACTTTTTAAATATAAGCTCTTACCAAAGTCTTTTGTAAATATGCATCTGTTGGCAGCGGATACATATTTGTGGTTTTTGGTTGGGGCCACGGGGCTTAGAAGCTTTCTTATCTTACACAGCAAAGTGTTAACATTGAACGAAAGGCCTATTTAAGCACTCGAACTCTTAGCGCCCCCACTACACTCGTGCGTCAAACCATCTCATGCCTAAAAAGGACACTGTCACCTCTCGTGTAACAATTTACTATTTATTACCTAAATATTTTCTACTTCAATATTTCTTTCAAGTTCTTACCTAAGTTGCAGTACCTATTAATGAGTTAAAAAGAAACACATACTGGGTGCCAGACCATAGACACTCGAGCTTTGTAATATTAGGTTGCCTGTAATTCTCTTAAACTCAATCAAAAATAAAATCAATTAAAATTGATTGATCAAATATTTATCTATTCCAGGCACCACTCCCGCCACCAGAATGGGAGGGAGTATACGAAGCCATCGACGAGAACACCTGGTGTCCTCAGAAGGTTTACGGCCACGTCATCTTCGGAGAACCAAACTGCTTAAGGCTCAATATCTACAAACCTGTTCAAGCAAACAAACTACCTGTAATGGTTTACATTCATGGAGGCTGTTTTTTCGGTGGCACTGGTTCCCCGTACCTTTATGGAGGTGATTTCTTCGCAGAACATGGAGTTATCTTGGTCGGTATAAATTATAGACTGAGTGTAGAAGGTTTTCTATGTTTGGGTATCAAAGAAGCGCCAGGTAATGCTGGACTGAAAGACCAAATTGCTGCTTTAAAATGGATCCAAGATAATATCGCAGCTTTCGGAGGTGATCCGAATAAAGTCACTTTATTTGGAGAAAGTGCTGGTGCTGTCTCAGCGTCGTTTATGATTCTATCTCCATTGGCGAAAGGATTGTTCCATAAAGCGATTCTGCAGAGTGGATCATCGCTTTGCCCTTGGGCACTACAACATGATCCTCTCCAGACCGCCAGTGATTTAGCCAAGAAATTTGGCCACGATACCAAAGATCCATATCAAATTTATAGTATTCTTTCAACAAAAACAGCCAAAGAATTATTAGGCGAGTTAAACAATGAGCAGAATTACTGCGTTGCTGATAGAAATATCTTCGTTCCATGTGTCGAAAAAGTAATAGACGGAGTTGAATCTGTCATAACTGAATACCCTTCAGCAGTTATCCAGTCAGGAAATTACACCAAACTTCCAATGGTAATAGGGTACACAGATAACGAAGGAATTTACTTCGTAGCAGCAGATTATGGGAACAGCATAAGAAACAACAGTATAGCCATAGACCCATTAAAGTATATACAAAGAGATCTTATATTTCCTAGTGGTTTTGACGAGAAGTGTACAGCAGAGAGACTAATGAGGCATTATTTCTCGTCTTACAAAGATGAGGTAATAATGGATATGGTGAATTTCTATTCGGATGTACATTTCAAGGTTCCTTTAGTGCTAGAATCAGAAATGTATGCAAAAACGAATGATGAACCGATCTATTACTATGTATTTAAGTATAGCGGATACATTAATATGCCCAAGGTCATATCAGGTTTTGCGTTAACGAAAGGAGCTGCCCATGCGGATGAACTGTTTTACCTGTTCAAGCCTCATGCATTTCCATTGCCGCACAGGTTTTTGGAGCATACTACGATTAAGCGCATGGTGACGATGTGGACTAATTTCGCTAAATTCGGGTTAGTATCTTTATATTGTTTTTATGAACACAAATTAGATCAGAGAAGGCTTGTTCCTATCTCAGAGCATAGATTAGTATGGTTATAGCCTTAAGGGGGATTTTGTTAATTTTACCAGTTTATAATTTATATATATTTTGTTGATAATGCCGTAAGAGGAGACAGAACAACCCACAGCCAGGTTATAAGGTATTTGCCCATCTGGATGGCTACCACCACTGGTCTAGGGTATGCCAGGTTCCAGTCTACCTTTAGAAAGCGGCAGCACATTGGTCAACAGAGAAAAGAGCTAGGAAAGTGATAGGAAATAACCGACTATTCGACGAGAGGCTTCAGAGCCTAAATCATCGACGTAAAGTCGCTAGTTTATCGGAATTCTATAGGATACATTTCGGGGATTGTGCCACGGAATTACATGAATTGGTCCCTTCCTCACGATTTTACCACCGAACAAGCAGACGTACGCGCTGACGCCACAGATATATGGTGGAAATACAAACAATGTGGATAAAACACTTCTACTTTTATCATACGCACCGCTGAAGAGTGGAACTTTTTACCGTCGTCGGTTTTACCTGAAGAATACAATCTAGGTGTCTTCAAGTCTCGTGAGAACAAGTACCTTTTAGATAAGCGTGCTCGACCTTAAACTGCATTTCCACCTGACATTAGGCGCAAAGTCAGTCAAACGCGAACCTAAAAAGGGCTATCTGTCTGTCTGCTGAATTCATGCAATAAAAGAAATATTTAAAAAATCAATTAAATGTGTAAGTGGGCCAATGTCTCAGTCAGGGCCGACTTCTAGCCATTAGCATTTATTGCGTGACAGTTGGAGTTACATCATTATCATTGTAGTTGGTTGACTAATGGCTTAGTAGTTAATGTTGGCCAAATACTTCTTGGTTAACGTACATGACATAATAAGGTTCCACGGAGGTGAAAAGCGTCCACTATTATGTTATTTGGCTACGGAGTTACAAAAAAAAACAAAAATATCATATTCCCCCAAAACTGCTCAAGGGATATTATTGAAAATAATTTTCAGATAAACTACTTTTGAAGTTTCACAAGCTTGGTAACGCATTGGCTACGCCACCCACCCACTACCCACTAAAAACCCCCTCCTCCCTGTCGACCCTGCGCTTTTGTTGTGATGGAAAGACTGAGATATAGAACATAGTTACGCAACAGTCGATCCAGCGCAATAAAGTGCCTGGAGTGTGCCCTGGGAGAACACACCCCACTTCGAAACGGGGGCAGATGAATCCCTTGCGTTGCCTAGTAGCAAGGGCCCCCCGTACCGGAACCTAACTCAGGGAGGGAAGTAATGCGCGTACCTGCCTCTCCGGGTGCCAGCTGAAGGCCGGCGACCTCGGGTGGAGGCATTAGCACGCGCTGCAGGACTTCGCTCCCTGTCCCTTTCTGCGGCCTCTTTGAGAGACATTACTGCCTCACAGAAAGTAACCGCAGACTCCCAGCGGTCGTCGCTGTGCAACATGGCCGTTACCAAGTCGCCTAGCGATCGGACGGCTCCTACGTGCGTCTCGAGCTCGAAACGCTGAGGCGTCCATGCAGCGCACTCAACAAGCGTGTGAAACGCCGTATCGGGTGCGCCGCACTGGCGGCAGTCCGGAGAAGGCAAGCAGCCCACAATGCGAAACAGATACTGATCGAAACAACCGTGTCCGGTCAGTATCTGCGTCGTCCTGAAGGTCAGGGTTCCGCTGGTGCGGGTGACCCATCTCTCCAGCTGCGGCCTGATTGCATCCACCGTATAGCCGCCGGCCACAGGATGTTCGAGGTCACGAGACCATTCGACGAGGCAGCAAGCGGTTTCCCGCTTCCTGACCGTCTCTAATTCGACTTGACAGAAGGTCAGTCCTCTAGCTAGGGCATCCTGCCGGGTACGACGAACCCTGGACAGGACGTCTGCCTGGAGATGCCAGGGCAGCTCGCCTGCCAAGAGAGTCGCCGCTGACCACGACACTGTGCGATACCCCCGTATGGTCCTCACGGCCAGAACCCGCTGCGCATTGGCTACGCCACTGGGGTTGCTACCACAGAACTAATATCGAGATAGAATGGTTGCGACGTCTTATTCGCTTACATTTCGTGCGTGTCATTTTTTAACAAGCCCCGCCCACAGCGTGACGTCAATATGTTGTTGTGCGCGGCAATTAGTGAGGAGACACACTCATTACATTATCGATAGTCATATCTGCAGCGTGTAATAAATTATTATTATGTATACATGTTAATAAATGATGCAAAAATATGAAACAACGAAAGTCTTTAAAAACATTGTATAACAAATTTACATTGTACTAAATGATCTAGCCAGTTAAGCAACTAATGTAATGGCTATCTATTATTGAGGAAAATGGTGAAACTGTTTTTTAAAGTGAAACTTGTTTATCGGCGTTGCAAAAAAAATATACCCTCTCATTTTTCGGTTACGCGTCACATTTTTTCCGTCACGCGCCATCTTTTTTTTGCTTGCAAGAAAGGGGCTTTATTTATTTAACCAATTTCTGTAAAGTTGCATATAGTAAATCATTTTTCGAAAAATAAGGTCATAAGAAGTTTCACTTCTTACGTGTGTAAACTAGTACACGCACACATTTTTTTTTCTATATTTTATACGATTGAATTTATCATAATTATTAAATCATCAAGGACATCACTTTAATGGTGTTTTAGGTTTTTAGGTATGTTTGACTTATTCATTTTTTTTAGAATTGGTAACTAGTAATAACTAACTAAAGAAAAAATAAAATCACTAAAAAATTATAATTTTATTTTGCGTTAAGTTTCCATTAAAGCAAATATTTTATAATGAGTTTATCGATAGTAACATACAGTTTAATCAGTTATCATTTCAAGAAAGATACCATTAATAGTCACTGAAAAAATAACTTTTACGTAACGGGGTTCAATTCCCTTACTTTATAGGGTTTAATTCTTTTATGGCTACATTGGATGAAGAACAATATCAAGAATAAGTAAGAACTCTTAACTAGGTGCCGGTGCAGTTTTCATATACTTAACGGTTAGACCTTTTAATAACTTCAGCGCTTACGAAATTCCTTCTTGATATATAAATAAAAGCATATTATAATTATATCATATATTACAATTATTATATATCATATGTTCATATATCACGAAAGAATTTGTCTGTAATTAATTTTGGTACAAAACGTCTTAAACAAATTGACTTATATATTTTGTTTTAGTTTTAGTCAAAAAATAACCTTAAGTTACGCAACAAGCATAATAATATCGTCAGAATAAAAAGTAGGGACAAAACATGACATGAACTGAGACTCGAATGAATATTTAATTAATTCATCGATAAGTCATAAGACTCAACGATGCAAGTAGCGTCAATCTCTAGCATTCGATGACCAATCATAGCGATTAACTGACATAAGCACGTGTATTGTGTATTTCGTTTGCTTCGACGTACATTGCGCGCAATCTTTATGCTTCTGTATACGAGCGTTGTATGTGGCCAGCAAAGGATATTTATCTTAACGAAGAAATATACAACTTATGATCGTATTTAACGAAATAGTAAAAGTAAAAACATTATTTGGTTTCTCAAAAAAAAAGATTTTTCACTGAATTTCAATACTTACTGATGATAATATGAAATATCTCCTTTCTTCATATTTGCTTCACTAGTGTTGTTTTTGTAGTTTGCCACAGCACAATGAGGCATATTTGTATCGATTTGTTTATTTGTTTACGTTGCGAGCGCAGGAGCGAGACTCACGTTGCGTAATGAGAGCGCGTTTAGAAAAGTATGCAATATAGTGCATGGTTTTGGCACGGGTGCCACGCCCACTTCGCCGTTCTATCTAGATATTATTTCTGTGGTTGCTACCCTTTTCGAGGAATGTATAGTACTTTTGGCAAAAATAGGGAAAAAAAAGTTTACATTTATTTTTTATTATTAATTTAATTATTGAATTTACCATGTGTATTAATTTAATTTTATTTAGGCCAGCAAAGTTCAATTATTTTTAAAATAATCATAAAAACTGAATAACAGCGTGACAGTTGAATTAGCGACGAGAATATAGTCATATTATAGAAAAATAATATACTACGAATATATTATTTTTCTATAATATATAGTACAATTGGCTAAAATATGGTACGATACTATAATATTATAGTACGGTTGGGAATTCTACTCGCCACTGCTGTTGCAAACGTCTATATTCAACATTAACCACTTTCCATGAGCTGGGTCTTCTGGCCATTTGCCAGATTCACTGTAAAACAAATCGCCAAATATTTATTTGTTTTTTACTTTGGTTTTCAGGGACCCTACACCAAAACCCACGCGCCTGCTGCCGTTCAAATGGCGACCTAGTCGGAAATTCAACCCGACAGCACTGGTGATAGACGACAAGATCACCACTGCGCCCATGTGGGATATGAACTCGGTCATGTTATGGAATGACACCTATACTAAATACCGAAGGAAGGACTATGGGTTCAAATATGGTGATATATTATAATATTATAACTATACCTTTCTAGAGGTGGCTCTATCCTATGCAGCGCTCGTGTGCAATCTATACCCCGGCACCTTCTAGCATGGTCAAAATATAATAACTGCTTAGTTATATTTTCACTAGTGAATGAAAATTCAGGTACAAATGGTGCAATTTTGAATGATGCCGGGAAGAAATAGGGTACACGTTCAGAATAAAAAATCTCATAGAAACCGTGTTAAAATAGCAACAGTATAGATATTTTTGTTTCATTTTCACTTATGACACAATTTCATGTGCGGAATAGAGAGGGGTACACAATGTTTTAGCAGCTAAAATTTTTTTTTGTAAAAATGCGATTTTTCATGTTTATACATGAAGAGAGACATCTGAAGAGAAACTAAATAAATTTTGTTTAAATACAAAATTTGATCTAAATCGTTAGAGCCGTTTGTAAGATACAAGAAATAAATATACAAGAATTGCTCGCTTAGGCCCGATTCACATCTTGATGCTGTTTACTGTTCAATTACGCTCCGGTTTCGATCCGTTCCCGGTCCGGTCAAATATTCTTAAACAAGACTCAGAACAGACAATTCAAAACAAGAATTCGAGTATTTTATACCATTGTATCGTTCTAATTTTGATCCGATATCACGCCGGTAGCTGTTCGTCGAAAATGATATTCGACCGAAGCGAGATCGGACCTGTCATGACTTTACCGACAGTGTGAACACGCTTCTTTTTTACTTTTTCGGGGAGTGTGGTATTCGTCACGTCGGGGTGGCACTATCAACGCAAGCAAGAAGTGCTATTGACACGCCACGGTTAGGGATATCCATTAAAACCTCCTCAGTGTTTCATCCTTCGCCTTATGTCAGGGCAGGCGGGAGACGAATAGCCACATCCACTGCCGGGGGGAAGCATAGTCCCCGGCGTCATCGTATTCTAATCATGGCATGGGGCGGTTTGAAACCCTCCCCACGAGAGAGAGAGAATCTATCTCCCAGGGGCCCACCTGCGCTATTCGCTCACGGCAGTCGAAGGGCGAACGCCGCCCTTCGGCGCCAGTGTGTCCTTCTTTGATGGGAGCGGAGCAAGGATATATATACTCCCGCTCCGCATCTTCCTTGGCGAGAATGACGCAATAGCAGGAGGAGGTGACGGCGTCCCTTCCGGGTTTGCTCCCGACCTTGGACCGCACCACGGCTGGGAGCCGGTAATACGCTTGTTTCAACTTCAGAATAGTAGTGACACAGCGAGTTTTTATCGGATCGAGAACGGCGTAATATTGAACCGTGAAGGGCATCATAGTGTGTATCGACCCTAAAAGTTGTAAGAAAAAATTAATATGACATCGTTATGTAATATGTTACATCCGCAATATTTATTTATTTAAAAACCTTATTTAATTTTAATTATTTTGAATTAGATGTGCAATAAATAAGACTTGATTGATTTGTAACACAAGTTTATGGACCTTCGCGGTACGGTTTACGCTATCCAAAGCAAGATTGATAAAACATGTTATTTTATAAGTTAATTTATTTAAAATTTTATTAATAGATATTTCAAAATAGGTGTGCCATTTTGTATATATAAAATGTCATTTAAATATTCTAGAGACTTAATTTCATATTGGATTTGAATATTTATTTAGTTATTGACATTTTAATAGTAGGGGAGCTAAATGTGGAATTACTCGAGCGTCGCGGAGACCCGTTGAATTGTGAAGATTAGGTGCTATAAAGAAAAAATGTATGCCCTTTCACTGGTGGAGGGAGCGTGTACAGGTTTTTAAAAAAAAAGGGTCACAAAGAAATACTCAATCGCGTCAGATATTCAAAAGGGATGTTGATTTAACCCTAAAGGAATACTTATTCAAAAGACTGACGATTTGGACGCCACCAAAAGCCATGGCCGATTTTTGAAAATGCAAAAAAAAATGTAACGTTGAATTACTCGAGATTCGCGTCAGATTAGTGTACAGACGGTTCAGCTTGTCCTTGTCGTGTTGACCCATAATCTGACAATTGTGTGGAGGAATTTCCTTAATTCGACGGTTTGAAAAATAATTTGAAGCATAAAAAATACCCCCTGTATGAAGGGTTAATATACGGTGGGTGCAAGGTTTCTCCCCTTATGTTATTCTGCCACGCTGGAGTAAATCCCAAAATCCCCGCTTGGCCTACCCTACTATAAATTGAAAATTGTCTTACACTCATCTGTAGGTGGGGCCTCGTCTGGGATAACGTTACAGCTATAGGCCGTTTCACGTAGATGTGGCGATATGTGTAATGTGTTATTTCTGATGCGATCTTCTTTCCTTCTTCTTTCACCTATCCCAATTAATTAGGGTCGGCACAATATGTCTTTTCCTTCCACACTCCTCTATTTTGACATACACTTCTATTACACCACAATTCATCATACCATCCTTCACACAATCCATCCCTCTTTTTTTGGTCTACCTTTACATTTGTACCCATCCATCTTGTAGTTTAACTTTATTTTTCTCATATGACTTTCATCCCTCCTCGTCACAGCCCATACTACCTTAGTATTCTCCTCAATTTTTGGGTTTTGGGGAGTATTTTAAAAAGAACATTGGTTTCGGCAAAATCTGAAGCATAGCTCTGAAGATTTGAACATTTATTTAATTAGTTGGTGATATTAGCTCTAGTCTATTGGTTAGTGCATAAGGTATTTAAGTTTATGGGATTTTAAGTTATTTTTGTTGATTTATAATTTTGAAAATGGTTGTGATTGTTATGTATAAGTTGTATGACTATGGACGTAGAGGTAGATTTATATAGAAATGATATAATTAAGAAAAATACTTTTTTTTATTCTGTGATTGAATGGGCCTAAGCCTTTGTCAGCTTGCATCACTGCAACGCAGAGGCTCTTGGTTTCATTCTTTGTATGGTCATTTTGAAACGAATTTTTCGTTATTTATTACTTACTTAGCTTGAGGATATCAATTGTTTGTGTTTCTCTGTCTTATAATTACTTGCAAAAGGAGGCCTTTTATATTTTGTGTCTTGCTCTGCGTATGATATGTTATTAAGTTTACAATACATATTAAAAATTAACGCGATTTTTATAATTATTACACGGCAATTAAAAGTTTCAATGAATTTATAGTTTGAACAGACATTGTTGAAGTGTAATAAATATAGTGTACTGTCGTATTCTTTATTTGGTTTATGTGAATCACTTCTCTATTTAATTCTACCTCTAAAATTCTAAATGAAGAACAATAGTCAAGCTCAAACCTACTTTTTGTACGGTTATCTGTTCAAATGAAAAATTTGTTCGAATGCACAAGATGTTATGGGGTATGCGATATGTCAATTTGTTGTCAATGAGCTTGAGTATAATTCTTGAATACAGGTCTTATTTACAAATATAAATGTAAAAACTTTTTTGTATTTTTATTGTCAAACTGAGAATCAGTCAGGTGGCCTTATGGTAAGTGGATGGAAGTAAGTAGAACGTGTTTTTTTTAATAGCGGGAGTACAGAAGACAGGCTGACCACCCACTTGACGGAAAGCGGTTACCTTCACCCTTTTTTATGGCAGGAGTTCAGCAGACAGGCAAACGGCCCACCTGATGAAAAGCGGTTACCATCGCCTATGGACATTTGCAACACCAAAGGTGCTACAAGTGCGCTGCTACTCTCTAAAGGGAGACTGGAACCTGCATAACTCAAGGTTGTCATGGCACCGAACACTAGACTAGTTGTGTTAGCCATTTAGACGTGCAAATACTGTACCACATGGCCGTGGGTTGTTTTGTCGCCTCTTACGACAGACCAGGGAGAGATAAAAAGAGTGCGTGTAACGTTCACACGCGATTGAAGTAAAACTTTTAATTAATATTTTTTTTCAACAATTTTTCAAATTTTTTTGATTGATTTGTTTATAAACTATCTATTGACAAAAGAATATTTGAAAACCGGATGGTACGCCATATTGCCGTAACGGACTTCCGTTGCATTGTCGTCCAGTTACCTCCTAGTCGCACCTAAAGAAGTTTTACTTCAAAAATACCTGATTTTAATATATTAATAAACTAGCTTCTGCCCGCGACTTCGTCCGCCTGGTGCGGTTTTTTAACTATCCCACGGGAACTCTTTAATTTTTCGGGATCAAAAGTATCCTATATGTTGGCCAGGGATATAAGTTACCACCATACAAAATTTCATTTAAATCGGCCCAGTCGTTTCGGCGATTAGCCGGTACAAACTAAATTAGTTCTATTTCACTTCTTAAACCCCCCTGAATCGGTTTTTAGCATTCTTTCATTGTACAGAAATTCAACGTCTACCGTTTTATTATGTATATAGATAAATCTTAAACTACTAGTATTAAATGTACACACAGTACGTGAAGGTCAAAACCATTTAATAAAAAACGCAAATACTATAAAAAAGCCTGTCATAGTGTTGTGAATCGTTCGGTGATTGTCGCAATTAATATCGTTGCAAAATGCACTAGATCACCTTGGGTATAATAACCTTGTCTGATATCGTCACGCCTGTGACTCTCTAATGATAGGCAGATTATGTTTTGATAGTATTAGCTGTGCTAGCGAAACTTCGCTTGCATTGTCATGACGACATGGCAGCGGCGGCACAAAAAAAAACCGGCTACACCCACTTCATCTGCTATACTGGTCAACAGACATAATATTGTTCCTCATAATTTTATATGTCATGCTTATTGTTTGCTATATTAGTCGCGTGCTGGAAACTTTGTTTCCCATAAAGTCAATTTCAATAATATCATTTGTTATCATCATTGTGAGGCGAAATGATCATATGCCAAAACATCATTTGCCACGAAATTGTTTCTATAAAAAATCATAAAATCGGTTTAAACTAAACAATCAATAAGGTTTAGGTCTGGTTAGGTTAGAACAGAGTTCCCCAAACTTTTTTGTGTCGTAGACCCCTGGCCATGTTTTTCCGTGTTGGCTAGACCCCCTACTTACCTGATATTGATTTCCTGTAAATTTCTAACTGTAGTGAAGTTAGTGTTAAAAACTTAAAGTAAAAACACATGTTAATTTACACATTTATTAATTGAATTTAAATTAAAACTACTCAAAATAAAATTTTGTATCTGTTATGTAAAATATACGTAACATTAAATAAACATAAAATAAACTATAAATAAAATAACATAAGCAATAAGTCAATATTTTTAGTGAGAAGGATGAACCTGATGCTTTAATTATAAATTATCAACAATTGGCGTCAATTTTGTAAGGGTTAATCTTAAATCTCCTCGGCTAATGATGTCCAGTCTGTTTCTTTTTGTCGTTAGGAGATTGGTAACAGCGCTGAACCCCCTTTCCACTAGGTATGACGATGGAAAGGAAATTAAAAATTTCCTCGCTATATTCCATAATACGGGATAAGTAACGGGTATGTTGTTTTGCAGCCAGAATTGCTGATATCCGTTTTTAAACTGAACCTTAAGTTCTTCGTTTGTACTTAGTTCAGTCAGTTCCTCTTGTATTATGACATTCGTTTCTTCTATGTCACCATATGGATTAACTTACACAATTTTATAAACATATATAATATATTTTTTACTTTATAGGTACTTTTATAAATAATGTATATGTTTTGATATTATAAGATAGTACGATGTAAGTAAATAGGTACTATCAGTGTATGTGTTGAGATCCACTATCGTGGACCCCCATTTTCATTTCATGGACCCCCAAATTTTTTTTTCGCTGACGTAGACCCCTTGCAGGTTGTCATAGACCCCTAGGGGTCGATATAGACCACTTTGGGAATCACTGGGTTAGAACATGAAAAACAACGCTAGAAAGCCAATCGCTTTTTAGGACAAAGGCACTTTAGTATGGTGTTGAAATATTCTGTTAAATAATATTATTGCAATTAATAAAATGGATAACAATACGTATGGCACTCGTGTCATTATGGAATCTAATGTACGGGCAAACAATAGACAACCAAAAAAAAAACATGTGCAAGTGCATGGCGACTGTGGCCGAATAAGAGTGGTTATAAGAAAAGCATACAAACAGATAGATAGAAAATAAATATATACTCTTAAGTAACAGAGATTAAAGATATTACAGACGTTTAAGAATCTACTTAGGAAGCTCTCGCTACCTTTCCTTAAACAACGATGCCTAAGTCATCTATAAACAATAGGTACAAATCTGAAGAGTTTGATGGAACGCGCTAATCTCAGGAACTACAGGTCTGATTTGAAAAATTCTTTCAGTGTTAGATAGCCCATTAAGCGAGGAAGGCTGTAGAGTATATATCATCACGCTCATAACAATAGGAGCGGAGCACCAATGAAGAATGTTTCAAAATCGGGGGTTTTTGAAAACAAATTCCACGCGGACGACGACGCAGGCACAGCTAGTATTATATAATTACTATTTGTCAGTGACAAAGACGTATCTCATAAGTAATATATTTATCTAAAAAATGAAATATATATTTTAAAAATTTATAAACAGGTATTTCATACTTAGAAGAAGAATCTCACCATCAATATATTCTAAAGTTAAGTCAAAAACTTCAATAATTATTAAATTATTGTATTTATTGTATGGTTTAGTTTGATTATTTTTACTTGATTTACATTATTGGTCGAGAACCAGCGGTGGTCGGTGAACTACCCTAGTTACCTACCCTACATTATTATTTTTCCAAAAATATATTGAAAATTCTCTCTTAACGATTCTCTGGCATTACGATACAATGTAGGTAATCAAAATCATTATTCAAATGGCAACACTAAAAGGTTGCGCAATTTACGTTTCTTAGAGTGGTAACACTAAAAACGGGTTCCGCAAATTATAGTTCTTAGAGTGGTCACACCAAGAAACAAAGTCTTCTTGAAAACGCATCCGTGTTGATAATTTCTCCAACAACCAAATAATCCACGCATATCAAATTAATCGCCGAACTAAGCTTCCGAAATAATGAAGCAAACAATACATTCTGATACATAGATAGATGATGGATTCTTCAGCACAACTTTCCAGTAGGTATTAAAGAACAAAAATGATTATACAATACCCTACTAAAAGAATGCTCGAACGCCGAAATTTCAATATAACAGTATAATGAAAGGCAAATATATCGCGGAAATCCGGATGCAGCGAAGTAAAGGGCTGACCCGAGTGACCCCTGGCCTATTTGGTTAGGCCTCGCCAAACATAAGGCACTCTAATTGAGCCACCGTCTACAATCGAGCCAATTCACGAAATTATATCTACTTTATTAAAAATAAGCCTTTTTCGGTTGCATTTTCTACGCTACAATATGGGGCTCTTCAAAAAATGCCACAAACTGAAATTAACTCTTGACGAGGTAGACAACGCATTGGCTCCCTTGGTGTTTAATATGTCCATGGGCGACGGCCACTTAACCAGTTTGGCAATTTATCTACAAAAATATAAAATGGTACCATTACGGCTTATAGCAACGCCATCGTCTTTGAATGTTTTTCGATAGTGATTTTTCAAGTGATAGCGACGATTCCAAAGATGCTGTTGTTTTACAGATGAGTTATTATTTTATTGAACGAATGAATGACTAAAAACACTTTATTGTTTGTTACCTTTTTATCCGGGAGGTATATATAAAAAAATAGACGGATTAGAAGTAACAAATTTATTTCAGTTTAACAAAACTATACAAAAAACAAAGGTATTTAATAAACAGAACTTAACCTATAATTATATATAAACTAAGGTGTATGCTTCGAAGGTTAAAGGCTCGTAATATATTAGTGAAGCTGCCAGAGGGAAAAGCAGAGACGGACGTTTTGGGGAATAAAAATGTGGGGTGTCAGGCAACAGGCTTGAAGTTTTCATTAAGAGATAGATGTATACTAGAGGTATTCAGATGGTTTCAGATCAATTTACTTTCGGTGGTGTCAAAATTTAGATGTTGAAAGAAGTTTGATTTAGGGTTTTAGAAGTCGAAGAGTAAATGAACGAGCTTAGCTGAATTCCAAACGCAGCAGGCGGGAATTACAGGAAGGCTGGGTGCGATACGTCCCGAGCCAACTATGTGGTGATGAGCAGCCTAAACGGCAGGCCGCAGATAAGCAGCTCACTAGATGGGCGAACTTCTGACTGGCTTAATATATTTGACGGGAAGGCAGGCTAAAAGGCAGGAGACTAGCGAGTGATATCCTCAGGCGGACGAACCGCGTGGCCAAGACCGGCTAACACCGTCCAGATCATGGTTAAGAAAGGTAGACGTGCGTCGTTCCCTGATAAGGCGGAGACGGGTGTAACACCGCGGACGACAGGCAGCAGAAAAAAGCTACCAAAATGGCTGCCGTGGCACTACGATAAAAACTTCACCATGATCGCTGGCCCAATCGCAAGGTGACGGTCTTTATTGTGCCAATCCCGTTTTGGGACACACTTCGTAGAATTGAGGACGAATCAGAAAACAATAATATTGTCGTGTCACGACATTGACATAACTAACCGCTCAGGTAGGCAGGCGAGGGAACCGATTCATACTGCCTTGTTAAGGTTGCATGCGATGAATTGAACGATATTTCATAGTGAATCACTATAGTTTCAATGAAACAAATTAATAGGTTTAGAGTGTGAGAAATGTTTTAATTCTAAAGGAAACGAGGTGGTTTGGAAAAATAAGTTACTTAACGGTGGGACGTTGTGTACGAATGGGAATAGAATCGTAGTTTGAAATGGCGGGAATTTGAATGGGGATTTTAAGTGAGTAGCGTCGTAAACCACTACGTCACATGTTAATAAGTAACACAAAACACAAACTTGAGAAATCGGAGAGATTGACGCATGTCATGGGAGCGCTAATATACAATAAACTACCGAGTAGGATAACGGAGTCATCATCCGTCGGTTTATTTAAAACAGGGTTCAGGAAATGGTTAGTTGGGCACATCTTTTATAATCATGAGGATTTTATATCCCATAATATGACATAATTTTAATTTTATTAATGACCAGTGAATTTAATTGATGTAAAAATTGATGTGTAACTTTGTTATGAATAAATGATTTCTGATTTCAAAAATTTAAACTACGTTTCTAAAAGCTAGGTACAATAAATGATGTACAAAGAGCGGCCTTATCACTTAAACCGATCTTTTCTAGCCAACTCCCTAACCTAAGCAAAATATTAAAACATAATATAGTAGTGGCGGTGAATACAATAATTAATATGGAATATTCCAAGAATAAGTCATCATCAGCCAAATTCAGTCCACTGCTGGACGTAGCACACCTCCCCAAGTACGCGCCACATATACCGGTCTCCTGTCTTCCTCATCCAGCCCCTGGCGGCGAGTGTGAGTTTAGCCACGTTTTTCAGTTCACACGTATGAACAATGAATCAAGAAAAAATATTACGCGAAAACCGGACGAACTTTTTAATAGAGTTGCTAGTACCCCATTACCAAAAATTGACAACATTTTGGGTTATAAATAAAACAGAAGACGTATTAAACTTGTTAAATAAATTGACATTGACATTGCAACGCAAAATTCTACTACTTGTCAAGTATTTTGGCTATGGAAACCATAGATAAAATACAGTATCATATAGAGACAAGAGCATGCAAAGACGTCATACGTGTATGATATACAGCAGAGGCATGAAGTTACGAGATTATACGTGCATGCCACACGGGTAGGTCAATAGATAAATTATATTTTTTATACAAAGGGGATATAAAAAATAAGAACAATGCTATAATAATATCATTTTATACCTAACGCAACATATTATCTATAATTTGCGTTTGAACTTATGGGATAGTCTCTCTCATCATATCTGCACAGTGAACGTGTTAACTTAAAATAACTATAGAAAAATTACAAGAAAACCACGTCACGTCTCATATCGTGAAGATTTATGGTAATTTTTTAGTTAATTATTAATCAATAATAATTACCACCGAAAAGTTGTTTCGTTTGCACCCCACTTTCGACGTTTTGCGGCAATGGGTGCCTTAAGCATTAGTACTGTGTATTTATATCATTCCCAAAGATTATGAAAAATAGAAAATTTTATGTTTGTGTAAGTTCCTTTAAAAATTTATCGCGGCGTGAAGTTAACAAAGTCCCCAGAGACGACATCACAAAGAGCGTCGAACTTTTGAAAGAAGTTTAGTTTCAAAGGAATACACAAATATCTGTAAAATTAATTTCCGTGAAACATTTTCAAGTCGCCCGATCGCCGCCCGAGGGCGCGGCGGTGGCTACGACTGCTCGGGGTTGCCACCTTTTAAACGTACCGATGTATTTACAGATTTTGAAATAATTGCTAGTTAATAAGGTTACTTTTAATTCCATTTAAAGTATTTAGTAAAACAATTACATACATATGTAACAGCAAGGAGAGATTTGGGTAAGAAAGTACCAAATAATAACTATTTTGCTTGTGTTTCCCCTTTATTGTTCAACCTTTGATGTGACTATTCACACTGCACAGTAAGCAATGAACACCGTCCACGTGCCACTACGCCGTTTATACGAAAATAATTGCATCATTGCTACGATTACGACAATTTAGTGGGTTTATAAAATTAAACAACCTGTTGATAATGGCAATTTAATTGTAAATCGAATCATCTGTCAAATCGAATAAAAATATTATTATCTATAATGACCGTCTATGTGATATTAATGTACACTATGGTTCTTATGACGACTGTGGTGGTTATCTTGCAATACATATTATCACGTCTGTTTCCCATAGGCGTTGACAAGGACAATAAATTTACACTTCCTACGATCTTGACTTCTTTTCTCTCTTCTCTTCATAATACTATCACACTGATCTTGTATCTCTCTAAGACCATGGGTAATAAAACAGGCTCGGACTTTTGGAGGGCTTGCGTGGGGCCATGAGAAGGCCAACACATAAAGGCCCCTTGATAAATTTTATCCAAATATAGCGTAACCCTGGCCGGGAATTATCCCTTCTACACCATATAAAAATGCACTCAAGGACGAGTCCCGGCCAGTGTAGGACTATTATGGGAAATGAGAACAAAAGTTACTGGGTTATTGGGATGAACTTTTTATGAAACTAGGGATCTGAAACTATAGGGACTATGGGATCTTTGACTAGAGCATCATTGGCCCGTCGCAATTTTCAGAGTAGGTGGATAAAATGGGCAGATGGTGACTCACCATTCCCTGCATGGGCTCCAAAAAAATGGCCTACAAGATTGGCTACGGGCTAGGGGTAAAATGGGTGTGAGTGGCTAAGGGGTGTGGAGAGGAAGGTTGTAGATTCACCGAAGCTACTTCCGACGTAAGGCCATTCATTACTTCCACCCCTGGAGCTTGAGTCTTAGTTCTAGCGATCTCTACCCTGTACCGGCTGGCTAAAGCAAGGAAGCGGCGGATACGAAGAGTCGCTACTTACTTAAGACTTCGCCACAAAGGCCCCCTGCAGGATGTCTGCTGATTAATATTAATTATTATTTTTGAGTCTTTTTGTAGTTCGTAGGCTGGCAACCCTTTCGTACTGGTCCAAGTTTTTGCTATTAACATAGCTGACAGACGAACAAACAGCCGGCGGGGGCACTTTATGTAAGTTGAAAAGTTGCTCGTAGCACCGAGTCTCACATACCTTCCCGCTGGCTTTATTCGCTAACGATTTGTGTACTAGTCCGTTTGTTTACTTTCCTGTTATGCGATTTGGAGGTTTTAATTCTGACTTATGGACGCGTTATACTCGCATTAGGCTCCATGCATCCGTTTTTATCCGTGCAGGAATGGAGAAAGAATAAAATTTCTTGCGTTGGGGCGGCACAGAGAGAGGCGATAAAACAACCAATAGCCAGGTGGTAGGGTATTTTGGCTACCATCCTTGGTTTAGAGTCATCATCATCCGAGCGTTAAATCCTGGTTGCTTTCGGAGCGTTCACTCCGACGCCCAGGGTTCGTTTTCCTACTTTTTCTACTCCACTTCGTGCAGTCTCCAGCATCCCCCGTTTTGAGACCATTGGTACTCATGTTATCTTTCACAACGTCATGCCAACATTTCTTGGGCCTTCCTCTTCGACCGGGACCTGGTGGAGGCGGCATGACTAGACATTTGTTACTCACATAATTAGCCAGTCTCCGTAAAACGTGGCCGTTCCAGCGTAAGCTACACTCTTACCTCACTTAGCTTGTGTCGCTTAAGTCCAGGCCACGCTTCACTGCCATACAAAAGGACAGGTCTAATGATGGATATATAGTTTAGAGTATGCCACCATAACAACTTTGAGTTGTGTTCCGGTATTAGTGGCCAGGTTCCAGTAGCAGCGAATACGTAGCAACTTATTTGGTGTTTTTTTTTAATCGCCTTTCTCCTCCGTCATTTGCCAAGACACAGATTCTCGTCTCTTGTAAAACCTATCTTTTAAAAACTAATTTAGGGTTATAAATGGGGGAGTCATATTTACTTATTTTCTTTAAAAAAATCTTATCTACTAAGACAAGTTTCTTAAGTACTAATTTACATTTGACATTTATATCTATTTTGTTTATGCAATTTATTTGGTGTTGCAAATGTCCATAGGCGATGGTAACTACTTCCCATCAGCTGAGCCGTCTGCCTGTCTGCTAAACGCATGAAATAAGTAGTGTCTTTATTATAACTTCAATCTGATACAGGTATTTTTAACAGTCTTCTAAAATGTGGAGATTCACTATTTGACTGTAATTGTTTTTTTACGCAATTTCTCCGTCAATTGTAGATCGACATTCATTTTTTTTAATTCGAAAGAGTCACTCAAGTGGTCACTAAGTCAGAATCTGATGAGTGAATCCCAAGGAGTATCCTTGTTGAAGAGCGTGGAGCGCCTACACTTTTTCAAAAGGCAAAACTTGTATACGTGTGTCAGTAATATAATTTCTATAGGCGCTTAAAGCATCGTTTCCTTTATTTATAGGCATTCGAAATATTAGTTTTTAGTTACTATTGAAGCAACTAAAAAGTTGAAAATTTATTTGTTTAAAAAAACAAAACGACTTCTTCTAAAAAGCAAACAATAAATATTTTATATAACATCCTTCAGTCGATGACAAGTAAAACATAATAAAGGAAACAACAAAATTGCTAAATGCACCGATATACTATAATAATCCGATATACTTAAAAAAATAGATATCTATATAATCTTATACTAATGTATAAAGCTGAAGAGTTTGTTTATTTGTTTGTTTGATTAAACGCACTAATCTCAGGAACAATTAGTCTGATTTAAAAAATTCTTTCAGTGTTAAATAGCTCATTTATCGAGGAAAGGATAGGCTATATATCATTACGCTAAGACCAATAAGAGCGGGGCACCAATGAAGAATGTTTCAGAATCGGGGGATTGTATGTACTGAGCCATGTATTTCTTGGAATAACACCTGTATACAACTACATTTATGGAAGAAGACATATTTCATTTCCATGATTAAGATTTGACATAAACTCTACACAGGCAAAGTAAATGTTCTAGCAATGGTAACGTAAAAATAACATTGAAATATGAGCAGTAATATTTAAAATTAAATAAATAATTATGTAAAACAGTTATAAAATTACATTTAATCGAATACAATAAAATAAAACTTATCTTATTTGTATTGTATTCTACCCATAGTCCCTCAAGACTATAAGTAGAATACTGAGACCAGATCACCTTCTTCTATGAGCAAGGTGCCCACAAGGCTGGCTAAGTGTCCTCGCTGAACCGCCATACTCATCCATTGCTCGAGGTAAGCGCCAGCCTTCTCATCACCTGAAGAGTCAATAAGTCGTTTTGATAGGTTTTGGTAGGGGCCTCAGGCCTCAGGACCGACCCCATGGACCAAGCGTCTCGACAGCAAACGGCACAACAAACTCTTACTGAGGGTTGCATATTTGCGCCACTTGAGTGATTCAGCTGTTTCCGCCGCCGAACCGGCTGATCTAGACCAATTAATTAATTCATATTTATAATTATTGTACAGATCACGTGCAGAGGAAAACAAAATGAGACGTATATAAAATAAACAAATTATAATAAAATTAATGTAAATTAAAATTCAAGTAGCATTTGTATCTTGATTTAGATACTTAAAAAAATATTTTTCAAAATATCACTAACAAAGACGCTGTGATCCTTATGGAAACGATAACACCAATTTGCAGGCCTTTTTGTAACCTCTTTTTAGGGGCACGCTAATTTTCGAAAGTTAATCTTTAATTTTTTGTTTGTAGCTCCATTTCCAAAAACCTATTAAAAAATCAATTTCTTTATAAAGGTTACTAATTTTTTTTTTCATTTTTTAGTTTTTGTGGCAATTTTTCGATATTTTCGAAATTTCTGCGTGGCCCCAGAAAAACAGTCCTGCCAATTTGTACCTATATTCACCATGTTTTTTTTATATAAAATAAATGATTTAATTCGAAAGGATAGTAACATATAAAACCTGACAAAAGTAGTTAGCGAGTTGAAAACGCCCTAGGACATCCTCGGAGAGGTCCTAGGCACATTCGCTCGTACGCGCACACTAATTAGCCTAATTAGCGATTACACGGCTCAACCCACTCGTAAATAGCAACTGGGGGCTTTGAGGGCTTGCTGCTTGTTAAAACGACCTGTTCAGATAGTTGAGGCTAGAATATATACCTTTTTTGGCGACTGAGAGCTAAAATAAATATTAATACGTGAAACAAAATCTTTTTACGAAAATTGCGCGGACGGAGGTGTATGAAACGGACACTTATAGTTATACAGCGAAGCGACGAATGCGAATATTATTTACAAACTTTTATATATCTTGCAGTGGATGTACCTATGTATGTATGTAAGTTTGGGTGGAATCTTGCAAGTTAAATTTGACCAACTTCCCGGTTTCCAATTGAGCCGAAATTTTGCAAGCATATGTATATCACGTGACAATGCAATAATATTGTACCACGGAGCTGATCTGATGGTGGAGTCGGAAGATGGCCATAGGAACTCCTGTACTAAACAAGATAAACCCGTCGTGTTTGGGCTCGTTTTACTTGTCTTGGCTAGCACTCTGCTGCTACATGATATCCAGGATCCCAAAAGCTGGTATTTAAAAACCTTTTTGAAAAAAAACGGTTGTCTGTAAAGTCGGTTTACTGACGATAGTTGAACGTCAACGACAACGTCATAAGAAAATACTGATGGAATGGTTTCATTTTTAAAAAGAAAATTTTAATTTTGTTTGATAGATATTTTGTGTGGATATAGAGAAGGAGGTAAATGGAAATCACAATTGAATTGATCATGTTACATTTATTTGTACGCAATACAATTATGTAGCCTTGTAGACTAGTAAACAAGTGCCTTTTGGAGCAACTTTTTTCAGCAGTCTCCGAAAATTATAAATGAGGTGTCATTCGATTCGGAATGGCATCTAGATGATTTTTGAAAAAAATGAAGTTCCGCTTGCAAAAATTGTAAAAGTTATTAACAATTAACTAAAAAAAGGGGGGGTTTAGTTTTTTTGCAAATATCTCAAAAAGTAATAAAGATTTTTCAAATTTGATAAAAGATTCGAAAAGAGGAGGAAATTTCCTAAAAAAAGTCTCAACTCCCGAAACTGTAAGATCAATATCTATAATTTTCCCAGAGGGATGAAAATACGGCCGAAAACGGGTACTCTGGCTTACGCAAGCCACACCCACATCGGCCCTTTAATGAATTAATATTATTTAAACATACTAAATATGAAAATAAAAAATTGAAAAAATTCAGGCTCTAACTGAATAGATGAGTGAACAATAATCTGCTTGAATTTTTTTTTATAACATTTATTTCATTTAGTAATTCAATAGTTAATTAAATTTTTTTTTGCTTGAACATGAACATTGCAAGTGTGATAATTGTTAAACTGTAAATTTAAGATTTTTTTCCTTTCTTGAAGCAATTTTTGAAAGGCTTTAGAATAGAACCCCGTTGGAAAAATTAGAAAAAGTTTATTTTTCTATTAATCATTTTCGTTGTTCCACGCATGCAAAAAATAAAACATAAAAATGCCTATTTATACAACAAATTTGTTGTTATTTTTCTGTGTTAATTGGCACCGACTTGAATATGTTGTAGAAAGAAGTCAGTGAAATATTTATTTTTTGTCTAGTTTTTTTTTCAGTCATAAAACCACATCCACATTTCAGTGCTGAAGTCTGCAATCAACTAACCGAGTGCACTAATTCAATTGGCACCCGTTCCGGAGTGCCGACTAAAGTGAACTAATATTTGCGCAAATCATTTGAACATATTAATTTTACAATGCGGTTAAGAGTTTCGCTTTGAGAAACGCTGGCTTTTAAAAATTAACAGAACAAATATGACTTGCTGAATTTTTTACAAATCAGTCATTGTATTAATTTAAAAGAAAACTATGAAATAATGAAGATTTTCTTTAAACTAAATTTTCGACCTGTCTGATTGGGCTACGCCGTTGCCGGCTTTGTGGTACACCCTGCAACCGGGGTGTATCAAGGCCGTGCGCGGGGTGACATGGGATCTAGTACAAAGTTACTGCACCATGTCACCCCGAGCATATAGACTTGGTCTACCCCGGCAGGATTTACCACTTCATCTACAGAAGCATGGACCCGCTGTTATTCCTGCCCCTATTCCAATCCCATATCCCATATATTCTATTCATCCTATCAGATTCCTGTATCCCATCCCGAAGTGTTCACTTTCCATGAGCTGGGCCCTCTATCTATTTCCCAGCTTCATAATAGAAAAAAATGCAATATTATTAAAAGATCTTAATAACCCTCAGTGAGAGTTATATGTTTGTGCCGTTTGCTCTGGAGTCACTTGGACCGTGGGGTCCTAAGGCCATGAGCCTTTACCAAAATTGATCAAAGCGACTCTTCAGGCGATCAGAGGGCTGTTTACCTTGGGCAACGGATCAGTATGACGATCCAGCGAGGAAACGTAGCCAGCCTTCTGGGCACCTTACCCATAGAAGACGGTGATCTAGGCTCAGTATTCTACTTATAGTCTTGAGGGTCTATGGGAAGAATATAATACAAAAAGTTAAGTTTTTTTAATTGTATTATACAGGGTGGCGCAATAGAACGTGCATATTGCATCATCTTTTTCGCGGGGTAGAAAGTGCGCGGGCGGGGGGAGCCTGCATCGTTGGGTAGGCGGGCTCATAGAGTTTTAGTCACTATGAGTCACTTCGACGGGAAGCGTCGCGCATTTTGCGTGCGCGCATTTTACGAGAACTCTCGTTCATACATCGTTACTAGGCGTTTATATTGTTCTGAATATGGACTACGGCAAATTAGTGAAGCTCCGAGTGCTAATTTAATTAAAATATGGGTACAGCGTTTTGAAGAGACTGGTTCAACGTTTAAACCACAAGCAAAAGGTCGTCCAAGAACATCTAGGACCGACGACAATATTGAGAGAGTTATGCAGTCTGTACGAGGAGATCCACAAATGTCTACTCGCAAGAGATCGTCTGTCTTACACTTATCGCGACGAAGTTTGCAACGAATTTTAAACTTGGATCTTAAACTGCATCCTTACAAGCTGCAGTTAACACAAGAATTGAAAGAGTCTGACTTCGGAGCAAGGCCCACATTTGCTAATGAAATGCTTAATCGATTTTCCAATTTTGATAATATCCTTTTCTCAGATGAGGCCCACTTCTATATCAATGGGTTCGTAAACCGTCAAAATTGTCGTTACTGGAACAGTGAGAATCCCAAACTCAAGCACCAGAAACCACTGCATAGTCCTAAAGTGACAGTATGGGCAGCAATCTCTGGTAGAAGAATAATTGTACCGTTTTTCTTTGAAAATGCGCGGGGGCAAAACGTCACTGTTAATACCGAACGCTATGTTGCGATGTTGGAAGGTTTTTCGCTCCAGAGCTTGAAAATTCAAGAATAGTGAATTCTAGGACTTGGTTTCAACAAGACGGAGCTACCTGTCACACATCAAATGACTCCATGGCGGTTGTGAAACAGATGTTCCCTGGCAGACTGATTTCGAAAAGAGGTGATATCCCATGGCCCCCACGTAGTCCAGACGTGACGCCTCCTGACTTTTTTTTGTGGGGATACCTCAAGAACAAAGTCTACAGCAATAATCCGAAAAACATCGATCAGCTCAAGGAGAATATCCGTGGTGAAATGGCAGCAATTACACCAGCATTACTGAAGAAAGTTTTCAATAACTTCCGTTTGCGATTAGAGGAGTGTCGTCGTAGAGAGGGTCATCATTTAGACGATGTTATTTTTAAAAAATAAACTTCAGTTATTTCTAAATAATACCTCAGTTTTATTTTAACTATACCTTTTGTATTTATTTTTTAATCAATATTTTAAATATGCACGTTCTATTGCGCCACCCGATACATTTCTTCATTGGACTAGCTTATAATTTATGTACAAAAGATTTATATGTATGTTATTGCAAAAAAAGATCTGAATTATTAAAGACCTGAAAAATAAGAAGGAATCAAAAATAATGATACCTACCGACTTCCCTTCAAAAAACTAGTCAGAGAAAAGATATTATTAAATAAAAAGCGAAAATCTCTGCTTTAGTTCATATCAAAGGAGGTAGCGATTATAAAAAAAACTTTGAGAAACGAGACCAATGTATTCGTAATTATTATCCCTTACTACTTATGTCATAAACAATACTTATTACTCTGTATGACGGGCTGAAGTACTGTAATTTCAATATATCATGGATTAATAAAACGAAGCATGGTAATATCAGAAAAGTGGGGCCAAATTGGTATATCTGGGGTTTACCGTTTGGATTCCCATTAGAAATATTATATGCGTATCGAAACACATAACCCACATATTTGATGTGGATGTCGGCTAATTCCATGTCATATTTGACCCCATTTATAACAATGGGGGCTGTTCGAATATATAGGGTTTGGTAAAGAGTAATTGCGATCAGAAAAGACACTACGTATTGTTTTAGAACTTATCGCAGGTTGTTAGGAATGTACCCATACTACTTGACCGATTCAGGGTGAGAGGGAAGTCTTCAAAATAACACGCTTGGTCCAGTACACTCTAGGGAAGTGATTTTAAATCTGTGGGTCGCGATTCTTAGGGGAGTTGCAGAGACTTGTCGCCAGCAAAAGGGAAAGGGCAATTTAAATTTAAACTTCTTACTTAGGTACTTTCTACGCTCAGCAGCTTCTTGCAGAGAATACGGCCCTAATAATGAATATGAGTAACAAAATAGAGCAAAAAATAAACGTAGTCAATAAATTACGAACTTTTTGTCTGTCTATGAATGACCCAAGGGGGTCGTCAAAATTTTTCAACCTGTAAAGGGGTCGCGTATTCAAAAAGATTGAAATGCACTGCTCTAGAGAAATATCGTGGTTTCCAAAGTTACGTTTATGTACGATTATCTTAGAATATTCATCAGTGCATATGCACTGTGGGATATTTCAGTACACTAAAATTTTAAATTGTATAGTAAAAGACGTAACACTTGTATTATTTCTCTCCTTATAATATTTACATACAGTAATTCTAGAAGTAACTCCAATCTGTACAGAGAAATAAAATTGAAGTGTATGTTTGTAATGTCAAAATAAAAATGTGAATAAAATTAGAGGTGATAATTCGGATAATTGATTTTGAATCTCCTAATTCAAAATCAAATGTTTTTATTCAAAATAAGTTCTACTGGAGAACAATTTTTGCAGGTCATACATCTAAGTCAATTTTTTTTGTTGTAGGAGTTCAGCAGACAGGCAGACGGCCAACTTGATCGAAAGCGGTTACCTTCGCCTATGAACATTTGCAATACCAAAAGTGCTACGCATACGCTGCTGATCTTTTAAGGGAGACTAGACCCTGGTCACTAATGCAGGACGCAGCTCAAAAATTGTTATGGCGACATACTTTAGACCAGGGGTGGTAGCCATCCAGTCGGGCAAATATCTTACCACCTGGAATTTAAATCTATTTCCTACTCTATGCACATCGCTTCGCAATGTGTTATCGCTGTTCAAAGGAGAAGAAGCGACAAGAAACACCCCAGCGACACGTCTCTAGCTAAAAAAAATATTTCATCATAATTATTTACATATTATCTTAGCTACATAATTAAGAAATAACTATAATATAAATTACATACTATTGAATACAATGTAAGAAAACTTAACTTATTTGTATTGTATTCTACCCATAGTCCCTCAAGACTATAAGTAGAATACTGAGCCCAGATCACCGTCTTCTATGGGTAAGGTGCCCAGAAGGCTGGCTACGTTTCCTCGCTGGATCGCCATACTGATCCGTTGGCCGAGGTAGGCACCAGCCCTCTGATCACCTGAAGAGTCGATGAGTCGTTTTGATAAATTTTGGTAGAGGCTCATGGCCTCAGGACCCCACGGTCCAAGCGTCTCGACAGCAAACGGCACAAACAAATAACTCTCACTGAAGGTTGCATATTTCCGCCGCTTGAGCGATTCCGCTGTTTCCGCCGCCGAACCGGCCGATCTAGAAGTGTTTGGTAAATGGGATTCGGCCAACGTGTCTACGCAAGTCGCATCCCACACCAAAGGCTTGCCACGCTGCCAGGGAATTAGAGTCATTCCGTCAGGGCGCCTGCCATCATCACGTGCAATACCGTTCGGCTCCAATAGAGCCGGCACGTTAGCGGTGGCAAGCGCCCTCCGTAAGACATCATTCAGGGCGGCGTGGCGTGACCATCTGCCGGCACTGCGGCGGCAAGAAAGACCGTGGTATCCCGGGTCGATTACCTCTATACCACAGACACATGTGTGTGGTGCACATATGCGAGAACCTAAGCGCAGGTTTATAGCCAAAGAAAAGGAAGTATTATCCAATAATGTACCTATGTTTGGGGAGGGGATAGCTTGGAGCCAAAAACCAGACTCTTTGCGAGAAACGGCAAGGATGCGGGAACGTCCTGTAGAGTTAGTTGAATTTAGAAGTTCTGTGTTTAATCCTCTACATATAGGTTCATCCCAGCATCGTTGCGAATTCATGATCGTGGGAATGTCTTCACTAGGGCAGACCATTTTCCAGGCGTTTAGTGCTTCATTTAAAAAGGATGTATTGACATTATCCCAGTGTTGCATATTTTTTTTAAATAATGAGCCAGTGCTGTAGGCGGATGAAAGAAAAGCCGGTAGAGCAACGCTAGAGATTTTGCGGATGCCTAAACCTCCAAACCTAATGGGTAGGGAAGCTTGGATCCAGTTGTTGTCTGAGAGTTCTGAATTTAAAATTTTACTAAGCACATCTTAGCTTCCTTTAAAAAAAATACATATAGAATTAATATTAAATTTACTTTCCAAAGAATGAATGGAGTTGTAACAAAGGAGATTCAAAAATTGCAATTTTTAGAATATTTGTCTGCCTATCTGTCTAGATGTTCCGGCTAATCTCTGAAACGGCTCGACCGATTTTGACTGGACTTTCATTGGTGGATAGCTGATTTTACAAGGAGTAATTGGAGCTACTTTTAAAATTAGAGTTAAGCGAAAAAAATCCACCCGCACGAAGTCGAGGGGACAGCTAGTAATAGTTAAAATTATACAGACCAAACCTAGCAGCAAGAAGATTGGTTCATCTGTTCATTATTTACTCTATGACGTCGGGTGCCCATTGTTTAATGTTATAGCTTTTGGGTATCGCAGAAAAATAATCATATATATGCATGATTTATTCTTTGGCTGGTCAATGTGTGGACTGTAATAAAATATATGAATTATCACAATATAATGTTTTTGGTCCTTATTGAGCTACATAGGACAATAACCATAGATAATTAATTTATCTATTGTTCGGGTGTAGATATATCTTTTTTTAATTTATTAAAAAAAAAGTTCTTGTGGATCACATCAAATTATGTCGTATAACTTCCCGTTTTTAATACTTAAGTACATTTTTTATGTAGTATATTATAACTTAATTTAAATCATTGGATTAACCAATTTTTGTATTAAGTCTTACGTTATTTACCACCGTTATCTAAAGCACATTATATATACCAAAACCTCACACAAGATATTCACGCGTCAGAGTGCATCTCATATTTGTACTTGACTTATAGGCTTGAATAATGATTGAATGCTCTCGCGCTCTCTCGTACAGTGGAACTCTTGTCTGGAGTCTGGGAAGATGTTTGGCCTGTCAGATTTGTCTGGCTCATTGGAAAATATTTTAAAATATTATACGTGATAATAAAATGCCCTAAGTTGCCACATTTTTTTTAAAGTGTCTGTCAAATGTTATAGCCCTCAAGAAGTGTCTGGCAACTGTATATCTTTGTTTATAACAATATCAGATATGGCATATGTAAAAACTAGCCTTGCTACTTTGACGTAAGTTAGCATGGTTTTTTCACCACCTTTCATACCTGCTGCCTGAAAAACGGCCCCGCTTTCATTTAAGCGAGTATCCATTCCTTTCTAAGTTTACGTTAAACTACCGAACCTAAAAATTTCATCTTTCCTAAAATCACTCAAGTCTGGGGTGACTCGGATCTCACTCTATTATTATATTTAGGTATTAGGTCTAGTCTAGTTCTGGTTTACTACATTCAGTTAGTATTAAATATTTAATCGTGTCTACTATACTCATAACATTACGATATTTAAATAATTCTTTATAAATTATAATTGCCTTTATGTTTAGATTAAATATTCATGGCTACTATGGTTTTTAATAAACGTAATAAACTGAAGATTGTATATATCCCTTAAATATGTTTTCGATAATATTGTTTTGAGTTTTCGCGACTTGTATACATAATAAAACTACGTTTTAACGGTTTTAAGCGCTGTAAATTATTTGATTTTGGTTATTCCGACGTTTTGGCCGCCTTTCAGTGGCCGTGGTCACGGACGACAAAGATGACAATTGTCGACGAGTATTGTTAAAGTTTTATTTAGCCTACCGCCAACTTTTTCACTTTAATTATTTAGTTTTAATTTTGTTCATGGTTATTATTTACCGCTTCACAACATGTTATGGCTTGAAGAACGAATAATTAATGAACGTCGGAATAACCAACATTAAATAAATTATCGCGCTTAAAACCGTTAAAACGTAGTTTTATTATGTTTTGGATGTTCGACCATAACTACTTAACCGTAATTAACAACCGGATCTAGGCAACGTAAGCGTAATGTTTTATATATGCCTGTATGAAGAGCTCTAGAAGGTATATATGTAGAAAAAGGACTGTTAAGGTGGTAGGGGCACATGCCCAAACCACCTTTGGATAGATTGGAGCATGGATGAAAATAGAATCACAAAACTAGTGTATGACAGTATTGTGAATGATAGAGTTGGTACCGGTAGGTCACGACGTACCATGACCAAATAACAGAAGTGTTAAAACGAGGTCAGGTAAAAAGCATATCAAATAAACGTGCATGTATGAAGAGGTTAATGAAAGTAGATGAAGTAAAAGTTATCTGTCAGGCTCATTGCAAGTGGAGATCCATAGCCTCTTCTTACCTCCATGAGAAGCAGGCGTGATAATACGTTTCATACAAAACACACTTTTTTAAGGTTCGCCTTAATTTGAGTTACAATTTTTGAAGTCTAGATTCAAACGATCTATTTTTGAAATTATCTTTTGTGTTGCATTTTGTGTTTGTTTATAAGAAAACCTTCATGCACCATTGGTGTACTGGACCATTCGAGCGAGAATTCATGGGTGATTTTAATAGATAAGATAAATACAGAAATGTCACATGTATTTATATTTGCGAACAGCTTACCATGTACTTATATAGGTGTATATTGTTGACAATCAAACTTAGTCTAATCTGGACTTAGGCTCCTTGGATTTTTGGTCTCCTGATTTTGTTATTTCCCTTATATCTCTGTTGCGGACAGAACAGGGGGGACAGGGGGGTGCCCTGACCTTTCCCCCGGAACTCCTATACCCCAGGCCCCGCTTGTCGCAAATATGTAGCTCGTCCGATTAGCAGCAAAGCGTCTGTTTAAAAGCAGTAGCTGTGCCCGCGTCTCGTCAGCGAGGATTTTTTTTAAAGTAAAAGAAGTTGCCTAAGCGCAACATCCAGACAGAGAGACAAATATTTTAAATTATTTTTTAACATAAGTACCGGTATATACTGTCTTATAAGTTTAGTAAAAAGCTGTTATTTTGGCATTACATGTAGGTAAGTCTATAAACTGGTTCTAACTCAATATAAATAAGATCAGGGCTTTTTTTGTGGGGGCACGCAGAGCCTTTAAAGGAAATTTCGAAAATATGGAAATAATTTGCAATGAAAAGTGAAAAAAATCGAAATGTGTGCTGGAACACATATTAGAAGTGAAACTTCAACGGACAAGTGGAAAAATGAATGGCAACGGATAAGTGTAAAAATTAATCGCAACGGACAAGTGGAATGGTATGGTATAGAATGGTATTCATCGATATCAAAAGACATTACTTCGTACTCAAGACTGCTTCAATACCTTTATATAACTTTATAAATTATTCAATTCGGACATTCCATTCAAAAGATGTCACGAGTTTAAAAATGTAAGTATTAGAACACGCGGCCGTGACGCTTTTTCGTGAGCGAAAAATCGTAAGACCCCCTATAGAAGTTCTGTAGAAATTTCACTTCAAATAACATTTTTTGATAACTAAAAAAAAAGGTTTTTAAATAGGTTTTACGAAGTGGAATTACACAAAAAATTATAGACTTACACAACTTTCGAAAATGAGCGTGCCCCCAAAAAAGAAGTGACAAACAAAGGCTTGAATAAGACTGTATTTGTTTGTACACTATAACGCATTTTGGGATACGGGATTCAGTGTTTAAAATTAGAGAATAGAGTGTCTACTGTATTCTGTACGAGTGTTTTGTCTTTGGACCTACGGTAAGGTCCGAAACAAGCTGGGGAGCAAATGAGTCGTGGTCCATTTGGGCCAAATTGTCCGTGGCCGGCATCCGTCTGTTCATGCTCTCCTAGTACTTAAACCCGGTAATTTGTTGTTTTTGTTTGAAATAACTGGTAGGTAAATAAATATTTGTTTATGAAAGCATAAAAACATATTTTTGAATTTGATAATTTAAAACTTTTAAATATACTTAGTTAATTATATTAAACTGCCTAAATGTGTTTTATACAAAACGTATTGACAGTTCTGTAAACATATTTAGCGGCAAATTTTGCGTTGTGCAAGACGCTAATTGTGTTTAAGGGTGTTAAATACGTTTTGTGTTTCTTAAATAAATTTAAGCAACCTTATTTATGCAAGCGGCACTTAATATATTATATTATATACATCAAAATGTAATATTTTCTTAAGTTTTCACGACTTGTTTACTTTAATCAAATTACGTTTTAACGTTTTTATGCGCGGTAATTTATTTGATTTTTGTTATTCCGACATTTCGGCGACTTTTCAGTAGCTGTGATCACGGAAGACGAAGATGTCAAGTGTCAATGAGTAATGTTAAAGTTTTATTTAGCCTACCGCCAACTTGTTCATTTTAATTATTTAGTTTTAATTTTGTTTATGGTTATTATTTAGTATTTACTCTATGGGAGCCTAATCTAATTTAGCATCGCTTCGCAACATGTTATGACTTCAAGAGAAGAAGCAGCGCAAGAAACTCTTCAGCAAACATGCCTAGCTCTAATATTTTATACAATATTGTTACGAGTTGCAGGACCCGAATTAAAATGCCGTTGGAATTATTATAGCATTTATTAGAACTATACAAAAACGTATAACGTTTAAAGATTATAATACACAATGGGCTGTTTTTCTAATCACAAGTTTTAAACACGAAGTAAACAAAAGAAGCAAAAATGCCAAAAAGGTATAAGTCAATTTTTTTTTATCGATCAGCGAAACCTACATGAAAATTGGCACTTTTATTTTTTAATAAAATCAATGAAACGAACGCACGGACGCGCAACTTAGTAAAAGTGGACATTTTAATTGTGGGAGTTCCTTTGTCTTGATTCACACTTAAAGGTACTACAAATTTATATTTGCTATCTTAATTTTATATATATTCCTTATGCGAAAGAAATAAGGTCGCGTATATTTTTTTCGTACAAATTAAGAAGCAAATATATGTTTGTAAGTTCTGTAAATTTCAATGAAACAGTGCTAATTTTTTTTCAATGTTAAGAAAAATCAGTATCTCAAATTTTCATCGTAAAGTTTTTATGGACTTCAGGAAATTTATTAAAACAGTAAGCTAGTAAAGCCTAATTTTGTCGATTTGTAATTAATAATCGATATAAATATTTATACATATAGTTTTCAAGATTTTTCACTAGTGTCACAGAATATATCAAAATTTAGCATAATGTTAAATGACTGTTACATATATGAAGAAGACTTAATTTGCCTCAAAAATCTTCATTTAAACTTAAAATATTTAATATCATACCTTTTTAAAGCATATTTTAAATAAACATAAAACATAAATAAACTACATGATTCATTTTTGATAACGAACATATTGATGTGTTTTTATATGCATTAGAAAGACTTTTTAACCGACTTTGAAAAAAGGAGGAGGTTCTCAATTCGTCGGGATCTTTTTTTTTTTGCTTTTTTTTATGTATGTTCGCCGATTACTCCGTCATTTATGATCCGATTTACGTCATTCTTTTTTGTAAATATCAAGTATTGCCCTCTAAACGTATATAAGGTGTCGATAAGCAGTTTATCAACTGGCTCCCATTTCTTATACTATCAATTCATTTCCCTAGCTACTAATTACAATTGAAAATACATGAACTTCACACAAGTACTTCTAATTTATACCAATGGTAGTAAGGTAAGAGAATGCATCGTTAAGCATAGAAAGTAGAAAAAAGATTTTATATGTTTCATTTCAGAGAGTGCAGTAGTACTGCTTGGTCATCTTCAGACAAGTATGCCATCGTTTCACAGTGGAAACACCATCAGTGCGAACGAAACCTTTTGCCTCTACGTTCCTTCTGCGTACGGCAGAGTTGTGGAATACACTACAAGAGTCCGTGTTACCCGGAAAGTACAATCTGAGTGTTTTCAAGTCTCGTGTGAATAAATGTTTGTTAGGTAAGTGTGCTCCATCTTCCAACCCATCATCGTCTTATAGTAGATGTGATCGTAATCATAGTACTCGAACTTATTTATCATAAAAAATATGTAGAAAATATATATTCTTTTTATTTTAATTTAATTTAATTTACGTTCTTTCTATTTTAATCCTTATCTGTTCTATTCGTATCTTATATTATTTTTCTGTGCTCGCATATGACACTAATGGCCCTAGCGGAAGATCATCGCTGGTTAACTTAGCCGGCAATTTGCAGAGCTTGGATCTACGTTCGCTTGGTTTTATTTTTATTAAGCGCTTTTTACAGCGCTATTTTTGTAAATTAATAGTAGTTCTAATCGTTATCTGAGAAGAAAGAAAGAGAAAATATTATTTTAATATTTTCTCTTTCTTTCTTCTCAGATAACGATTTGTGTTTGTTTTACTGTACTTTTCTTAACTGTGTCGATCGGTGATGAACGCTGGGTTCGATTATGCTAATATAGCGAATTGGAAACGCATTGTTCGAGATTTATGTCGAATGGTTTAAATAATTCTCCTCTAACATTATATTTAATGAAATCTTTTTTCATTATTCTTGAAAAAAGGTCATTTTGTATTTTTAGAAGCTTTTATTTAACTTGCAATGAATGTACCTATGTATGTATGTAAGTTCGGGTGGAATTTTGCAAGTTGAATTTGATCAACTTTCCGGTTTCCGATTGAGCTAAAATTTTGCACACATATGTATGTCGCGTGAAAATGCAATAATATGGTACCATGGAGCTGATTTGATGATGGCGTCGGAAGGTGGACATAGGAACCCCTGCACTAAACAAGATAGACCCGTCGTGTTTAGGCTCGTTTTACTTGTCTTGGCTAGCACTCTGCTGCTACACGATATTCAGGATCTCAAAAGCTTATATTTAAAAATCTTTTAAAAAAACATTTTTTTACGAGATTCATTTACCACGCCTTGAAGACAGAACAAAAGAACAAACTGATATTTACATATATTTTTTTATAAAGTTTCTAAGAATAATGGGTATTTAGAATTGAAAGATGTTTATTCTAAAGAAAACATTTCCTTTCCTTTCTGTCTTATCTCGTGATTGAGACATCGGCCCTAAATTATTTTATATGTGCGGCCGCGATAGAAGGGTGACTTTCCTCGCCACCAGTCCACCGCCACCTCGCGATCGTCCCCCGGGGGTCCACACACTCACCAGGATATGCTTATGAGGATTAAATTGAATTATAATATAATTCACACCTGCGGTTTATAACCTTTCGGCATTTGGAAATCTTTTGTTTTCTTTATGTCGAGTAGACATATTGTATTTGTAAAGTATAAAGCAATGCCCCAACGGAGGGGTGAGGCAGTCGAGCGACAACCAGCCGCGAGGCAAGACTTGTGTACATTCGATAATCTATTTAGTGACGGACTTTGCGCATCTTATTGAATAGTGCATTACGTTTGGACTGATTGTGTTCAGTTATATTTGTACCTGTGTTATATGTGTTTGTATAGTTCTAATAAAATCTATAGTAATTCCAACGGCATTTTAATTCGAGTCCTGCAACTCGTAACAATATCATCATCAATCACATATCGCAATTATGTTACATTATATGTAATTTTTATGCATGTGGTAATGTGTATTTTTAACAATAATTAAAACAGATTTCTTACAAAACAGTGTTTTAATACTATTGACTGGAATATCCACTAAAACTTTTCGTGTTCGTCCTATTCGCCTATAGCCAGGACGCGGGAAACGACCGCCGCTGACTCCGCATGTCAGAAGAATTAACATGAGTCAAAATAAATGATCTTATTATGCCTAGTGAAGTTAAATAAATAAAGGTTATCCAATATGTGGTCACATCCGCCCCTTTATGCAGTAATTAATAACAAATAATTATCGGGATAATTAGCTTAATTTGAACCTCGAGCAGGGTTCGCGTGGTCGGCATTGCGATTGGAGCGCGACGGACAGACGGTTGAGTCGTGATTAACGCATATTTTTGATATCCGCTTACCAATTACGTTTTTTTAATTGCACGAGTTCAGCAGACAGGCGTCGGCCCTCTTGATTGAAAGCGGTTACCATCGCCTATGGACATTTGCAACACCAAAGATGCTACAGATGCGCTGCTGTTCTCTTAAGGGAGATTGGAACCCCGTCACTAATGCCGGAACACAACTCAACATTGTTATGGCAGCATACTTTAGAACAGGGGTCGTAGCCATCCACTTTAGCAAATACCCTACCACCTGGCTGTGGGTTGTTCTGTCGCCTCTTACGACAGGCTGCCAGGCCGTTGTAAATTGTATTCTTTGTCCGTTCTTGCACGGATAAAAAGGCAGCATACAGGCAGACCAGGTCAGGTGGGTCCTAATGGAAAGATGTTACCATCGCCTATGGCCTTTTTTAACACAAATGGTGCTACCAATGCGCTGCCCCTCTCTAAATGGAGACTGATGTCGGAACACTAATTTTTATCCGTGCAGGAACGGAGAAAGAATACAATTTCATAGAGCCAGGTGGTAGGGTATTTGCCCGACTGGATGGCTACCACCCTGTTCTAGAGTATGCCGCCATAACAACCTTGAGTTGTGTTCCGGCATTAGCGACCAGGTTCCAGTCTCCCTTAAGAGAGCACCAGCGCATTTATAGCACTTCTGACACAAGTATAACCCGACTTTCCCCGACAAATGATCGAGGGACATTTGCGGAATGAGGGATATTTCTGGCATGGTAAAACAATTTATATAATTTTTGTATGTCTGATAGAGAATCATGTGAAAATTACTGAAGATTCAAATTCAAAAACTCCACAAACACGCAGTTAGCTTGTATCCCGGATAACTTAGGGTTCTTTTTATCCTTATAAATGACGTCATTTCCATAAGTAGACAAATATAGCCAAATAGCTGCGTGGTTAACGCTAACGAAGTTTCGCGGGTACTACTTCAAGAATAAAGATAATCCAAATTCGACATCTATTTATATATATATATAAAAGAAAGTCGTGTTAGTTACACTATTTATAACTCAAGAACGGCTGTACCGATTTGGCTGAAAATTGGAGGGGAGGTTAGAGCTTAGAACCAGGAGACGGACATAGGATACTTTTAATCCCGTGTGAACCGGTAGGTGGCGCTGAGATCGGGTTCTAGAATCCTCCTAATCACCTGGACCGATTTTCGTGATTTTGTTTTTGTGTGTTTGAGTGGGTTCCCGGATGGTTTAGATTCGCAATTGGAACCGGTAAGTAGCGCTGGGATCGGGTCTTAGATTTTATTTTTTTAGAGCAGGACAACGTCTGACGGGGCGGCTAGTATTTATAGTAAATAAAAACCTGCAAAGAAATTAGAGACACATAAAAATAGACTATAAAGAAGTACGTTGTACTATTCATACCTTTCATTGATAGTTCCGACATCGGAAAGTCGCATTTTGTATTCATGTCATTATACGGACTCGTTTCCATTGTCATCCGACTTTTAAATTACGTTGGTGTGAACTAGCGATTGTAATATAATAATAAAACAAATAACAAACAACCCATAAACACCTCACTGTCTCACGGTCTCGGTCTTCACCAAGGCGGATTAGCGGATGTTACATGTTATTTCGGTGTGCAGGTTTCATCACGGTGTTTTCCTTCATCGTCAGTACGCGGTAATTATAAAAATATGCACATTAGGAAGCAAAACTGCATACGTATTCCATGCTTTCTAGCTAGGATTTCGAACGATTAGGACGTGAGTGTGTTATCACTAAGCATTCATGATATTTTTCGATCATTATTTTCGATGTCCTATGCATAAAGTAAAAAATAATGCCAAAATTAAACTCATATCCTGCCAGGATCACCAGGATCTAACAGGATAACTCTAAATTATACGTACAATGAAGTTGCGCATACGATGATATACTACGATTTTAGTTTGTTGTTTATAATTACTTTTAGTTCCTATTAAGACTAAAAAATAAGAAAACAATGTTGATAGGTTTAAAAATAACTAAAAATACACGCTTTAAAAACTCTAATTAATAAATTGGAAATAAAGTGCGTTCTACAGTATGTTTATAATAGTTTTTTGATGTCAAGCACCCCACACTTTTCATAACAACACTCTTGAACCAACGATTCATACTTAAAAAATATGTTCTATTGTATCTCTCTACAGACCACGGGCCATAAAAATAGCCCGGACATTTGGAAGGTTTGCGTGGGGTCATGGGAGGGCCAACACGTAGAAACCCCTTGATAAATTTAATGTAAATGTGGCGTGTCACTCACCGGCGATTATCCCCGTCTACACCATATAATAATGCACCCAAGACCCGGCCAGTGTAGTATTATTGTGGGAAATGAGAACAAAAACTACTGGGCTATTAGAGTGAACGGCTCGTGGTCTGTCCGTCACAGTGTTCGGGAAACATGGAAAAATGAGCAGACAGTGACCCGCCATTTCCTGCATGGGCCTCCAAAAATGCCATAGAAGGCAGGGGCAACACGGGTGTGAGTGACTAAGGGGTGTAAAGAGGTGGACTGCAGGTTCACCGAAGCTACTTCTGACATTATGCAATTTATCCCTTCTACCCCTGGAGCTTGAGTTTTAGCTTCTTCACTCCGTGCTGGCTGAAAGGGTGTTGCCTTAGCCTCCGGAGTCAGGTCAGAGGTGTCACTACTCACCTAAGGCTTCGTCACAAAACCTACGGGTATGTCCTTGTTATTATTATTATTGAGTGTTTCCATTTCTTAATTAAATTAAAATCGTGGCACAATGGGCATAGTAACAGCAAACTTTATCGGTTCCCACGGCGCTGTATAATTTAATTCGGCCGGCAATCCGGCCGATACGAGCCGTGCTCATGCCGATTGCCTGCCATTACCGATTACCGATTCTAGAATTGTTTCAACATTATCGATAATGATTCTTTCGATTATTCAATTGCATCGATTCGTGTTTAAAGACTGCCTTAAATAATTACTTAAATTCACTGCTTGACATTTCAACGCACCGCCCAAACTACTGGGACTAAGACCGTGAAAATATGCATGCAATTTTTTTTTACTCGTATACTATAGATGCGTATTAAGAAAGGATTTTTGAAAATTTATTTGAAAGCGGTTACCATATGGACATTTGCAACACAGAAAGCACTACAAATGCGCCGCTGCTCTCTTAAGGGAGACTAGAACCTGGTCACTAATTCCGGAATACAACTCAAGGTTGTTATGGCGGCATACTCTATACCAGGGGTGGTAGCCATCCAATCGGGCAAATGACCTACAACTTGGCTGTGGGTTGTTTTGTTGCCTCTTACGACAAGCCGCCCGGCCGCAGGAAATTGTATTCTTCTTCCGTTCTTGCACGGAGACATCCACCTAACCACCTCTAAGAGTACGTTTTGTAAACCTCAGTTAAGACATTGCGAATGACGTGCAGTGCAGAGATCATCTAGAGGGCAAGGAAATGCCTCCAAGAAGCTGGGAGTGCTCGACCGGTCCAAGCAGTACTTCATACCGCAATAATGCTTTGTGCTTTATAAATCCCAGGTGAGGTCGCATATGGAGTACTGCTCACACCTTTGGGCTGGAGCTCCCGCCTACCCGCTTAACCCCCTGACCTGTATTCAACGTCGAGCCGTTCGCGTTGTCAGCGATTCCGAACTCTCAGACTGCCAAGATACTCTTGGTCTTCGGAGAGACTTCGTGTGTCGTGACTTGCTTATTCTACTCTCTGTAGAATCTCCATTCTACAGAGAGATTCTTCGGAATGGTTTTTTCGTCATCTTTGTACCACCGCAGTGCTCGCTATCGGCTGAGCGTACACCCCAACTTCTTTGAGCCACTTCTCTCATGCACTCACGCAACGATTCTTTATAACGTTTCTCTTGGGTATCATGGGGTTTTGGAATGAGCTCCCAGCTGAGATTTTCCGAGCGTTAAAATTTCTTTGAGTTCGGCAGCGCATTGAGAAACGCTCTGGTGTAGTAAATTTTTAATATTTAAGTTAAACTTTACTACAACTAAGCTAAATTTACTACAACTAAGCTAAAGTTCATAGGCAACAATTACCGCTTTCTATCAGGTGAGCATGTGTGTGACCATGTTTGCGGCATATTCGAAATTTAAAAAAAAGCCACAAATCTTCAATCCCTTGAAGAGATTGTTGATCGCTTAAAAACATTTGAGTGTGGTTTGTGTATTGAGTACCAGTAAATGAGACCTGTATTGGATTTAGGTATACCGAAGTTAGCCGATACCATTTGTACGTTCCCACGAAACGGAGTTTAAATGCTCTGGTTAACGCAGACTAACCACAATCTAATTTTACTAAATACCCTATTGTTAGTTTATTGCACTTCTAGAGGTACAGGCAAATATCCTGCCCTGAAAAAATAAAAATCTAGGACCCGATCTTAGCGGCATCTACCGGTTCCAATCGTGAAACTAGACTATCCGTGGACGCACTCAAACTAAGAAAGAAAAAAACTTTATTTGCAGAAATAGCGACGTACTTACTTTCTTTATACATTTTTATATACAGGGCATATTTTGAAAATTTATACGCTGCATTTTCAGCAAACAAGGTTTGCACACAGCATATTGCTGTGCCGGAATTAGAAACGCAATGATTTCACCAAAATCGGTAAAGTCGTTCTCATGTTATGCGAGTACATATATTTATACGATTCATTTTTATACATATAAATTTTAACGAGTTTATTATTTCTTCTAAGTCGTTCTCTCACTGCTGAGGATGCTGCGTGTCGTTGATGGCAGTGAATAATTGCTGTCCCTCGTTTTCTTCTGAGCACGGTCAATCTAGTCAATCCACATATTTGGAGATCTAACACGAGGTCTCTTGCTATAAACTTTTCCCATGACTAGAAGTCTTTTCATATTGTCGGGGTTCATGCAGGCTGTATGGCTTAAATACTTCAGTATTCATTGTCGACCTACTGCACTGGCTTTAAAACTGTGTAGGCCAATTTGCATACACGCTCCCGTCTACCTGCGTAATTACACCTGCACAAGTAGACCAGTTGACTGTAGTGCGTTTGGCAGCCTTGATGGTTGGTTCTTAGATTTTACTACTAGCTTAAATTTGCTGGGCGTCATTAAAAAATACATATGTACCCAAGTACACATACACACGCGTACATCCATGTTTAATTAAACTTTGTAAACTTTTCTGAATTTTAAACGCAGAAAGTACTCGCAGTGCCTCGTACGATGATGTGCGAAATTATTGCTTGCAACGTTATTGCTGTAACATATTTGACAGGCGTTCCTGTTCCCACTTCGCAGGATATAAAACATTTTTACTTTTATGATTTATAAATCACAAAGATAGCCTATGTCACTTGGGAATAATGTAGCTTTCTATTGCTGAAATAATTTGGAAATTGGATCAGTAGTAAATACTGAAGATTACCCCGAACATCCAAACTCACAAACATTACCTCTTCATAATATTGGTATAGAAGTATAAATTCATTCAAGCCTTACCATTGGTTGAATTTTGACATTACTTTTATGAAATTGATAGTAAGGCATATGAAATATCGCACACTTATAGGTTATATACAGAAGGAGAGGTTTAAACAGTGTAGCCTTGGCGAAATCTATGATTATAGAAGTAAAGACTTTGACATTAATTATTATGGTCGAGCTTCGAACTCGGGCGACCACTAGTTTACAGAAAACTGAATTGTGACGAGTCGTTGCTGGAATAAATAACCCGTTCATTTCCAATATATGTCATTTGAAATATAATATTTACATAGCCAGAAGTAATAATAACTAATATATGATAGGATTTAAAGGGATTAAAATATGTACATTTTAGTGACGACTTTTCTCTTTATCTCATGTGACATCAAATTTGTCAATGCTAATCTCTAAATCTCGCCTGCCAGGCAGTTGGCGAAAAAGTATGTTTCGACACAACTGCAAAAATGTGGTCGGTCTGCTGCGACCACCGAGAGCGATCCATAACCGTGACGTGGCGTTGACATGGGGAAATACACCGGAAAATTGATACGTTATAACTTTTACCTATTATATTATATATTACTCTATTATTTCACCCAATAATTTCTAACTCAAGTTATAATTTGTGCGACAGCATCATGACTTTACTGTAAGTATAATTTTGTCATGAATCTTTTGTCAAAATTTCTTTCCTTTCTTTACTTTTATTGTGTCTCTATTAAATATGCACTATTTGCTACAACTCCATAAATTCTTCAAAAGTCATTCTGTAATATACTTTTGTATAAAATTTATAAAACAAAAAGAACATGAGATATAAATAGAATAATAAATATAAAGAAAATAAATTTTTAGCTAGACGTGTTACTGGGGAGTTTCTTGTGGATTCTTCTCCTTAAAGGCAATAACACGTTGCGAAGCGGTGTACATAGACTAGGAAGTAAAATTAAATTTTAACCTATATGTATGACCTTCAAAAAGTGTTCTCCAGTGGATTTGTGGGGATTCCCGGACGCTTCGACCTTCGACCCATTTTTGACTTTCTACACTTTCTACAATAATAGAGACCTTAAATGATGTAATATATAAATTTCTCGTGTTGCGCTGTTTGTTACCAAACTCCTCCGAAACGGCTGAACCCATTTGTATGAAATTTTGTGTGCATATCTGAGGTGTGAGAATCGGCCAACATCTATTTTTCATACCACTAAATGTAAGGGTGGGCCACCCTACAACCCCTAAATATTTATTTTTATTTTGGTTTTTTTATGATTCGGCATTAAAAAATACATACAGACCCAAAATTTTCACCCACTATTTTTTAATATCGATATTAGTATTTAAATATTTTCTACTGGGATGATTAAGATTCAAATTTGAACCAGGTAGATGGCGCTGCAATCGGGTACCAGAATTTAGGTGTTTTTTTGTTGTTGTATGTGTTCAAGTTTGTCCCGGAATGGTTTAAATTAACGATTGGACCCATTAGGTAGCGCCGCGATACTCCTGAACGATGGGCCTCCTGATTTTGATGAAAGTTTTCTTCAAGTGGATTTGAGAATAGATCAGATTAACATTTGGTCCCCGTAGATGGCGCTGGAATCGGGTTCTAGATTTTTATTTTTTAAGGCAGGAAAACGTCTGCCGGGTACAGCTAGTAACTATATATACGTATATAGTCAAGGTCGCGAAATCTATAAGTGGGGGAACTCTATATACCTCTCATTATCACACCCAGTCCATACAAAATTTACCATGTCAAGAATCGAATCCGGATCCTCTGCATTCAATGAGGTAGGTCAGCACAGTCTCAGCAGGCTCAACTACAGAGTTCGTCAAATAAAAAATTAAGTAAGATAAATAAATACACGATGTGCAGCCAGAGTACATTTAAAAACAAACGATTAAACGAGCCAAGTCGGGCGAGTTACAAAGGCATCGCGATGAATTGGATTTCATCGCAAGTATTCCAGTCATTTTGAAATTACAGCTCCTCGCTGCTGTTGCGTTCCACTGTAGTAACGACTTTTTTATGCAACAACGCACAGAGCGACATAGACGCTACGTTTCTATTACTCACTAATATTGTCTGCGAAATAGACGCTACGTTTCTATTACTCACTAATATTGTCTGCGAAATAGACGCTACGTTTCTATTACTCACTAATATTGTCTGCGAAATAGACGCTACGTTTCTATTACTCACTAATATTGTCTGCGAAATAGACGCTACGTTTCTATTACTCACTAATATTGTCTGCGAAATAGACGCTACGTTTCTATTACTCACTAATATTGTCTGCGAAATAGACGCTACGTTTCTATTACTCACTAATATTGTCTGCGAAATAGACGCTACGTTTCTATTACTCACTAATATTGTCTGCGAAATAGACGCTACGTTTCTATTACTCACTAATATTGTCTGCGAAATAGACGCTACGTTTCTATTACTCACTAATATTGTCTGCGAAATAGACGCTACGTTTCTATTACTCACTAATATTGTCTGCGACATAGACGCTACGTTTCTATTACTCACTAATATTGTCTGCGAAATAGACGCTACGTTTCTATTACTCACTAATATTGTCTGCGAAATAGACGCTACGTTTCTATTACTCACTAATATTGTCTGCGAAATAGACGCTACGTTTCTATTACTCACTAATATTGTCTGCGACATAGACGCTACGTTTCTATTACTCACTAATATTGTCTGCGAAATAGACGCTACGTTTCTATTACTCACTAATATTGTCTGCGAAATAGACGCTACGTTTCTATTACTCACTAATATTGTCTGCGAAATAGACGCTACGTTTCTATTACTCACTAATATTGTCTGCGACATAGACGCTACGTTTCTATTACTCACTAATATTGTCTGCGAAATAGACGCTACGTTTCTATTACTCACTAATATTGTCTGCGAAATAGACGCTACGTTTCTATTACTTACTAATATTGTCTGCGAAATAGACGCTACGTTTCTATTACTCACTAATATTGTCTGCGACATAGACGCTACGTTTCTATTACTCACTAATATTGTCTGCGAAATAGACGCTACGTTTCTATTACTCACTAATATTGTCTGCGAAATAGACGCTACGTTTCTATTACTCACTAATATTGTCTGCGAAATAGACGCTACGTTTCTATTACTCACTAATATTGTCTGCGACATAGACGCTACGTTTCTATTACTCACTAATATTGTCTGCGACATAGACGCTACGTTTCTATTACTCACTAATATTGTCTGCGAAATAGACGCTACGTTTCTATTACTCACTAATATTGTCTGCGAAATAGACGCTACGTTTCTATTACTCACTAATATTGTCTGCGACATAGACGCTACGTTTCTATTACTCACTAATATTGTCTGCGAAATAGACGCTACGTTTCTATTACTCACTAATATTGTCTGCGAAATAGACGCTACGTTTCTATTACTCACTAATATTGTCTGCGACATAGACGCTACGTTTCTATTACTCACTAATATTGTCTGCGAAATAGACGCTACGTTTCTATTACTCACTAATATTGTCTGCGACATAGACGCTACGTTTCTATTACTCACTAATATTGTCTGCGACATAAACGCTACGTTTCTATTACTCACTAATATTGTCTGCGACATAGACGCTACGTTTCTATTACTCACTAATATTGTCTGCGACATAGACGCTACGTTTCTATTACTCACTAATATTGTCTGCGAAATAGACGCTACGTTTCTATTACTCACTAATATTGTCTGCGAAATAGACGCTACGTTTCTATTACTCACTAATATTGTCTGCGACATAGACGCTACGTTTCTATTACTCACTAATATTGTCTGCGACATAAACGCTACGTTTCTATTACTCACTAATATTGTCTGCGACATAGACGCTACGTTTCTATTACTCACTAATATTGTCTGCGACATAGACGCTACGTTTCTATTACTCACTAATATTGTCTGCGAAATAGACGCTACGTTTCTATTACTCACTAATATTGTCTGCGAAATAGACGCTACGTTTCTATTACTCACTAATATTGTCTGCGACATAAACGCTACGTTTCTATTACTCACTAATATTGTCTGCGACATAGACGCTACGTTTCTATTACTCACTAATATTGTCTGCGACATAGACGCTACGTTTCTATTACTCACTAATATTGTCTGCGACATAAACGCTACGTTTCTATTACTCACTAATATTGTCTGCGAAATAGACGCTACGTTTCTATTACTCACTAATATTGTCTGCGACATAGACGCTACGTTTCTATTACTCACTAATATTGTCTGCGACATAGACGCTACGTTTCTATTACTCACTAATATTGTCTGCGACATAAACGCTACGTTTCTATTACTCACTAATATTGTCTGCGAAATAGACGCTACGTTTCTATTACTCACTAATATTGTCTGCGACATAGACGCTACGTTTCTATTACTCACTAATATTGTCTGCGAAATAGACGCTACGTTTCTATTACTCACTAATATTGTCTGCGAAATACAGCAAAAAACGCGTGTAGGGTTATTTCTTGATGATGTTAAGGTGCTTCAATGATTATTTATACTTTAACAAATTTAAGGTACAATTTTATATACTTTTGCTACCTATTTTACCTGCCCAAGTAACCACAATGCAAACTCTATAATCGCTGGTCGTTCTTAGATGGGGTATGCACAGAAAAACTTTCAGTTTTTATATAATAAAATAACGAAGGTTTGGCCGTCGTGGGTTCTTAAGCTATATCAAATACTATTTTTTTCAATTTAACCTCTTTAATTATTTAAGAAAGAGGGAACTACGAATCTATATTTTTTTACTGATACTATATAATAATTTAGAATAAGCTGTTTTTTTACATTAGCAACTTTATCTACTACATTTCTATTTATTTATCGAAATTGGTCGACTACATCTAATATCCTATCCTTATATATGTAACTATTTTTTTAAAGTAAGTATGTATAGTGTTATTACTAATTTATTTATTATTTATTTCATTAATGCTGACGCTATGAAAATATATTCGACTATATATCTATAGTGTCAATTGTACCATGTTTTATATTACTATTACTTACTATATTTAATTTGTATTTATTCGCTACTTATTTGTTGTTTCACATATTCAACCGCTAATGATATACTCCGACGGCCAGCATCCATATGTTGGTGTTTTATTGGAACAAATCCACGCACACTCGCCGCTTTCAACATCTATGACCACGCCCTTATTGTAAAAACGCTGCGTTCTTTCGCTATAGTGCGTATAGAATTTTCGTAGTTTGACAGGGGCCGGCTGGAGATTCAGGGTATCGCTAATTGATTACAGCCGGACCCCGACGGATTAGGGTTCTGAGGCATCCGCTTGATCACATTGTTCGGTCATAAGACACGAGTTTAATTATTTTTATATTTTACAAGTAACAAGGTTGTTTATCTTCATGTAATCTTATATTAATATACTAATATGTAAAGCTGAAGAATTTGTTTGTTTGAACGCGCTAATCTCAGGAACTGCTGGTCTGATTTGAAAAATTCTTTCAGTGTTCAATAGCCCACTTATCGAGCAAGGCTATAAGGCTATATGTCATCACGCTAAGACCAATAGGAGTGGAGCACCAATGAATACATATAGCAATCAAGTTTCCATTAAAATATAATTAGCAACTTTTGACAACTTTTATAATGCGTATGAGTATTGATTAAATTGTATACTGAGTTTCTCAACATCAAAGACATATATATTATAATAAAAGACACAGCGGTGTCTGCTCAAGCCAGCGATACAAGCGTGTTGCTGACCTGCCAATAAATTAGCATGCATAATGTATGCATGGAGACAGGGCTCTTCATGCCCCCGGGGTGTGGGGAGACGTTTCCATTTGATATGGCAGTCATTAAGCTCGACCACAAACATAAGGTTTTTTCATTACGTCATATTGTTACGAGCTACACAGCACTCGAATTAAAATGCCGTTGGAATACTATAGAGTTTACTAGAACTGTACAAACACGTATAAAACAGGTACAAATATAACTAGATACTGTATAAATTGCACGATTCAATCACATGCGCAAAGTCCGTTACTATATAGCTAATCGAAAGTACTCCACACGTCTTGCTAGTATCGTAATCGTTGCTTGATTGCTTGTACTTCTATACTCCAATGTACACGTTTAAAGCAAACACCACCAGACATTACTCCATAATCGATTCGTCGAACTGAAAGAGACTAAATTTGTCGCTACAAAATTATGAATAATTGCGTTGATTGCACTTAGTACCTCTATCACTTTTTGGAAATTCTTTTGCCGTACAGACTGTTCGCCTATGGAACTCCCTCCCCTTGAAAATCGGACAAGCTACATCCATCTCTACTTTGAAATACTTGATCACTGACTTGAGTGTTACGAGTTTAGCGGGACTCGAATTAAAATGCCGTTGGAATTATTATAGAGTTTATTAGAACTATACAAACACGTATAACACAGGTACATATAACCGAACCCAACTAATCCAAACGTAATGCAGAAGGTCGTAATTCAATAAAACGAGCAAAGTCCGTCACTAATAGATTACCGAATGTACACATGTCTCGCCTTGATCATGGTTGTCGCTCGATTGCCTCTCTCCCTCGGTCCCTGGATTTAAACTAGAGGTGTGTAACTCCTGAGTGATTAACTCAAAAGATATATATCCGGCGCGAAGAGTGATTAGATATGTATATCACTTGCGTTCAAAATGTGTCTTTATATCTTTAAGTCTTTAGTTCATTCCTGTTCCACGCGAAAAAGAATGATTAGCCCGCCCACTGCGCATGCATAGTAAGTGAACGAGGAAACCGAATATAATAGCAAGCCAAAATAAATCGTAACACTATAGTTTTATGGTGTAATTTTGTAATATTTACTAAAAGTCAAAGGCCATCTAAATGGCGTGTATGTTATTTCAATGTCAGATAATTTGCGTTGCCACAGGTACGCTTGTCGACTTTGCTAGAATATCACTCACAGATAATAACTCATCTTGTCTGCAATTGACACTGACACTATACACTGTAAAGATAAAGAGTTAAAGATATAAAAGAGTGATATATATCTTTGTATCAAAAAGATATATATCACTCTTTTCTTCTTGGTGAGTGATTTTTCCCATGACTAATTTAAACCTCACAAATATAAATGTGCCCGTATTGTAGTTGACCTAATCCGTAACACTTGGCTAATAAACACAGCCGCAAACGGCTGTAAACTATTACAATAGAACAATGGACTGTTCTCTAGAATAATTAGTGAACAAAAGAAGACGATTATAAAAGAATTACAATAAGTTCGAATGCCGACAGGTAATAAAATGTGTTTTTACAGATATTTTGTCATCCAACCAAAGGCCGAGATACTTTTCTTTGTTACTACAATTTATTTATTATTTATTATTATTGGATTATGATTAGGGATTTTTGGCATATTTAACAATTACCTCATCCATTGTCTTAAATATATGATCGATTCACGTCGATCTGTGGTCCCATGCTTCGTAGGAAAGGCGTGTAAACACTCCGATGTGTACGTCTGCCTCCACCAATTAATTTCACATTTCATTTATCAAAAGAATTCATTATTTTTGCCACATTTTCTTCTTGTTTCGGCGGCGGGGATTCGTTTTGCTTTTATATTGGAAAAGTCATTAACCTCGTGTGTATGTCAAAATGAAATTATATTTCCTACTTTTCATTGGAAAGTAACATTCCTTCCTCATGCGACTAAAAGTGTACTTGTACAATCTCTCTAATAATAATTATTATATTTATGCTAGGCAGTAGCTTTATTTTACTTGACAAAAATTTAATACGGTTATTTAGATAGTTAGGAAATTAAGAATCAGCGAGCTCCCAAAAAATAAGTGATAAAAAAGGCCTGGATATATGTATGTCTTGGAAAACCACGGGCCATAAAAATGGCCCGGACTTTTGGAGGGCTTGCGTGGGGCCATGGGGAGGCCAACACGTAGAGGCCCCTTGACAAATCTAATGTAAATATGTGGCGTGACACTGACCGGCGATTATCCCTGTCTACACCATATGATAATGTACCCAAGGACAAGCCCCGGCCAAAGTAGAACTATTGTGGGAAATGAGGACAAAAAGTACCGGACTATTGGGGTGAACTGTTAGTGGTACTGGCGGTCTGGGAATATGGGGACTATGGCGTCTGCCCGTCACAATGTTCAGGGAACATGGAAAAATGGGCAGACGGTGACTCGCCACTCCCTGCATGGGCCCCTAAAAATGCCATAAAAGGCAGGGGCAACACGGGTGTGAGTGGCTAAGGGGTGTAGAGAGGTGGGCTGCAGGTTCACCGAAGCTACTTACGACATTAGGCCATTTATCACTTCCACCCCTGGAGCTTGAGTCTTAGCTCTAGCGATCTCCACTCCGTGCCGGCTGGTTAAGGCAAGCACGGAGGCGGGGGCCTTGTCTTGACCCCCGGAGTCAGGTACGAGGTATCGCCACTCACCTAAGGCCTCGCCACAAAGCCCCCCTGCGGGTATGTTTTTATTGTTATTGTTGTTTATATTGTATATAACTAACATATGTGTATATATAGTATAGTTATACATTTATTAATAAAATGTAAGTAATCGTACAATAATTATGTATACCACCATCGCCACGGGTTGTCTGGAAAAGATCGCTTTTTAGCTATAAGACCGCCCTTTGTACCCTACTAAAATAATACTAGTTCGTAAGTTTTTCTTTAATGGTGTACAATAAAGTGTTATCTATCTATCTATATTTTATTGTTGTGTATATACATATGTATATATATTTATATTATTTTTGTACTTATATTTATTGTGTATACTTATCATTTATCGTTATTTATAAACTGCACCAACGTCAGTATTAAAAATCCATTATTCCCTGCCAAGGGTTACCTGGAAGAGATCGCTTATTAGCGATAAGGCCGCCCATTGTACTATCCCTTGTATTTTTCTATTTCTGTTTATCTATGTTTCGTTGTACAATAAAGTGTTGTCTATCTATCTATCTATCCGTCTATCTATCCGTCTATCTATCGTCCGTCTATCTATCTATATTCCAATGATCCAACCCGGGATATAAGCTAGCGCAGTGTCAAGTTTTTATTTTAACTTGTTCATTAGTTTTCACGTGATGGTCGACCTATTGGTTAATATCAGACCAACTACATACAATTATTTTAAGTTGGCCTTCTTCCAAGATAGGATAGGTAGGTAAGGCAAGAAAATTGACAGGAAGATATAGAAAACTGGCATTAAAGGATTAAATTCATTTTATACAATACTGGCTGAACCGGCGAACTTCGTACCGCCATATTTTCTGAATTCCTAAAGGACTTTGTTTCATGACACAAAAATAAAATCACCATAATCAGTCCAAGTGATTAGGAGGATTCTAGAACCCGATCTCAGCGCCACCTAACGGTTCTTTTTGCGAATCTAAACCATCCGGGAACACACTCAAACACACAAAAACAAAATCAACAAAATCGCTCCAGGTGATAAGGAGAATAGTAGAACCCGATCTCAGCGCCACCTACCGGTTCCAATTGTGGATCTAAACCATCCGCGGACCCACTCAAACACACGTACAAAATTTTATCAAAATCGGTAAAGTCGTTCTCAAGTTATAAAATTACAACGAAAAATGGCATTGATTTTTATATATATAGATTTTCGATTTTATACAATGTTCTCGATGTTATACAATATCTTCGATTTTATACAATATTTTCGATTTTACATAATATTTGTGTAATGCAACTCTCACGGTTTTTCGTATGTTAAGAACACAAACTCGAAGTCATCAGCCAAGGTTTGGTTTGTGGACCGGAGAAACTTTGCGGGATATTTCCCACCTGTGCACTTATTCCGATTGTGAGCGGCGTCCGGGGACAAAAAGTGTGAGAGCCCCATCAGATACAATGGCTAGTCGACGCCTCGCTCAGTGGAATAGTGCTGCGAAAGTACATATCGATAGGATAATATGGTTGATATGATATAATGCCTAGCATAGCGACGTACATTTACTTCATTTGGTAGAGGGATGATGGGATACATATATATGCAATCAATGCAATGAGGCAGATTGACACTTGCTATAGGATCGACAATAATCTTGATATATAAAAAGGAATGTTTGTCTGTATGTCCTTTTTAGAATCGCAAACTATATATTTGACCATATGATGATGTTTAGCAAAATTGTTGTGCATGAGCAAGAGAAGGTTTCTGAGTTGGTTCACAATTGGACCCGGTGGGTGGTGCTGCTGTCGGCATATCGATCGAAGCTTTTCCGGGCAGGACAACGTCTGCCGGGACAGCTAGTATACAATCTAGTACTAATATGCTTATAAAAGCTCGTGTAGACGTCATTTCTGACACCACACTGCTGCGAATTCTGTGGATTTCTTTGTAGTATATTTGTATATGCTGTGTGTTGTCCGTTCTCTCATACCGCCGCCCCATCGCTGACATCTAGTTCGAAGCGAAAATGAGGCGGCGACCCGGTCACGTTCAGTTTGGTGGAGCGACGTTGGCGCGGTGGTAGTACCGTGCTAACGTACTCATCATCTAGAAACTTGTTCAAACCATAGCTCAAAAGCTTGAGAGAAGCTTTAACAGTCTTGATAAATGTATGATATATATATATATGTATATCCAAATTATTTATTTATTATATTTATTATGGAAAATAAACGAAAAATGAAAAAAAGTCATAGTTGCAATAGTTTTAATTATTTTCAGTTGATAATATCAGCCCATAAAAATCTCAATGCTCGGGTCTCTATGGCCTTCACTTTAGCCATAACGCCTACTTCAGATCCTGATGAGACTGTACCAGACGTGGAGAATAAACATTTAAAAAAGCGGATCTTAAGTTTTTTTATGTTGAATAGGTTCTCGTTTATCTGACATTTCGCCTGATGAAATGCAGTCTAAGGTGGAGCACAGTTACCTTGAAGATACATGTTGACGTGAGACTTGAAGACACCTAGATTGTATTCTTCAGGAAAAACAGACGACGGTAAAGAGTTCCACTCTTCAGCGGTGCGTATGATAAAAGTGGAAGCATAGCGTTTCATCTGCTTTGTTGGAATTTCCAACATATATCGGTGCCGTAAGTGCGTACGCCTGCTTGACTGATGGTAACATAATATTTAAACAAAGAAAAAACCTCTAAAATCTCAGATCTTCATCGATATATGTGGTCCATCACTAGTTGACTTGTTTTGCCGACCACAGTCTCGTATGAATTGGCCGTTGTCGCCTCTTCCCGTCTTGTCGCTCTGCCATTTGAGCCTGCATTGTCCGACGACCAAAAGGTGTTTTTAAAATACAATTTCACATTTACTTTAGAAATAAAATAAATAAAATAGAAGTTTAAAATACATTATTGTATTTCCCTGAGAAATAAAATTAAGTAGGTATGAACTTAATATATAGTACCTATTTTGTTTTGCGGCCAGTACTTTATACAATATTGTATTCATAATGGCCCTTCATGATTTTAGTTTTAAAGTGTATTTCAGATGTTAATGACTGTATACATTGACAGGTAACTCATGTATTAACAATAATGTACCTAGTTAATCGTTAACGACTTTAATTTTAACTGAGTTCCAAAAGGAGGAGGTTCTCAACTTGGTTGGTATTTTTTTATGTCTGTACACTAATTACTCTGAGATTTATGATCCGATTTACGTGATTCTTTTTTAGTTCGATGCGGAATAGTTGCCATTTGGCCCCTGTATGAATTTGATGTAGTTTGATCTAGTACTTTACATTTTATGAAATTTTTTTTCGTTCGTTCGTAGTAGGCTTACCCATATCTAGACACTAAAAAGTAACAAATAACTTATTTGTAAAGCAATTTTTAATTATAATATCTTATTTTTAATATATATTATGTAATTCATCTTAAAGTCAGTGCAAAGTAAAACATAAAAATTACTAAGCACCGACTTTAAGATGTTTTAGACAATATATATTAAAAATAAGATATTATAATTAAAAATAGCTTTACAAATAAGTTATTTTATACTTTTTAGTTTTAAATGCTATAATCAAATGGTATAAGTATTTTTATATTATTGAAATTGATTCACATTAATCAATATATAGGTAGGGCTGATGTTTTCCACTTTGTAATAATCGGCAGATAAATTAATAAATAATCGGCTTTTTTTCATATTTATTATTGTTGCTTACAGGGAGTACCCCTCGGATCCGCCCGCCGGAACACCTCTCCCCACGCCCCGCATACCGCCGAAGCCCATAGCTCGCACAGTTAGCAGCTAGGCGTCGGACGGAACGTGGGATATAGCAGCGGCCTTGTTGTAGTGTTGCCAGATGGGATTCTTTGGGGGGACTTTCGGGGGCAAATATTTTGTTGTGAGAAATTTTGGAGAGATATTTTAAGTATCAATAATTCATCTACAAACACAATTCTCATCACTTTAATTATTATATCTAAGTCACAATACGGTATTATTACTTTATCTTAGAATTATACTCTACTAATGAATCATACTTCAATTCAATAGTTCATTTTAATAATCCAATTCATTCGTTCGTTCATTTACGTTATTTATTTATTATGCCGTCTCTACTCATATGCGTCGTATCCCATAGGCTACTTTCCGTTAGAGACTGACAATGATCACGTTCACAACTGCGGTTTTTCCCGTTTCACTTATTTGCTGGCGTCACAATCGTAAACTCAAGTGGAATGGTTATTTAACGCGCCTATTGACACGGGTCGTTGTGAGCGCCCCGTGAGGGAAAATGATGACGTCATTAGTGACGTTTTCGCTACGACGGTGGTTTTGATTTGTTCTTTCTCTTTTAAAATAAGTAAAAACTATTTTGGGGATTTTTTTCTCAAAAAGCTTATTTTTGGGAATTTTTGAAAAAAATTTGGGGGTTAATTATCATGGTCATCTGGAAACGCTGCCTTGTTGGTACTTGCGCATTCGCTTCACATTGCTTACATACAATAGCACCAATACTCAGTCTCTGTATTTATTTCTTTTATGTATAGTTTAATTATAAATAACAATAATAAGCCATACAGTCCAGATTACATCGAGTTTTATTTAAAAGAAGCAACTGCCACGAATAATTATATTAGTAAACTAGCTTCTGCCTGCGACTTCGTTTACGTGGAATAGTTTAAAAGAAAGAAAGTTAAAAAAAACCCGCACGTTGAAACATTCTTCATTGGTGCTCCGCTCCTATTATTTTTACCGTGATGGTATATAACCTATAACCTTCCTCGATAAATGGGCTATCTAACACTGAAATTTCAAATCAGACCAGTAGTTCCTGAGATTAGCGCGTTCAAGCAAACAAACAAAGAAACAAACTTTTCAGCTTTATATATTATATATAAGACAAAACTCTCTCACCGATATTACACTCTGTCAAATCTCTATTATGTTACGTTGCAGAGAAATAACTTTCAGTCTGGTTTAAGTAATTAACTATCCCACGGGAACTCTTTAATTTTTCGGGATCAAAAGTATCCTATATGTTGACCAGGGATATAAGCTACCTGCATACTCGTACAAAATTTCCTGTAAATCGGTCCAGTCGTTTTGGAAATTAGCCGGTACAAACAGGCAGAGAAACAAAAAATTTGAAAAAAAATCTAAATTAGTTCTATTTCGCTTCTTACATCTCTCTGACTCGGTTTTTCGCATTTTTTTCATTGTACGGATATTTTACCTCTACAATAGTATTATATGTATAGTATTATATAGATACCAGTATAGGAAGTTATAACTAGAGTGTAACTATAAAAACCACGTCCGCGGCCGATAGATGTCGCGTCAGTCGACAGACTATTAATCTCGCCGATTGCGAATAAATGATTTATGCTATTACACCGTCCCGGGCACAGCTGAGCTGGCTTTTATGTCTACACTAGTTATTGCCGGTGTATTTGTTTGTATAAACATTGATGAAGATTTTTCTTTTTTAAAGCTGCAGTACAGCAGACAGACGGCACACCTGATGGAAAGCGGTTACTGTCGCCCATGGACATTTGCAACACTAGAGGTGTCACCGACGCGCTGTCGGCCTCGAAGAAATGTTATTTTATAAAACCCCATATCGTAGCGCTGTAGGAAAACGGAGCTGCTGGGGACGGCTGGGAGCTCATTCCAAATCACCACGGTGCGCAAGAGAAACGTTCGAGTGAACCGTTGCGTACAGGAGCGAAGCAGCTCAATTAAGTGGGGCTGAACGCCCAGCAGATGGCGTGCGGTGCGGTGTTAAAAAGAAGACAGCAGATATTTAAAAAAAACCTATTTTTCAGTTTTTGAAAGAAAGAAAGAGAGAAAAACATTTATTTAGAACTACAATACAAATGAAAATACAATTTTTATATTTTTTTTTATATAGTTAATTTACAAACTAACTCATGGCGATTTTTTTACCAATACTTGGGAGCAAATGGCATGAAACAATATTTTTGTAGTAATTTCCGAATGAAAATCCGATTTTTTTAAAATAAAACAAAACTAAAACATTTTTTATGTCGAGTTTTTCACAATTATCTGCTGGTAAAAAGCTTAAAATTTGGGTGAATTATTATACCCTTTATCTCTATGATATATTTCATCCAGATCCATTCAGCCATTCTGGCGTGATTGAGCAACAAATTTCCAACCAAACTTTCGCATTTATAATATTATATACCTAGTATTATAGTATATATAGTATGGGACGTTCCAGTCAAAAGGCAGCAAAATGGCTGTCTTTTCAAACGCTGTTGTTAGCTGATGCATATTACATTTCGATATTTCATGCGACGGACATTCGAGTTGAGTCGATACTGAAAATGCATGCATAATCAATATTGCGGGTAGTATTGCTGTTTTAATGGCGATATACAAACCTATTATATAGTATAGTAAACAACCGCTGTATCCAATCATATTCGATTAGATGAATCGATAAACTTTGTTATATATACTAATATTATAAAGAGGTAATGTTTGTGAGTTTGTGACGTTGTAGGGGGTAAGCTCTCGATCTACTAAACCGTTTTTAAAAATTCTTTCACCAGTGGAAAGCTAACACATTATTCCTGAGTGATACTTACTTAATATAATATCGTATTGTTACGAGTTACGGGACTCGAATTAAAATGCCGTTCGAATTACTATAGAATTTATTAGAACTATACAAACACGTATAACACAGGTATAAATATAACTGGACGCAACCAGTACAATCGTAATACACGATTCAATTACACGCGCAAAGTCCATCCCTATAGAGCTTATCGAATGTACACAAGACTTGCTCATATTGTAATCGTCGCTTGACTGACTCAACCCTCCGTTCGGGCATTCCTTTTATCCAATACAAACTGTACTGTACAAAATGTCTCGACACAGTACTCGACCGCATAACAGTAATTCCAAAGAATCCCACCTAGCTTAATGCCTACCATAAAGGATTGCATTACACAATAGGCTGTTTTTCTAATTACAAATTTTAAACACAAAGTAAACAAAAGAAGTCCAAATGCGGGAAGGTAATAAAATGTGTTTCTACAGACGCAGGTGTGTTTTTTTTCCTTTGTCGGCATTTGGTCGTAACAGTATTATAATGAGGTAAAGTTTGTGAGATTGTGACCTTGTACGAGGGACCTAATCTCTGAATCTACCAAACCGATTTAAAAAATTCTTTCACCAGTGGAAAGCTACGTTATTCCCGAGTGACATAGGGTATATTTGATTGTGATTAATGATAAGTGTTTTATCATTTTTTCTGATTCTCAGCGAAGTGGGCACGAGTCAGCTAGTGCTTAATATACATACATTCAAGCACGTTACAATAGAGACAGGCATGAGTCTGCACGAGTAATTAAAAAAAAAAAAAAAATTATTTATTTATTTGGTTTACCAACAATTACTTACACTAATACAAGGGATGTACATTGCTTTACAAAAAAAAAAACACATGACAAATGCAGTAATCACTTATAGGCAAACACTTCATGCAATTTGATATTTTGTAGTTTTAATAAATTATAATATAATTAATTTAAAGAAGAAAGAAAAAAAAAATAAGGCTAATAGCTAAGTTCAAAACATAAAGAACTTTTTTTTTAAGAGACGTTAATTAACAATGTGGGATGCAATAATTCGACGAAATTTGTAATATGAATTTGCATGTAGATCAGTAATATCACTATAAAGGTTTATTAGTTTACATAGTCTAGGTATGGGAGAGTTGGCACCAAGAACCGTGCGACGTAAAGGCGGACACAGGGGCGTAATAGGTGTTCGAGGGCATCTAGTCGGTACTTTAAAACTGAAGCCATTAAGCAAATCGGGACAGTCAATCAATCCATTAAATAGTTTAAACAAAAATTGCATATCTAAAATATCCCTGCGTTTGTTTAAAGAGAATATTTTAAAATGCAACAGCCTATCATTATATGAGAATGATCTACGCGCCCTTCCTATGCGAGATGCAAGATGCCAAAGAAATCTTTTCTGTATCCTCTCTAGCCTCAAAGAGTGTGTTGCGTAATGGGGTCGCCATACTACTGTACAGTATTCTAGTATACCTGGAACCAGACTGTTAAAAAGAGTTTTATGGGTGTTAATATTATTAAATATTTTGCTGTGCCGCAAGACAAACCCAAGCATCCTGGATGCATTTTTTATATGATCTATACGAGGGACAAAAGTTAATTTGCGATCGAATATTATGCCTAAATCTTTTATAACGTTTAATTCCGTTATCTTATGATCCTCTATAAAGTATTGACGTTTTAAGACTTGTAGTTTTCTTGCATATGCTACTTGGTAACATTTTCCGCGGTTTAAGCACATGCTGTTCTCCTTACACCAGTGAATTAGTCTATTCAGATCCTCCTGTTCACAGTCTAAGTCAGATTCAACTACTTTGGTGAACTTTAAATCATCAGCGTACATATACATGCGTGTATGATGGAAACATGTAGTTACGTAATTAATAAATATATTAAAGAGTATGGGGCCAAGATGAGAGCCTTGAGACACGCCTGATGTAATTACATGATCATTAGAATTAAATCCATTGACAACGACTTTGAAGCTACGGTATTCAAGATATGATTTTAACCATCCTAAGAGAGAACCTGTGAAACCATATGATGCTAATTTTAAAATCATTTTTAAAATCATTGATCATGCATCAGGCACTAAATCGAACGCTTTGCTTAGATCAGTGTAACATCCACTTGTTTGTTATTGTCAATTGCATTTACTAACATCTCAGTGAAAGTTACAAGATTTGTACAAGTTGATCTACTTGGTAGAAATCCGTGTTGATGTGTAGTCATATATAATTTTGCATGGTTTTGTACAGACCAGTGTTTCAAAAACTTTGGCAAATGTAGGAAGAATAGAAATAGGTCTGTAGTTAGTTACTAATGAAGCATCATCAGATTTGTAAATTGGGACCACTCTAGCAGATTTCCATTTAGAGGGAAATACCCCTGTTTGTAACGATTTATTATAAATTATGCTGAGTGGAGTAGCTAAAGCAGAGGCACATGATAGCACAAATACAGGAGGAATATTATCTGATCCAGCTCCTCCTCGCCATAGCGATCTACAGCTTTTAGTTTTTTAAGAACTTCGACTTTCGAAAAAGTAGGTGTAGTTAATGCTTGACTATATGCAGTTAGTTTTTCTAAGAAATCCGTTACTTTACTTACTGATTTAGAACTATTTATATTATAAATCCGTGAAAAATGCATGGCAAATAAATTGCAGATATCAGTTCCCTCGGAAGTTATATTGGTTTCATCTCGAAATGAGGACGGATATGAACTCTTTCCATTTCTTTTACTTTTGACAATAAAATTAAATCATAAAGTTAACAAAATATTTCTATTTATACTGTTTGTTCTATGTAGGTATATCTATACTAATATTATAAAGAGGAAAGTTTTGATTGTATGTTTGTTTGCATTAAATAGGCTCCGAAATCACTGAACCGATTTGAAAAATTCTTTCACTGCTGGAAAGCTACACAAACACTATCTAATACCCGGTGACATAGGCTATATTATTATATTTTAATTTTTTTTTTATTACCTAAGTTACTTCTTACATCGCGTGCGCTGCGAAAACTATTGACGATAGAATAAAATAATGTACTACGACTTTGCAGAACACATCATTATTTACAAAAAAAATTGCGACAGCATATGTCCAACTATTAAAGTTAGGCAACAATAAGTGTTTTTGAAAAAAAACATTGAAGTGCCGCCGCTAGATTTGTATCTTGGTATTCATTCGTATCAAAATATATTACTTCATATTCAAGACTGCTTCAATACCATTATATAACTTTTTGAATTATTCAATTCAGACATTCCATTGGAAAGATATCACGAGTTTAAAAATGTAAGTATTAAAAAAAGTTGCGTGCTCGCCGCGCACCCTGTTTGGCTAGCTAGGCTTATGCGATGTAGGCGTCACTGGGGTACGGGCCGTACGGGACGGAAATATTTTGAATTCACTTATTACGTGGATCAATAAGTCCCGCGACTAACCAAGAAAAACACATTTTTTTTGTCAAAATTTCACTTTATTTATCAACATAGTCTCCTTCAAGAGCAACACAATCAGTCCAGCGCTTCTACAACAATTCAATACCTTTCTTGTAGAACGATTCATCTTTGACCTCGAAATAAGCATTCGTTTTGGCGATGACTTCTTCGTTGGAGCAGAATCTCTTTCCTTAGAGCATTTTTTGAGGTCTGCAATCAGGTAGTAGTCGCTGGGGGCCAGATCCGGTGAATATGGTGGGTGCGGAAGCAATTCGAAGCCAATTCTTAGCTCCAAACAGCGCTCGGAATCAACGACAGTTTGTCGTTCTTGATCCGCCGTGAGCAAACGCGGCACCCACTTTGACAACAGCTTCCTCATAGACAAATATTATGCAAAATAGCTTACACACTGTCGTATGATATCTTTAAGATGTCAGCTATCTCACGAAAATTTAATTTACGGTTTTCAAAAACGATTTGGCGGAGTTTTTCATGGTTTCCGATTGAACCACCTCATTTGGCTGGCCGAAGCGTTCAGCATCTTCAGTGTCTGTACGACCACGTTTAAACTCAGCAAACCACCGACAAATGGTTGATTGATGGAGCAGAGTCCCCGTCACACTTTTCACGCCATTGTTGAGCTTGCATGGTGTTTTTTTTCATCAAAAAACAATGATAAATCAACACACGAAATTGTTTCGAATCCTTTGTTTTGGATATATCAAGACTAGCGTCACTTAAATCACTCTAACTCGTGGACTAAACATCAGAATGTCATGAAATTTTGACAGATATCTTTTGAAGGTTGGTACTCATGAAAAATCATGCGGAACTTTTGGTGGCAACACCATCAATGTGTCAGTCCCGGGACTTATTTATCCACGTGTTATAAGGTAATAATTAACTCAACCAAAAAGTTATTTTTAGATACCCGTGCGAATCCGGAGCGGACCGTTAGTCATTAATAAACCGCGACACGTGCTAATAGTACCATTTCTGCAGGCACTTAAATATTAACATATCTCTCAATCTACAAAACCGATTTTGAAAATTCTTTTACCAGTAGAAAGCTAACACATTATTCCTGAGTAATATCTATACTTAATATAATATCGTATTGTTACGAGTTGCAGGACTCGAATTAAAATGCCGTTAGAATTACTATTGACTTTTATTAGAACTAAACAAACACGTATAACATAGGTATAAACAAAACTGAACATAACCAGTCCAAACGTAATTCACGATTCAATAAGACGCGTAAAGTCCTTCACTAAATAGATTACCGAATGTATACAAGTCTTGCTCCGCTTGCGGTCATCGTTCGACTGCCGATCTCTCCATTGGGACATTGCTTTATACTGCACAAATACAATATGTCTGCTCGGCAACGTGGACTGAATTTCTTAGAATCACACCTGGCTAATGACTACCGTAAAATATTACAATACACATTGGGCTGTTTATCTAATTACAATTTTTAAACAAAAGAAATCCAAATGCCGAAAAGGTAATAAAATGTCTACCGGTCATCCGTGATTTTATCCGTGCAGGAACGGAGAAAAAATTCTATTTCCTGCGGCCGGGCGGCCTATCGTAAGAGGCGACAAAACAACCCACAGCCAGGTGGTAGGGCATTTGCCCAACTGGCTGGCTACCACCCCTGGTCTAAAGTATGTCGCCATAACAACCTTGAGTTGTGTTCCAGCATCAGTGACCAGGTCGCGTTGCTGCTCTCTGAAGGGAGACTGGCAGCGCATTTGTAGCACCTTTGGTGTTGCAAATGTCCATAGGCGATGGTAACCGCTTTCTATCCAGTGGGCCGTCTGCCTGTCTGCTAAACTCCTGCAATAAAAAAAGGTATGCAGGTGTGAATTTGTCTTTTGTCGGCATTCAGATCGGAACAATACAATATATGTGTCTCTAGTAGTATAGTAAATGCAGTCTCATACCAATTCCCAACAATAATCCCAGCTGCCTAACTGCAAACATTAGCTGTCGTTCCAAACTATAGTCTCAGAACCAGTCACCTGAAACCCAGGTATTGTTCAAGATCTTGAATCGAACTAAACAAATATCGCTTATCTGACAAAATAGCTGCCAACTGCTCGCCGATATCCATTTCCATAATTTCCCAGGGGGTGGATACGAATGCTTACATATCCTTACACTTTATAACAACCTTGCGAGCATTGTAATAAAGTCTATATTTGCTCATCGCAGTTTTTGTATAAGTTTGTATCAAATTTGAAACTTGCCAAGATAAAATGCAGTTGCATAACCCTTTATGCCTATGCAGTTAGAGTTTAATTTGGAGTACATTATATTGAATTATTTAAATGTCATGGGTTGCTGACGTACAGATAGCATTTGCGGACATATAGAGTCTTAGCGCCATTAAAATAAGGAGCAATATCGCGAATCTGGTTTAAAGTTAAATTTGTTTCAAGAGTCGAATTGCAGGATGTGATTCGATTTTTAAATTGTTTCTTATATTGAAGTAGATAGGATTCAAACTTACTCATTTAGTATTACACTTAAACTTGCAGACTGCAAATTAGTTTTGCTATTGTGTTAGATATTAAGAACCATGTGTTAAGGTTGAATTTATTGTTTATAAGTGTGTTTAGAATTTGGCAAGATAATGGATTACTATAGCATGCCAAACTGCATGTTGAAGTTCAAAGAAAACCTCATGATGATATATGTATTAAATATAAACTTGCTAATACGTTTTTATCATCGTTTGTTCAGACGCTTACTTAACTACATCTTATCATTTTCTTAAGTTTTCGCGACTAGTATAGATAATAAAGCTACGTTTTCATTTATTTTACCTCCTGCCCATGTTAATCTTATATATAAAATTCTCGTGTCGCGGTGTTTGTAGTTAAACTCCTCCGAAACGGATTGACCAATTCTCGTGAAATTTTGTGTGCATATTGGGTAAATGTTAAGGGTAGTCCACCTCTCTATATTTTTTTTGAAGTTATACTTCTCTAGGCGCGTTACGGAAAAATGATGAGAGTAAATTTTTACGATGCGCGCGCACACCGTCACACGAAAAACCTACACCATGAAGTTAGCTATAGTCCACATTTTAGTTTTGAAGTTATACTTTAACGATGCGCGCGCACATTGTCACGAAAAACGGACACACTGAAGTTAGCTATAGTCAACCGACACCTTGAAGTTAGCTATAGTCAACATTTTAGTTTTTCTATTGTTAGTGTCGTTTTCTACAAATGTAGAATAAGGCAATAGATAAAATTTTTGAAAAGATTTTTATCTTGATACGCCAAAGAAGTATAACTTCTAACGCGTGTACATAAGTACACACACAATTTTTTTAATTTTTTAATAATTTTTATTTTTTTATGATACAGCATTAAAATTCAAATTCAAATTCAAAAGTTTTTATTCAAAATAAGTTCCACTGGAGAACACTTTTTGAAGGTCATACATATAGGTTAAAATTTAATTTTACTTCCTAGTCTATGTACACCGCTTCGCAACGTGTTATTGCTGTTAAGGAGAAGAAGCGGCAAGAAACTCCCCAGCAACACGTCTAGCTAAAAAAAAATTTTCTTTATATTTGTTGTACTATTTTTTATATTTAAGTACTTTTTTTAAAAAAGATTTTATACAGAATTATGTTACAGAATAACTTTTGAAGAATTAATGGAGTTGTAGCAAACAGTGCATATTCAATAAGACAAAAGCGCAATAAAAGGATAGAAAATAATTATAGTTATAAATATAAAGACGTAACGTATTTTTTTTTTTTGCAACATATCTCCATATATTCCTTACAAGTACGGCAAGATAAAAACGTTATACTCGTACAAAACACAGTATAAGAGGTTGGAGCGAGCTGTTATGTAAATGAAGTTTTGTCATTAAAAAAATACATACAACCCTAAATTTTCAACAATCTGTGATCAACCCCTATTTTTATTTGTTAATTATAAACTTTAATGCTGTCGGCATATCGATTGAAGGTTTTCCGGGCAGGACGACGTCTGCCGGGAGCTAGTATTATATAAAATTATTGGAGCTAGGCATGTTTGCTGAAGAGTTTCTTGCGCCGCTTCTTCTCTTCAAGCCACAACATGTTGCGAAGGCGTGGTAAATTAGATTAGGCTCCCATAGAGTAAATAATAACCATAAACAAAATTAAAACTTTAACAATACTCACTCATCGACACTTGACATCTTTATCTTCCGTGATTATGGCCAAATAAAAATCATATAAATTACCGCGCTCTTTTTTTGTTGCCGCTTTAATACGATATCAAAACATCATTGGAAGTTTATTAAATATCATAAATGCATTTGCAATTGGAACATTTCCTACAATATGGTATTAAAGCTTCAAAGCGAGTGGTGTATAATACGGGGCAAATTGGTGTCGTGTCACACGGGCTGATTCTGCGACGCGCTCGCTTGCCACCGACGACGTAGGGACGGCCGACCATCCAATAATTAACATCCAAAAGATGTTCTTTAAATTAATGTTCGACCTCTGTGGTTGGGCTAAGCTTTTGCCGGCTTAGTGTTACTCTGCACTCGGGGTGTACCAAGCCGTGCGGGGGGGGGGGGGGCATGGTGTAGTAACTTTGTTAGTACAAATAATAATTTTGCACGCCCATTTATGGGCAGAATGCATTGATATTATAAAAACAGCAACATCTATGTACATGCATTGCGCAATAAATCTATTATATTGTGATATTAAAACAAAGTTTTTTTTATTAGTAGACGCGGACAAACAACCAGACAACCCAATTGACGAAAAGTGGTTACCATCGGCTTTGGATGTTTGCAATACCAAAGGCTTTGATAGGTTTAAAAGACAGGCTAGAGGAGATGGAATTAAGGCATGAAATAAGGGAGTGGAAATTTATAAATATGTAACAAACGTATAATTTATACTTATTTATTAACTTCCCATAAGAACAGTGGCAGTAGAGTACAAAATTAGACATAAGACAAGGCTAAATAAAACTTTAATTATACTCATTGATACTTGAAATCTTTTTTTGCCATTCTCGCGGTTACTGTAAAGTGGTCGAAACGTCGGCATAAGAAAAATCAATTAAATTACCGCGCTTAAAACGTAGTTTTATTATGTATAAAGTCGCGAGAACTTAAGAATCATGTGAAACAATACGGTCTGGAAATCGCAAATAAAATTCGGCGGTGAGTTCATAAAAACAAAACATGCGAAATAAAACTGATAATAATACTTCTTTAGACTAAAACAGTGACAAATTGAAAGTGGTACTTAAGAAGTTTATTAATGTATTTATACGAGTAAATACATGTTTCTGAATGTGTTCAGTTTTGAAGACCGTCAGCTTATGTTCCGGGTCAACGTTTAGGGTACTTTTTATTGCGATGAATGACGGCGTTTCCGTGAAGTAGAAAAGCTAAATAGCTCTGCGGTCGCGTGTTTTTATAGCTGCCGTTTTTTTTAATCCCCTGCCACTATATGAACAGGTCTTGTTTAGCTAAGGTTGCTACCGTTTTTCGCGAAAATTTAAGAAAATATAATATATATGATTTTTTAGTATAAAAATACAGTACTTTTGGGTTTAGGGAGAAAACTAGTACACGTTTATATAATCATTAGAATCTGAACAAATACCACGACAATTGAATTATCAATGTTAATATAGTACAATCAAACAAATTGAAACATGACCCACCATAAGGTCATTTTCTTACAGTCGTGAAATACAATTAGGTTGAAATTCGCCTGAACATACATTTCCTTGGTAACGAACTTGTTATCATGTTATTAGACATTGACAGTTACTGACTACGTTGTATTAAACAGATCGGGGAGACTCGTCTATACTCGTGTAACATGTGACAAATGCTATTACGTGCTATTACTATCTCTGTCATTAAGTATGTTGGATAAAGTGCCGTTTCCTATATCTTACCGACCGTTTATTTGCCTTACTAACGATTAAAATTTGAAGTAATCTCTATACAAGCAATGTCAAAATTCAACCTACGGTAAAGCAGGGGAAGTGAAGTGGAGTGAATAGTGAGATATCGGAACCGGTCATAAATCGATAAGCCAAAGGTGACACAGGCCAAACCTTTTGTATATACAACATTAGATATTAGGGTTATCGTTATACGTTAGGTAGCAGAAATACACAAGAAAATAAAACATTAACAACATTAATGTGGAAGAAAATATAAAAAAATATTTTGTTAATTTTATTAATTGGTTGTAGTATTTCAAAGTTAGAAATGGCACTCATTTTACTTTACTTAAACCTAAAACCGGGTATAAGCACCATTGTTTTCAATGATGCTAATAGTCGATTACGCATCGACCCGATTAGACGATTGCAGATGTCGGTTCCCCTCATGTAATTCCAAATTTCATTACAGTGTTGCTCAATTGCTTCCTTTGTCCTCTCGTTTCTGTTATCCCACATTTGAACCATCAAACCCCATAAATTTTCTATTGGGTTGAGGTCTGGTGACCTAGATGGCCATGGAATTAGAGTAATTTCATCTTCATGCTGGGTAAGCCAGTTCGAGACAATTCTGGCGGTATGTACTCGACAATTGTCGTGAACGTAGGAGAATACAGGGACTTCTTCAAGTGGGTACACTATTCGCACTGTCAGTAACATTGATTTTTCCAACAAATCGACATAGTTTAATGCGTTTTGACGAGGAGAAATTTGGACAAGTTCACCTATACCCCCGGTACCCATCCAGGCCCACATGTTAGCTGAAATTCGACCAGATAATTGATTGGGTACTACGTGATCCTCTGTGTATCGCATATTGTTATAACGCCACAAAGTTAAGCGACCATGTTGAGAAGATCTAAATGATTTTTCATCTGAAAATATGGTATTAGTCCAGTCAGTCTAAATAATTACGTGCAAAATTTAATCTTGCAGTTTTGTGTGCATTCGTTAAGTGTACTTTCTTAGCATAATGCCGGTAATGCAGTCCAATACGGTTTAAATGATTTCTTATGGTCTGTAAACAAACGTCGTAACCTGCCGCGAAATATTGGGTACGAGAAAAAGGATGTTCTTTATAATGGTGCTGCATATCTGTACTTTGTTGGTTTGTTATTCGACGAACGCCATGATTATGTTTTCGTCTATCTTCAAGAATGCCGCTTCAGCGTGCCGTCTGATCCATGTCCTCACTGTGTTCCGACTTATATTTAACACTCGTGATATTTCTCGAATGCCTTAGCCTTCCTCACTGAGCACTACAATCCGAGCTCTTTGTTCTGCGAGACTACCCATTATACAATTTAAATAAATATTTAATTCTTAGATATTGAGTTCTAATTTTTTTCTCATTGACTTTACTTGACTTCTGATATACTTTCAGAATGACATTTTATTTTTAAAATTATAATACTTTTCTATAATGAAAAGAGTTAGAATTATACGGCAGATTTCAGTTCGAGATTCAAATTATTTCAAATCATTACTGTTTTATCTAAAACATATCTAGTACAATGATAACAAAGTTTAAAATTGCGTAGTTCTGAGGCTAGTGACGCATTTTTATTAATGTTTATAACGTCCTAAGTGCAACACACACAATAAACCTTACTATTTTGACGGTTTTAAAGGAATTATTAGCAAAGTGGGTCATAAATCAGTTGTGCCGATCGTACATCGAACTATATTGGAACTAGATTTATTGGGAACCCTAAAATCGGCATTGTTTACCTTTTTTGGATTTATTTTATATGTCTATATTCTATCTTGTATCATTTATTCTTTTTTGTTCGGCGCTGCCGTTGTAATTTATTAAGAAACTAGCTTCTGCCTGCGACTTGTCCGCGTGGAATTAAAAAAAATAATAAAAGTATCCTATGTTACTTCCAGTACTATACTATAGGATACCTCCAAGAATATGTGTACAAAGTTTCATGATGATCGGTTGTGTAGTTTTCGCGTGAAAGCGTAACAAACAAACTTACATTCACATATTTTATAATATTAGTAGGGATACGTAGGTAGTCGTCGTGGCAAGGCGAACGTAGTTTTTTTTTTAGGCTAGGGAAAATGCTACCGATTTACGCACAGACTGGGTCCTTGCAAGGGAAAAGACCTACGTCGGTCGGGGGCGGCATCACTGCAGCAATAGTATGCTTTTAGCAGTAATCCACCCGCGATCGACTCAGCTAGTGTGGAAAGACTCAGAGGAAGTTGCACGGGCAGCAACCCCAATACCCACTAAAAACCCCCTCCTCCCTGTAACCCCGCGCTTTGTTGTGTAGGAAAGGCTGAGACTTAGAACAGAGTGACGACCAGCCAAAAGGCGAACGTAGTTACGCTTACACATGCTAATAGAAAATAAATTAACCAGTCATCCAAGAACGTCTGCGACTATCCACTATCCAGTTATCCACATCCCTATTTTCAAGCCGTGTGAATCGACGTTAATTGCATACAGTTATTATGTGACTAATAAGGCTGTCTGTCTATTGAAATATATTTACGTGTACTTCAATGGAAGGTATTAAACCGGACTTCCGGAGAACCGGATAAATTTCCGGTAGAATTCGCCCGGAAACGCTAAAGGTGAATGAATGGAATGCGGCGAGTGAACGGTTTGAATAGATTCTGTTTGTGTCAAAGGAATGATTTGGCATCAGGTAACATGTATTTTGTCTCTTTCTAATGGACATGTTTCGTTTAGTATTTGTTACGTCACGTAGGTACATGGAATTTTTTGCTACATAATTAAGGACAAAACTGAGTAGACCACGTACGTGGACATATCTGAGCCAAAACCTTCGGAGAAGCATCTATAAACATTCAGAGTAGTATACATAGGTTATAAATATTATCAAGTAGCAGTTAAGATTTCTGTATATATAGTCCTGACATTAATCTTAAGACTATGTAAATCGGTTAACAATTATCGTGCGCTTCTCGAATTCCTTGGTATCCACTCATCAGAACATGACATGATGACTATGGGGCCAATTTGAGAGTTTATCTTCTCGATAAAAAAATATATTTGAAAATCGGTCCACAATTGACGGAGAACTCGAATAACACAAAAAAAACACACACACACACAGACGAATTAACAAATTTAGCATTGTTTCGAAAAAATTGTTAAGGCACGGCCCACAGGTATCTCCTATTATATTGTTACGACCGGAATGCCGACAAAAGACAATTTCACACCTGCATACCTATAGACATTTTATTATCTTTTCAGCATATGGACTTCTTTTGTTTACTTTGTGTTTAAAATTGTGATTAGAAAAACAGCGCATTGTGTATTGTAATCTTCTATGGTAGTCGTTAGCCAGGTGTGTTTCTAAGAAATTCAGTCTATGCGACCGAGAGACATATTGTATTTGTGCAGTGTAAAGCAATGCCCCAATGGAGAGATGGTCAGTCGAGCGATAAGCACAAGCAAAGCAAGACGTGTGTACTACATTCGGTAATCTATTTAGTGACGGACTTTGCGCGTGTTATTATTTTTGTACCTGTGTTATACGTGTTTATATAGTTCTAATTAATTCTATAATCATTCCAACGGCATTTTAATTCGAGTCCCGTAGCTCGTAACAATATTAATAAAAGTAAGAGAAGAATTATCTGTGAGTATATTCTCTGATGTCCGTACCTTTTTTACAACTTGAATACTTGTTGTTAATTTTTGTTGTTGTGAGTGACATTAATTTTGTGGTTTTTATGTTGTGTTGCGTACCTTAAGAATAATTTATGTAAATTTTTTTCTGATTTTAATACTAAACGTATACTAATGTAGAGTGTATTTGTTACATGCTGGTGTTGTGAGAGAGTGCATGTGCAGTGTGTGTTTTTTTCTCTCTATTTATTTGGTAGTTTTGCCACATAAAAAGTAACTTTGTGTGTTTTACTGTTTACCATTCTTAAGTTAACCAGACTTTTGTTTATATTGTTACAACCTAGGCGCCGACAAAAACAAATTCACACCTGCATATATGTAGAAACGCACTTTATAACCTGTCGGCATTTAAACTAAATATAATTCTTTTATGATCGTTTTCTTTGTATACTTATTTATTTAAGCCGTTTGCCATCCAGATATGCGATCATTAGCCAGGTGTGGCGGATCAAGTCGACTACAATACGGACACATTTGTATTTGTAAGGTGTAAAACCAGGGCCCGATGGAGAGTGGAGTCAGTGGAGTGAGAACCACGATCAAGGCGAGAGTGTGTACAATCGCGAACCATAGTGACAGACTGTGCGCGTTTTATTGAATTAGGACCTTCTGCATTACGTTTGGATTAGTTGTGTTCGGTTATATTTGTATCTGTGTTATACGTGTTTGTATAACTTTAACTCTATAATAATTCCAACTGAATTTTAATTCGTGTCCCGCGACTCGTAACAATAAGTATATATAGGTAGGTATCATCTAGTAAAATGCAATATCGACTTTATACATACAATTCAATTTCTTGTTAAAATAAATGCCACTTTGAACGAGTACCGTGTATTTATTATTCTGTTCTCCTACTAGGAGTTAGGGGGAACTACTAAATATTTACTACTAAACCTATCTAGTCTCGCAAAGAGCTGCAGTGAGGAACATTACAAAGGATTTCACTAACTAGCCGTGTCATAAAGAATGCATTAACAGAATACGAGAGTTGTACGAGTGTGTATATGGGAGTGTACACACGAGTTTAGTGTGTGTGCCAGTAAGACTTGCCTTTGAGTATCAGTTCAAGTTCACATATAATATTGAAGATTGGTAAAAATTTCTGTTGTGTCATATGTGAGGGTAAGGAAAGAAAAGGGACTTACCCAGCTTTGATCGTCGTACCTGGACCCCGCACAGTTTTGATAATTTTTTAAATATTTTCGGTTATAACTTGAATTTTACTTGACAGCTCTGACGGCGCCATCTATTGACACCTTCAGAATTTCCTTTTTGGTTTTTTTCTGCCGAGGTTATTGAAAGGGAATGGTTTAAAAGTACAAAATGAATTAAGGTTTAGGTCGATACAGAGGTATTTTGAACAATAGTAAGGTAAAAGCGCTTCAAATAAGTTTATCAGTATCATAGCAGGTGGAGACTCGTTGCTTGTACCTTCCCTAATGGGAAACAGGTGTGATATTATGTATTTATGTATAGACGAATGATTGTTATGTCATTGTCAAGAGTGATATATTGTCAATGTCACTCTAGCACTAACATCCCCATAATATCCAACATAAACCACCCATTTTCACATAGTACTCATTGAAGTGAAACTTCAACGGACAAGTGTAAAAACGAATCGCAATGGACAAGTGGAAAAACGAATGGCAACAAAATTTTAAATTGAAGTTTTACGGGCAGATTGTTAATGTCCTTGTCCAATTTGAAAAACTGCCGTAACGCTTTTCCGTGTCAGAAAAAATCCTAAAACCTTCCCCCCCCACCCTCTATGTTTTATTTTTTATTTTTATTGCAGGAGTTCAGCAGACAGGCAGACGGCCCATTTAAAGGAAAGCGGTTACCATCGCCTATGGACATTTGCAACACCAGACGTGCTACAAATGCGTTGCTGCTCTCTTAAGGCAGACTGGAACCTGGTCACTAATGCCAGAACACAACATAAGGTTGTTATGGCGGCATGCTCTAGACCAGGGGTGGGGGCCAACCAGAATGGCAAATGCCCTGCCACCAATTTGCCTACCAGGAATTTGTATTCTTTCTCCGTTCCTGCACGGATACATAGAACTATATAGAAGTTTCACTTCAAAAGTAAACTAAGTTATGACTAAACACGTGTGAACAGGCACGAATGTGATGCAAAAGGCAAGCTGCATTATTCGCCGTGTTCGCCCGCGGCAAGGGTACCAGCCCGAACAAAAAACATGGAATAAACAGGCATTAATCTCTTTTGTGTACAGTTAAAGGCGTAATAAATGGCAGAAAATGTTCTTTCCTCTACACTTTTTTGGATTTATTACCTTTTTTATACGTATTTGTTCAGTTTCTTGTATTTAAATTCTGTTTCATAGACTTTGATGTATTTATTAAAATTATAAGTTTAGTTAAGGATTGACTTGGGACGAGCATTCTTGCGAATAAAGGCTGACGGGCCTGATAGCAAGCGGTTTCCGTTGCTTATACACGTTTGCAACATCAGAGATATCACCAATACGTTGCTGGTTTCGAAAAAAATATACATGTAATATTCTTTTTTAAGACCATATATCGCAGCGCTGTGGTAAAACCCCATTTGGGAGCTCATTCCAAGTCTTTATTATAAGTAAATTGTTTTATAAATATGTATATATATTCCTCTCTCCAGACGAACGCGATTCTCCGGGCTTTTTTATATATTTATATATTATTCTTTCAGGAATTAGTTACAGAGGGTACTTACTAACTAATACAAACTTCTTTTTTTATAGCGTGAAGCAGGCGAACAGGCAGACTGCCCTCCTGATGGAGAGTGGTTACCATTGCCTATGGACGTTTGCAACACTAGGGGTGTCACCAATGCCTTGCCGACCCCATGTCATAGCGCAAAGGTAAAAACCACGGCGGGAAATTTCCTTAATTCTTATTACTAATTGACATGTTATCTATTGTTAATTTTACAACATTATTGTTTAATTGGTTTATTATACAATTTACTTTAAGCAGTGGTCGCCCGCGTTCGAAATTCGACCACAATAATTTGTTGTCGAAGACTATACTTCTATAATCACAGATTTCGCCCAGGCTACATTGTTAATTTGACTTTAACATTAAACAAAAGAGTATAGAGTAAATATGCTTGTGTGTCAAATACATGGTAATGTGTGTAATGTTTTTTATTAATTTAATGTTTTTTTTTTGCACAATTAAAAAAAATATTAGCATTCGTCGCTTCTTCTCTATATAAACTATAAGTGTGCGAAATTTCATACTCCTCCGTTAGAACAATTCTTGTAAAAAGGGGTATAAAGTTTTTGGTTCACGTATTGATATATAGATTAACAAAACGACCTGATTAATGTGAATAATTTTCTTTATGTTTGTTCGCTCGAACACGCTTGTATTATTTCACTCCCCATAAAATCCATTCATCCATCCATACCAGGACTTTATATGAAAAGTAAAATCCAATAATAATCAAGATAAAACTATCTAACTACCCATTGAAGCGCGATGACAAACTACCCAGCATTAAAGCAAAGTAGCGTCAACCCAAACAAAAGCAAGCAATACATCACCCGACTACATACGGGGGTGAAATTGAATAAACTGAAAAATACGATCGGCAAAAACATTTTCACGTATAAAAACAGTGTTTGGCGTTCTCACGAATCAATCTTCCGAAAGTTGTTTCAGGTACCGACAGCAAAAACACGTACAGTGCAGTGGCACGGTCCGAAGAAAATCTGGCGAGTTAAAGGGGTGACATATTTATCTGTGAAGGACTATATAAACTTATTCGCAACATCAAATATATTCATTTTTGAAGTGAATAACTTTTTTACGCACTTGGGCACATTTGGGATGAGAAATAAGCGACTGAACTCATACGATCGTCACGCTCATGTATAAAGTTTTCAATTCTGACGTGCAGTTCTACGAGTGAGTTTTTCTGATGAAATACAGCTGCCAGACTAACAGACCACTCGATGGCAAGTGGTTACCATCTCCTATGGACATTTGTAATACCAAAAGTGTTACCAATGTGCCGCTGGTCTGCAAGGGGACTGGAACCTGGCTACGGATGCCAGAACACAACTCAAGATGCCGGCATAATCTAGACCAGGGGTGGTGGCCATCCAGATGGGTAAATGCCTCACCATCTGGTATTTGCCCTTAAGCTTGATTTACATTTGCAATACTTAGCATCAGTTAAATAACTTTTATCATGTTAAATATTTCAAATTGTCAAGTACTACAGACGCTGGTACTATTAATATAAAGCCCAGAGGTTTAAAATACTGTATGTATATAAATACGAATGTGTAAATCGATAAATTGTGATTTTTCTTGTTGTTTTGTTAAATAACAGTTTCGAAAGAATTTTTCCAGTTAAGTGTTAATTTTTCGATTAAGTAGATGTCTGTCCAAATGATGATAAGGAATTATTCACAAATTGCCTAATGCCTAATTGCATTAAGCAAATGTAACTTAAGTTTTTATGAGTTGGCAGTGTGAAAGAAACTTCACTGCACATAAATTGCAAGTAACGCATATTAATTGTATTTTACATATATTATATAGAATCAAAATTTTTAATTTAATTTTATTTTATATAAATTCATGCCGGAACGGGTCACGTGTCAGGCGTCACGTCTAAAAAGGAGATAGAATTTTGTTGTCTATGAAGAAAGAAAATATTCGACTATTTAAAAAAAAGCTTATATATTAAAAAAATATTATAAAAAATTCCATGCTGAGTAGTAACTCAGCATGGAATTTTATATATTTTTTTTTTACCAGTTATTAAATCAATGACAAGCTAACTCAAGGTTATCCACTCATTATTAGACATCGATATAAACAAAACAAAAATGCGTATGTGTGCAGTTCATACACAATAGAAGTGAAACAAAGTGTGACAAGGCGTGGGGATTTAAATTTCGTGACGTCACATTTCATATATTATACCGTTATAATATAGATTTAAAACACGTAATTTGAAATGTTAACGAAAATCTTCAAAACATTTCCAACTCCATCTGTAGGAGTATAATGTTTAAATGATTAAATATAATACATTATATCTTATTTTATCGCAGGCTTAGTCCTATAGATTTATGTATTTATCACTTTTTAGTGTCGATTTTTCGTTCATTCTGTTTTAAATCACAATGATTCTAAAGAAGTTTCGCTACAACAATTTTAGTTGAAAAACTTTTCACAAGATATTGAATACATAAAATTAAAATAGCCGAATAAGTGTATATTGCCCTTAAGCCTGTCGCAAAGGTTTCAACGATCGGCGAGCGATACGATTTGTCAATGTAGTTAGAAGACGGATATTGTACGGATAGCTTCCAGTCCGGACTACTTACCATGTTTCTGTACTAAGATAGATATCTTACATCATAATGTAGAAGTCTGGCTGCGCCCGAGGTTTCAGCCGCATGGTGATGGAAAATCGTTATATCTATATATATTGTTACGAGCTACAGGACTCGAACCAAAATGCCGTTGGACTACTATAGAGTTTATTAGAACTGTACAAACACGTTTAAAACAGGTACAAATAAAACTGGATGCAACCAGTTCACACTGCACGATTCAATAACACGCGCAAAGTCCGTCACTATATCGCTAATAGAAAGTACTACACACGTCTCGCTAGTATCGTAATCATCGCTTGACTGCCTCAACCCTCCGTTCGGGCGTTGTTTTATACTAAACTGTATAATAGAACAAAGGACCGCGTTCACCGAGTTAATCCGCACACCTGGCAAGCTTCGACGCAATGCAATAACAGCAAGAATTAGTTCGACACTAATGACGGCCATAAAACCAGTTCAATAACAATAGCATGTTCTTCTGAATTACAAATTCTAAACACAAAGTAAACAAAAGAATTCCTAAATCAAAGAAGGCAATAAACTGCGTTTTACGACGGGTAAACGGGTAACGGGTAACGGGTTCTTTGTCGTTATGTAACAATATAAAAATCAACTGCTGTTTGTTAGTCTCGCTAAAACTCGAGAACGGCTGGACTGATTTGGCTAATTTTGGTTTTGAATTATTTGTGGAAGTCCAGGGAAGGTTTAAAAGGTGCGTAAATATGATAAAAAGTCCTTGGAATGTAGTAAAAACACCAATTTCGCTTTCACTTAGAAACTATTCCTACCTGTCAAACGTGTGATGTTCGTCCCGTCGATCAGAAATCAAATTAAATTTAAAAGAAATCGTTTGAGGCGGTACGAAGTTTGCCAGTTTTAAATAATTTATATCTTTATAAATTATAGCCTATTTATTATTCTGATGTACACACACTTTACAACAACATAGCTTACAAGCTATGTTGTTGTAAAGTTTCATCAAAATCCATGCAGTAGTTTTTGCGTGAAAGAGTAACAAACATACATCCATTCTTACAAACTTTCGCTTTTATTATATTTATAAAGAGAAGGGATAGAGATTTAGCATTGATTTTTATTTATTTAGTTTTTTAAACTAAGTCGAAAAGGGGCTGGTTGTCAATTCGACTGTATCTTTTTTATTTTGTATGTTTTATATGTAGAAGAAGAAGAAAGAAGAAAGAAAACTTATATGAAGAAATAGCAACGAACCTCTACCTCTCCTGGTCTAAGGTATGTCGCCATAACAACCTTGAGTTGTGTTCCGGCATTAGTGACCAGGTTCCAGTCTCCCTTAAGAGAGCAGCAGCGCATTTGTAGCACCTTTAGTGTTGCAAATGCCCATAGGCGATGGTAACCGCTTTCCATCAACTGGGCCGTCTGCCTGTCTGTTGAAGTCTTGCAATAAAAAAAATAAGAAAAAAGATACTAAATTATGCTGGGTGTTTCCGTTTTCTACCCATTTTTTCTACCCACAAGTCTAAATTAATAACAATAATTCCGTTTTCAACCCATTACAAAATTCAATTCCGGTTTCTACCCACGAAACTAAGTAGAGGCAGCAGAAAAAGTAAATTCGATCAAAAATATTTATTTAAAAAATTATAAAGTCAAAAAGATTATTATACATAGTATACAAATAACTAAAACTCACTATTAGATTATTAATATTATAAAAAAAATATTATATTTATTTTTGTAGGTTGAAAACGGAATAGATTTTGGGTTGAAACCGGAAAAAATATTTTTGGGTCTAAAAAGTAGGTAGAAACCGGAAACACCATTATGCTTTTTAATTACTTTTGAAATCTGTTTTGATTTTTCTAATTGTTTATAATTAACATACTAGTATACTTTCGCTTCACTCAAAACACATGCCTCTTCTTATTACTCCTATAAAATTATCAAAATCCTATTTGCTACAGTCATATTTAATATATTTGTGTCGCTGCAGGCCATGGCCATGAAATATGGCCCGGACTTTTGGAGAGCTTGCGTGGGGCCATGGGAAGGTCAACACGTAGAGGCCTTGTGACAAATTTAATCTAAATGTGGCGTGACACTGACCGGCGTTTGTCCTTATCTACACCATATAAAAATGCACCCAAGGACAAGCATCGGTAAGTGTAGGACTATTGTGGGAAATGAGGACAAAAAGTACCGGGCTATTAGGGTGAACTGCTAGTGGTACTAGGGGTCTGGGAATATGGGGACTATAGCGTCTGCCCGTCGCAATGTTCGGACACATGGAAAAATGGGCAGACGGTGACTCGAAAACAATGCCATAGAAAACAGGGCCAATATGGGTGTGAGTGGCTAAGGGGTGTAGAGAGGTGGGCTGCTGGTTTACCGAAGCTATTTCCGACGTTATGCCATTTATTACTTCCACCCCTGGAGCTTGAGTTTTAGCCCGGAGCCGGGGGCCTTGTGTTGCTACTGACCTAAGGCTTCCCCATAAAGCCCCCCTGCGGGTATTTGGTACATATTATTATGTTTTCTACTTTTTTGTAAAAACTATAATGGTTTGAAGGTTAGTCAAAACGTTTTAGTATTATTTATTATAACTATAAATTGTGATTTAGATTATTTCAAGGTTTCTTTGAAAAATATTTTATTGTTTTAAATTGAAATGACAAACAACCAAATTTATTTTTTTCATAATAAGCTTTATATCCTGTGAATAAAAATTAGATTTCTGTGCTTAGACTATACCTAATTAAACTACGAAATACGTTAACCGATTCTGAGATTATGAGAAATTTATAATACAAATAAACTATGTCGAGCCTAATTTGACCTTTTAAACTCATTAATTAAAAATTATAATTATTAATAATTCATACATTATTTACTATATATACCTCATTAAATTATGAATAAATAATTGAAATAAAAAGTGTCAAGATTTTAAAAAAGCAAAATTTGTGATGTATCTTGTGTTTTTAGTTTTTACATTATTATATGTCTAGAAATTAAATTGATGTAAGAAACATTTACTTTTGCGGAGAATTTTGCGTTTTTAACTTATTTTCATCATACAATTTTCATCTTTCTTTCTCTGTTGTTGTATATCTGTTATGTCACCGACATGAAGGTTGCATCAGATATGAAAAAAATATAATGTATAATATCAGCCCTTTAATGTCCCAGTGCTGGGCTCGTGCCTCCAATTATAGTGGGAACGGACAGTATACCCGCCACGCTTGTCCAAGGCGTCTTGGAAGGTTTGACACATCGGTTATCTCGATGCGATGGTTGCATCACGATGTTTTCCTTCACCGTTGTTAGCACGTGGTAATATTAACAATATGCACATGAGATCAGAAAACTGAGTAAGCGGTGCATGCGTTCCAATGTAAAGGACACTAAAAAAAACTTCGTTTAATAAAATCGACTTCAAAAACTAAAAAGTATAAAATAACTTATTTCTAGAGCTATTTTTAATTATAATAATATCTTATTTTTAATATATATTATCTAAAACATCTTGAAGTCGGTGCAAAGTAAAACATAATAATTACTATATTTTAAAAATTACTAAGCACCGACTTATAATGTTTAAGATAATATATATTAAAAATAATATTATTATATAAGATATTATAATTAAAAATAGCTTTAGAAATAAATTATTTTATATTTTTTAGTTTTTGAAGTCGGTTTTTTAAACGAAGTTTTTTTTATTTGATACTTTCTAGTGTTTAGCTATGGATACGCATACGAAAGGTCCTGCGCGCTTTAATAAATATAGGTCCCAAGAAACGGGAATGGAAAAATATTACATAAAAAAATGTTCGTAAAATGAAAACTACTGGGCCAAACTATGTTAAATTTTTAGAGGACCAAATGGCAACTATTCCGCATCAAACTAAAAAAGAATGACGTAAATCGGATCATAAATCTCAGAGTAATCAGTGTACATCCATAAAAAAAAAACAAACATACCGGCCAATTTGAGAACTTCCTCCTTTTGGAAGTCGGTTAAAAATCCAGGGAAGTGACCATTGTCACAGATATGAATACAGTCACGAATATGACATTCTGCGTCTTATACTCGTAACGTATTATATTATACGTAATATATTCATCTCCGTAACAAGCAGTTTTTATATTCTTATAAAACATTGAATCACAACAAAAACGTACACATTTTTTAATTAATTTTCCAAGTGATATGAATAAAAATGTACGACTTCCTGCTCTATATTTATCCCTTTGAGTTCTGTTCCGTTGAATTTTATAAACGATATTTGCTCTTTCGTGAAAATAAAAATGTAATTTTATCCTTTGCTTTTATCTTACAGTTGGGTTTGTTAATTATTTTCTTCATAGAGCCGTATTTCTTTTGTGAAAGGATATTTTTTGCAATAACGTCTAAAGTGGTTTCGGATAGAGCGACCGTCTTATATTGTCAGCATTGGAGCTTTGCTTATGGGCTTTGGTTAAAACTTTATTTTTTATCAAATACTAGCGGCCCCGGCAGACGTTGTCCTGCTCTGAAAAAATAAAAATCTAGGACCCTATCCCAGCGCCACCTACCTGTTCCAATTGTGGATTTAAACCATCCGGGGGCCCACTTAAACACATAAAAACAAAATCACCAAACTCGCTCCCGGTGATTAGAAGTATTCTAGAACCCGATCTCAGCGCCACCTACCGGTTCTAATTGCGAATCTTAACCATCCGGGAACCCACTTAAACACACAAAAATAAAATCACCAAAATCGCTCCAGGTGATTAGGAGGAGTCCAGAAACCAATCTTAGCGCCACCTACAGGTTCCAACGGGATAAAAATAGGATACGTCCGTTTACTGGTTCTAAGCTACCTCCCCAGCAGTTTAGTCGTTCTTGAGTTATAAATGGTGTAACTAACACGACTTTCTTTTATATATATATTAATTAATAAAAAAAATCAATCTTAAATAAATAAAAAATTAATTCTTACAATTCTCATTACTCTAGGACATTAATATGTTAGTAAAGTAGTAGATTTTAACATGAGAGAAAAGTAATAATCAAGGCACGAGATATAATGGATACACTTACCATGTTCATAGTTGTAGATATTTTTGTATTCTTTACTTTACTTAATTTACCATGATCCTGGCTACCACGCGTTCGGGTTTCCAACTCTATTATTCGCTTATACATATCTATTAGAAACTTTTTAAATAAAACTAGTAATTAAATGTAATTCTGTCATAAACAAATGTAGATCGCGTTCAGTGTCAATCTTTTGGCATTTGGCTTTTGACGTCTAACAGGTGCTACGTTAAGAAAAACATAGCAACATCTTTTAATCTATGCTATTTTGATTATTCATATATAATCATAATTTCTAATCATAAAATAAACTCCTTATTTATTTCAATTTAATTTGTCAAATACATAATGATATTTTCTTAAGTTTTCGCGACTTGTACACATAACCCATAGGCCGTGACCACGGCCACTGAAAAGCGGCCGAAACGTCGGATAAACCTAAATCAAATAAATTACCGCGCTTAAAACCGTTAAAACGTAGTTAAATACATAATGATCTACTTTTGTTATTGTTAGTCAATGCCTATATAGCTGTGTTAGCCAGGACGTAAGGATGCGACTAACCAATAAGAGTTGTATATAAAACTCGCTCTCATTGGCTGGAATTCAAAAATGTAAAAAAGTCACGGGTTTTGAATTCAGCTAAGAGAAAGATTTTTTGTTCTACTGAAGGTACTAGAGTGAAAATAAAACCCAGTTTTAGGATCGAAGTTATATTTATTCAATAGCCTAAAATTATGTCCATCATATGTATATCATAGCATTCTCTTCAGTTTTTTTTAAATACTAATTTTTTATAGCACAATAAAATAATAACTCATCTGAAAAACGACGACAGACGACGTAACATAAGACGATATTTGCCTAATAAATCAGTACCGAAAATCCTCGAGGTTGGCGTTGCTACAAGCCTTAAGTAAATCCACATTAAAACGTAGACGCATTCGTCCGAAATCTTAAGTTTAAATTTATTTCACCAACGCCGGCTTAAGTCGGCGCCATGTTGAGCTACGACCTTAATTACAGACCGGTAATAGACCCATAAATAGTTGGAGGGAGGAGTTTAAGTGGACGGCGCTTGAACTATAACCGTTGGAATGAGGACCTCCCAGATGATCAATGGCATTTGCGACCTTTCACAATATTATTTAGTCTTCTAATAGTTTTCACTATTTAATAGTTATTTTCAACACATTTTCTCCGCTCTTAAAGATGCGAAGACTCGAAAGGTGGAGCCTTTATGGGATCCCTGGAAATAAGAAAAATAGATTAGTGACAAAGACTGAATGTAAGTAGCAACAAATAGGAAGCGAATGAAACAAAATTAAATATCAGTAAAATAAGCAATAGTAATACATAATACAGCACAATGGATACTATAAATATATAATTGTATATATTTTCAAATATATCTTATAATTGCGTAAGCTATGGGTGTCGGCGTTATGCGGGTCGCGGAGTGTAGGTGTGCTCCGGCGGACGGGTCAGGGGGTGCTCTCTGTCCGCAACAATATCTATTTTTTTTATTAAAAAAAAACAACTTAAAATAGCTATATAAAAATTATCAAAAAACTACATTACGTCTCATATCGTGAAGATTTACGATATTCTTTTGGTAATTTATTGATCAGTAAATAACAACGACAAGTTGTTTTGTTTGCAGCCCACTTTCGACCTTTTGCGGCAATAGACGCCTTAAGGATTCTTACGAGTAAAATGTTATTTGTGCGAGCCTGTTCATTTCACACCATGCTTAGCGATGTAGGAAAGATCGTAAGTATCGCAAAATTACTGCTGTGGCAATCCCGTCATTTCACCTTGGACACTATTGTATAGCGGTACATAGAAAGAAAGAAAAAAATATTTAAAGAAATTACGACGTACAGTTCCCGGCACGAATCTTGAGCAGTCGGCGGAGCAGTAGAGATCGCTTTATTGAAAAATCATCGCGTTCCAAAGACGAACTGCTTGGATTGCTTTCTAACACCCAAGAACGTAGACAAATTTTAATTACAAGAATTTGGACCCATGGAAGTCTGGGAGTATCACAAAACACACGTTGCCACGCATATCATAAATTTTAAAATTAAATCGCGTGCATTCGCATGTCATTAATAGCGGTGAATCAAATGTAAACAATGCTTGGCCAAACATGGTGTTGTATTGGTTTGTTCCGATGCCGTACCATGGATATTCATATTTCTTTTACGAATTCATTAATACAGATAGATAAATCTTTATTGTACGCAAAACCGGATAAAATGTAGAACCGGTTAAATCGTAAGTAACACGTGGATCAATAAGTCCCGGGACTGACACATAGATGGCGTTGCCAACAAAAGTTCCGTATGATTTTTCATGAGTACTAACCTTCAAAAGATACCTGTCAAAATTTCATGAAATTCTGATGTTTGGTCCCCGAGCTAGAGTGATTTAAGTGACGCTAGTCTTGATATTCTCAAAACAATGCGTTCGAAACAATTTCGTGTGTTGAATTATCATTGCTTTTTGATGAAAAAAAATACAGTGCAAGCTCAGCAATGGCTTGAAAAGTACAACGGGGACTCTGCTCCATCAAAAACAACCATTTCTCGGTGGTATGCTGAGTTTAAACATGGTCGTACAGACACTGAAGATGCTGAACATTTCGGCCGGCCAAATGAGGTAGTTACACCGGAAACCACCAAAAAATCCGCCAAATCTTTTTTGAAAACCGTAAACTAAAATTGCGTGAGATAGCTGACACCATAAAGATATCATACGACAGTAGGTACGCTATTTTGCACGAACATTTGTCTATGAGGAAGCTGTTGTCAAAGTGGGTGCCGCGTTAGCTCACGGCGGATCAGGAACAACAACGTGTCGTTGATTTCGAACGCTGTTTGGAGCTAAGAATTAGGCTTCGAATTGCTTCCGCACCCAACATATTCACCGGATCTAGCCCCCAGCGACTACTACCTGCAGACCCAAAAAAAAATCTCCAAGTAAACAGATTCTACTCCAACGAGGAAGTCATCGCTCAAACGAATGCTTATTTCGAGGCCAAAGATGAATCGTTCAACAAGAAAGGTATTGAAATGGTAGAGAAGTGCTGGATTGATCGTGTTGCTCTTGAAGGAGACAATGTTGATGAAAAATGTCAAGTTTTGCCAAAAAAAATGTGTTTTTCTTAGTTAGTCCCGGGACTTACTGATCCACGTAATACATAGCAGCTCTTTTCGCGTTTGTAGTTTTTTTTTATTCTCCAGGACACCCTTGCTGTTTGGCAAGGCTCTTAGTATCGTCTATTAAGTGTATTATAATAAAATTGTAAATGTAAATAAATATATTGTAAATACTAAATTCTATATCTATAATAATTGTAGATAAATCCTAGGTATAAGCGTATTCTTGTAATATAATGACAGCACACGGCAACTCAGGAATAAGTCGAGGCATGGTCGTCATTGCTCTGACTTAGTCCTTTTCCTGACGTCCTCTACCAATTTAGTGGGTTATGTTTCCAGACACGACCTGGTATCTCTTCCAGCCAGGATCTCACACAATGATGTCTCCGTCAACTTCATTTTAGTTGCCGATTCCAGATCGTGTTTCGCGACACTGTCCATTGGACAGTCCAGCATAAATGCTGGATTATTTCCGATAAATTCGGGCCACATACACATACTGGATTTTCCTTACATTTAAATCGGTATAGGTCCGCCGAGAAACCACCGTGTCCCGTCATTGCTTGCATTAACACAGTCGCTTTTGTAGTTAACTTCTATTAAACGGCTTTTAGCAACAAAAGTTCGTTAAATAGGTTTTGTTGCATAAACCAGTTTTGAACGATTTTCACCACTTTACCATTTGAATGTTTAAATGCACAGCCATGTGATGCAGGAAGTTTTCAGTCGCACACAAAAAAATATTTGTAAAATAACACAAAAAACACAAAACCCCACGTTATTTATATGAGAAGCTCTCCTGAGTATCAAGCCGTAGAATGTTCATTTATAGGACTTGCGCAATACAACTTGCTTCGCAACGCCAATTACTTTATGGTTGTTCTTCTGTTTATAATATTTATTATGTTACTTTAAACATGTTTATTTTACTTACGTATTTTCGTCCTAAAATGAAAGTATTTTTTTTTCTTTCTTATTTCTAAGAAACTAATAGTAAAATTTAGTAAAAAACTTCAACGGACAAGTTGAAAAACGAATGGCAACGGATGAGTGGAAAAACTAATCGCAACTGACAAGTGGAAAAATGAATCGCAAAGGACAAGTGGAAAATCTTCAACTGACAAGTGACAAAATGAATCACAATCAAACTTTAACTTGAAGTTTTACGGGAAGATTGTTAATGTACTTGTCCAATTTTAGTTTAAAAATTTAATTAAAATGCCGCCGCTAGAAAAGGCTCTTTATTTGTATCTCGATACTCATATTTATCAAAATAAATTACTTCATATTCAAGACTGCTTCAATACCTTTATATAACTTTTTGAATTATTCAATTCGGACATTCCATTCGAAAGATGTCACGAGTTTAAAAATGTAAGTATTAGAACACGCGGCCGTGACGCTTTTTCGTGAGCGAAAAATCGTAATACCCCGTCTATATAGAAGTTTCACTTCAAAAAACCCTTTAGTAACATAATCAGTGAATAATCCCAACGTTTGCAGACTGCTATTTGACTTTAATTATCAGAAAATGAAACAACCTTGCGGACATGTGGTGGGTTAAAGTATATGCTTAAGCCAAAAGGAAGGTCTGGATGCACGCATACGGTTAAAACGATTAAGGTAGATTACTAAGGAATCTCGCGTACTCATTAATTGACTTGGTAGAGAGCCATGCTGGAATTATTGATTACAGCTTGCAGGGCCAATTCGACCCCTCTGATACTACGCTCTCACAGAATACTGGCTTGAAATCGTTAATCTTGAGCTAGTCGTTTTTACAGTGATTTAATTGTGGTCCATTTATATATACCCTTTATGCGTAATGAATTTGATAATCCATATTTTCTGAAGTTTTCGCGACTTGTACATATACATAATAAAACTACGATTTAACGGTTTAAGCGCGGTACTTTATTTGATTTCTATTATTCCGACGGTTCGACCACTTTTCAGTGGCCGTGATCACGGAAGACAAAGATGTCAAGAGTACGAGTAACTTGTTCATTTTAATTGTTTAGTTTTAATTTTGTATATGGTTATTATTTTTACTCTATTAGAGCCTAATCTAATTCACCACCGCTTCGCAACATGCTGTGCTTGAAGAGAGGAAGTAGCACAGAAAACTCTTCAGCAACATGCCTAGCTACAATAATTTTAATTAATATTGAAATGGGTGGCAGGAAAAATAAAATAAATTATCAGTCAAGTTGGTTTGTGTTCCGTTGCACGCAGAAAGAGCTCACAGTGTCTTGAGGTCTGGCAGTTGGTTTTTGCTGAGTTTGGGTCTTAATAGTTTTGATGATCGAATTCCAAACAGGTGATACTTGCCAACCATTGAAATGTGGGTGTTTTTTTATTTAAATAGCCGCGAGGATTTGTGATTTATCGAATCTGATGTAGTGATTGGGTTTATCCAGCGTGTTCACTAATCGCAGACTTCGTAGACCTGGTGTGTTTCATGCTCCATTTCAGCTCGAATAATTTTATATAATATTAAAATGGGTGGGAGGTAAAATATTAAATAAATATCTTCGAATCGAGATACAAGAGTAGGACCCACTAGGCTACTAACATGTTTACTCTCGCCCGGAACATGTGCAGTCGGATAAAACTGAACTATTTATATTTGCTTTTTATACAAACAACTCGTATCCTCGGAACAGCTCGCGACAAAGCGAGGGAGAATTTCAGCAAATTCGAAATACGTTGGTAGCGCCCGATTAATTACCCAACTGTTGTATATTGAACTAATTTCTGTTTATACTAGAGTTTCCTCCGCGGCCGCTCCATGAAAAGCTGTAGGTAGAAGCTCTATGTTTCGTATATACAATTTAATTACGTTTCTTGTTAATAGGTTCACTAGAATGACAAAGAAACTGGTTGTCTATTGTTTGCCCGAAGAATATAATCAATAATACTAATATGCCATAATGTTACTTGCCCGAATTGTTTGTTTACCATAACAGTTATGTGACATACTCTTGTTTGCGTTTAGACTAAACCGATTTTATGATTATTTTCTAGAAGCAATTTCGATGGCACATGATGTTATGGCATATGATAATTAGGCCATATAATGATTATAACAACAGATGTTGTTGAAATTGACTGTATGGGAAACAAAGTTTCTAGCACGTGACTAATATAGTAAACAATGAGTATGACATATTAAATTATGAGAAATAATATTATGTCCGTGGACCAGTATAGCAGATGAAAATATGGTAAATGAAATTCTGGCAAGTTCGTGTATCCGCAAAGAAACTAAGTCCATATCAAAGAGTACATTATATGTATCTATATAAGACACAAACGGCTCAAATATGCAACCCTTGGAACAGGTTACATATTTGATCCGTTTGGGGTGGAGATTTTGGGCCCATGGGGGCCAAGTGCCCATAAAGTATATAAAAAAATTAAAAAACACCTACTCGACACGACGGGAGACCGGAAGGCTGGAGCTTATCTCGCTCAAAGGATTAGCCTTTGTATCCAGCGAGGTAACGCTGCCAGCCTTCTAGGTACAATGCCCAGCGATAGTAGACCACTATTAGTGGTACTAGTTACCACTAGTAGTGGGTCTGGACGGGCTTTAATATAGTTTTGTATTTTTATTTTAGTTTTTTACTATTGTATATATATTTTTAAGTTAGGTTTATTTATAGGATATTTTAGTTTTTGTTAATAGTTGTTAGATTTAGATAATTATTTAAAGATTAATTTAAATTTATAATATTACACATATTATCTTCTATATAAGATAATAATAAATACTATAAACGCGAAAGTTTGTAAGAATAGATGCATAGATGAATGGGTATATGTTTGTTACTCTATTACGCAAAAACTACTGAATGGATTTTGAGTGAAGCTTTACAATAATATAGCTTACATATCAGAATAACACACAGACTATAATTTATAAAGATATAGTGTGAATTATCCAAAATATAACGGTTTTCCGTCACCACGCGGGCGCAGCTAGTATGTCCATATAGTCGACACAAGTGCGCAGCGGAATATAGAGGCGAGTCGCAGCCAACCTGATTTGAAGTAATACAACGAATGACATGTTGTTTATGATAACGTAGATGTCTCGGTGGTTGCGAGTCCAGTGCGGCGTCGCAGCGCATCGTGTGACATGCTACAGATATTTCTATGTAAAATGACGCAGCGACACCGCTCCGGCGCCGCACCGCCGCCGCAACGCATCGTGTGCACCCGCTCTTAATGATTTGAAAAACGCGATTGAAGCGCCATCTATTTTGCTAATTCGTTTATTCCATGAAAACGACATTATTTGGCGGTATAAAAAGTATCCTAAGTGTTGACTCGGGTTATAAGCTAGCATTGTGTGAAGTTTTATTCATATACGTTCAACAGTTTCCAAAAAAGATGCGATCAAAGCGCCATCTTTTTCGCTATTTTCGTCTATCTTACGAAAACGACGCCATTTATCAGGATAAAAATTATACTAAGTTACGACTCGGTATGTAAATTAGCTCTGTATGGAGTTTCATTTAAGCCCGTTTTGTAGTTTTCACGTCTAACAAACAGACAAACATATAGAAAAAAATTCTAAACATTGCATTTTCGGAATATCCTAGTCCGAATTATTCCCGCTGATTTTCAACACATTTTTCGAACTCGAACCATTTATAGATTTATTATAGTATAGACAGATTGGTCAGCTAATTATTTAAAGGTATTTTCTCTTATATTTCCCTATATTCATAATTAAAATGGCAATAAGCAAGTGGAAGCAGAAAGAATTTCTAGTTTAGAACGAATTTTGAAGAAGGTTTCGCATATTCCCTCGCTGACACACTTACACTCATTCACACACGTTCAGTCATTCACTCACACACGTTCAGTCATGCAGTCACACACGTTCAGTCATTTACTCATACACGTTCAGTAATTTACTCACTTACGTTCAGTAACTCACTCAGACTCACTTCTATCATGGAGAGACAAAACATTTCTATATTATGAAACCGTTCAAAAGTGTATAGTACAGGCATGAATGATAAACAAAGAACAAGAGTTTTCTTTATTTCTTATACAATATTCGTTGCGATATCAATTTTTTCGATAAATAAGAATATCATTGCCATCCTCACATTATAACTTGACCGTTGGCATCGTCCGTTAGTTATTGCAATTTTATGCTTTTTGGGGGACATTATATTTTGCCAAGGATCGCCAAAATACATAAAAGCTTTGGATGTGGCAAATTCACACAATTTTATAAGCATGTATTTATTTAATGAAAAATAAACCAACAGCATATATTAATAATACAAACAAACAAAAAAAGTACTTATAATGTAGTGCTAATAACAGGTTTTTCTGAGTTAAATTATGAGCAAACGAGCAAACTAAAGTTAAAAAATGCAGTAAAAAAAATATATATTATACAATAACATTTAAATATAATTAAAACGTATTGATATTAGCTAAACATGTTACTTAGATATATTGTAATTTTTCATATGATGTGGTACCACCACCACCACGCTTTTTTACAATAATGTACATTAATTTTTGTTTACACTGTACTTAATCAAATTGATTAATTATTTCTTTTTTGCACTCCACGGTAAGGCCCCATTCATCCGAAACCAAATTTATTAAATTTTATTTTCTGTTTTTTAGTTGGATTTTTTATGAAAGCGTGTTTATTTTAGTTTTTTTTTTAAACTATTTTTGCAGAAACACAAAACGTATTTAACACCCTTAAATACAATTAGTGTCTTGCACAACGCAAAATTTGCCGCTAAATATGTTTAAAGAACTGTCAATACGTTTTGTGTAAAACAGGCAGTTTAATAATATGATTAACTAATTTTATTTAAAGGCGATCGTTATGCAAGCCTTAGAGTAACGAAATAAGTGAATATCACTAAATTTAGTGTAGTAAGTCTTAACAAGCCGAGTAGTATGTATACGACATCCTCACTGCGCCGTAAAAGTGTGTAGGTTAGACGCTACCGCGCCGCCGCTGCGTATATACAGATATTCTCATAATAACAGCGCGATGGCGGCATATCAGTAATATAGTCCGCAGTGTTAATGATCAATAGTCCCAGTCATAATATATTTTTTGTATAATCCAAAATTATCATTTCTTTTTTAGCTGTCTTGACCATTTGTTCGGGTTTCACTTAAAAACTACTGGGTCAATTTTGATGCGGTTTACACTGGTCGACAGCGAACAGTTAGACTTAAAATTTGTGCTACGTTATATCCTGGGAATGATTTTAAATGACCATATTAAAAAAAAAATCGAATTCCAATGTGACTTTTTCACTGGTCAATAGCAAATTTTATGTGATAAATGTGATATTTTATCCCGGGACTCCCGTGTATATGTTCCTGGGAGCGGTTTGTAGTTGTTCCGGTGCATAAAAATTAGCTTATTCCTACACAGTTTTCACTTGAACGATAGCTTACATTATTTTTGCAAGGGCTGCGGTACTTTGTGTCCCGGGAATACCGCGGGAATTGCAACTCAAGCGTGGAAGAAGTCGCGGGCATATCCTAGTATTAAAAAAGATACAGCTTATAAAACGTAACCGTATGATTTCGCAGTAAATCATGAACTTCTCCAGTTTATTCTTCAAACGTTGAATAATATCGAATACTAATACAGTATTTGAGGAAGGCTTACAGTCCAACACATACAAAATATAGCAACAACAATATTTTAAAAAATGCTGATAACTAGTCTCCACCCGCGTTCATCCGTCTTAAACACGTGCAAACATATCTACGATTTATTTTAATTTATATAAATTTATCTACATAAGTTAAAATGAATAGATTTTGATGAAATTGTTTGGGTGTATGAGTGGGTCCCCGGATGGTTTATATCCCCAATTGGAACCGGTAGATGGCTCTGGAATCGGCTTTTAGGATTCTTAATCTCCTGGACAAATTTTTAAGATATTTTGTGCGAAGTGTAGAAAGATACTGTTACGACCGACAAAGACCAATTCACACCTGCAGTTTATTACCTTTCCGCATTTGAACTTCTTTTGTTTACTTTGTGTTTAAATTTTATAATTACAAAAACAGCCCATTGTGTATTGTCATCTTGATGATTTTCATTATGATTGTCATTGTCAAGTATTGTGTCGAGGTATTGTATTTGTACAGTGTAAAGCGATAACCACAAGCGTGGCAAGGCGTGAGTACATTCGAAAATCTATATGGTGACTGACTTTGCGCGTGTTATTTTATATTTGTATCTGTGTTATACGTGTTTGTATAGTTCTAATAAATCCTAAAGTAATTCTAACGGCATTTTAATTCGAGTCCTGCAACTCGTAACAATACTATAAAAATCTTCTCCGAAATTTTTCTTTGATCTGTGTAGAGAATTATGCTTAAAGTGTACCAAATATGTAGATGGACCCTCATGAACGGGGCTTGGAATAAAAATATAGTTGGTGTGAACATGGCTTAAATCATCCCCCCTTTGATTTATTACCCTAGTGTGGCCTCGCCCTATTACTTGGTGCGCTTATAGCTTACTAAGCTTGATAATCTCCAGCCTTTACTACTAGATTACTATTAGTGAATTTTGTGCCTAATTAATTTGTTGTGGCTTGCAAATGATATTTTAAATTGTTATCTGGTTTTAAGGTTACTAATTTTTGTTAGAAATGACCCTAGTGAACCGAAAATCAAATGTTTTAAAACAAATACGTAAAAACAGGGATTCCCAAACTTTTTGGGCAAGAGACCCCCTTTCTAAAATGAACTGATGCCCCAGACCTCCATAGTCTAATTACTTTATTATAATATTTTTCTTAATTATGTTTACTAGTTTATTACTGTTTTTATTTTGTTTTTTGTTTAATTAGTTTTAATTTAATTAAACCACTAAATAATTTTTAATTTTTCTTGTGATGTCTTCTTGGATACCGGGTTGCCTGGAAGAGATCGCTATAAGCGATAAGGCCGCCAATTGTTCTAATGGAAATGTATTTATATTAAATGTCTAGGTTTAAGTTATGGTGAACAATAAAGAGTTTTTATTCATTCATACTTTAAAAATCCTATCTCTTGTTTTGTTCGTAGAGATATAAAATAGTTACCAATTTAAAAACTTTGCGATTTTTAGAGAAGTAAACTTGACATCATTTTCTCATCAAAATTTGACAAAATAAATGGACATATAATTCAGTAAATATATGAACTTGTACACGCTTATCGATTTATTGAATATTTTAAAAATACAACAACGATTCTGCATAGAACAATATTAGTCGTTCCTATAACAAGTTGGTACACGTAACACAACTTATACAGTATCTTGAAAAATTCAAATAAGAACTTTTGTTATTAATTAATAGGGATCGATTTTTAGACCTCGTCAACCCCCAAAATCAGTTTTCGTTTATGTCGACCCCTGGGGAACCGATTTTGATTCCAGGGGGTTGACATTGACCACTTTGGGAATCTCTGGCTTAAACCATCATTTATAACAAGCAAAGCAAGCAAGCAGTTTTCTGATCTAATGTCTACATTGTAGCAATTGGCATATTGTATGAGTAAATGAAAACATTCTGTTAACTTACATTTAAACAATACTAATATGTAGTAAAATTGATTAGAATATCATCTCTAAAATGTAAATGTACTATCTTGCCTCATATTAAATATTAATTGTTTTGAGAAATAAAACGCGTGTAAAGATTATTATCGGTTCACAACAATATGGATTACACGTCGGAAAAAAGATATTACTGTTAGGAGTGCGAGGGACTCGAATTAAAATGCCGTTGGAATTATTATAGAGTTTATTAGAAATATATAAAAACACGTATAACACAGGTACAAATATAACCAAACACGTCAAGTCCAAACGTAATGCAGAAGGTTGTAATTCAATAAAACGCGCAGTCCTTCACTTATTACATTCCCCATTGTAGTACACTACTCTCGCTTCGATAGTGGGTCTCGCTCGACTCCTCCCTAAATCGGGCCATTGCTTTATACTGCACAGATGCAATAAGTCCGCCCGGCCCCGTGGATCGAATTTCCTAGACTCAGCTTGTGCTTTAAATACGTAACACCTGGCTAATGATCACAATACAACGATAGGCCGTATGACAAGAAGTCAACAAAAGACGACCATAAAAGAATCTAAATGTTATTAGTTCAAATGCGACGGGTAATAAATGTGCTTTGTTCCAGATATGCAGGTAGATTTTGTGTTTGTCGGGATCTCGTGTGTGTGTGTGATCGTGTGAATTGTTTCGAGGACCACGATCCTCGAACTAAGTGCTGACTGATTTAGAAAAGATTACCTGAACAGAGTGTATTACTAAGACATTAAATGTCCTTGGTTACAATACATCACTCATGATTAGCCGTGAGACCCGAAAGGGCCGAGATTAAGAGCCGTGAACGCGTGCGTGTCTTAATTACCAGCAACCCATATTTATAGTGTTAATTATAACGCTGAGCTACTAATTTATGATCATATACGACAGAGGCTTGTTTTAGGACTATTGAGAACTGTCGGTTTGGCTTTGTGCATGTCTGCTGATTTTACAGTTCCGGTCATATCTATGCATGTATAATATTATAAAATTCTTAATGCTAGTGGTCGCCCTTGGTCAAAATTCGACCATAAAAATTAATTTAAATTATAAGTTTGAACATTATTAGGTTCTGTCGTCAAAGTCTATACTTCTATAATCACAGATTTCGCCAAGGTTACACTGTTAATTTGACATTAACAACTAGCAAAAAAGTATGTTTGCGTGTGTTTTTCAAATACGTGGTAGTGTGTTTAATGTTTTTTTATTGATTTAATGTAATACTTATGGATAATTTAAAAAAAAATTGCATTCGTCGCTTCTTCTCTATATAAAGTATGAGTGTGTGAAATTGCATACTCCTCCGTCTTCGCAATTTTTGTAAATAGGGGTACAAAGTTTTTGTTTGACGTATTAATTAATATATAGATGTCATGTCTGTACATTGAAGCTATTAAAAACACAACTGGAATAGATTAATAAACAACAGAGAACATGCATTTTTTTTAGATTTCTTGTCTGTTCTTTCGGGATTCACGTAAAAACTACTGGGCCGATTTCGATACGGTTTTCGCCGACTGCCAGAAAATTCTTAGACTTAAAATCTGCGCTGCTTTTTATCCTGGTATTGCTACGGGAATTTTCCCGGGAGCGGTTTGTAGCATGCATACAAATCAGCTTATTCGGACAGAGTTTTCACAGAAACGATAGCTATGGTACTTTGGATTCCCGGTAATCCCGTGGGAGTTCATACAGTTTTAGTTATCCTAATTGAATATAATATTATCTTTAAACGCCATTCCTAGTATTTTACTTCTATGGTAGGCATACAAAACTTACCGCCATTTGGTAATAAAAATCATCAAGTCAAGAACAAAAACTCAAGCTACATATTTTGAGGTAGTCTTATTATATATTTCCCTAAATTAAACCAAAAATAAGTACTTTTATTGCGCGGGCAGCACAATATGTACATTTTAAACCTTAAACTGATATGAACTGTAAAGTAGAACCATAGTTTAACAGTCATACAGTTGGTTAACGTATTTAAAAACCAGCCATTTAAAAAATATTTGTTGATTCACCCAACTGTCTACTGTGTGGAACTCGTGAGGATGTCAAACACCAAACATTGTTACGACCGACAAACACCAATAATTCACAGCTGCAGTTTATTACCTTTTCGCCATTTGGACTTCTTTTGTTTAGTTTGTGTTTAAAAAACAGCCTATTGTATTGTAATCTTTTATGTTAGTCAATAGCCAGGTGCAATTTTAAGAAATTAAGTCCACGCAGCTGAGCAGAAATATTGTATTTGTGCAGTATTAAGCAATGCCCAGTGGAGAGATCAGCAGTCAAGCGATAAGTACAAGCGGAACAAGACTTTTGTGTACATTCGGTAATCTATCAAAGTGACAGACTTTACGCGTGTATTTGAATTATGATCTACTGTATTACGTTTGGACTTATTACGTTCGGTTACATTTGTACCTATCTTATACGTGTTTGTATAGTTCTAATAAACTCTATAGTAATTCTAACGGCATTTTAATTCGAGTCCTGCTACTCGTAACAATATGATAGATAGTTATGTTTAGATTAGGTCGGGAATAATTGGGAGTTGTTGGGTTATATTGGGAATGGTTAGGAAGAGAGAAGGAAATAGTTATACTGTACGCTTGTTATTAAACTGCGGCAAGGTTGTGTGCGCTGCAATATTTTAAAAAGTCACGTCCGCATGATGGATTGCATGCCATGCGTGTTACCGCGTTGTTGCTCGTATTGGGTAAACTCGAATTTTCACTGCATTTCCTTGTACATGATAAATTATATTTATGGAAGAACGAAAACAATTTTATAAAATGTTGTATGGTAAAAGAGATGTTGTTGTGTGAAGTGATTAATTGAAATAATCTCATATAATTATATTTAGAATTTAATATTAATTTAAACGTTTGAGGGAATTCAGAAATTTGCTCTTTTTAAGCAAGAATACTAATCCTTGCAGCCTTTCGACAAATGCGACACAACCCACAGCCAGGTGGTTGGGCATTTGCCCATCTGGATGGCTGCCGCCCGTGGTCTACAATATTCCTCTAAAACAACCTTGACTTACGTTCCTGTATCAGTGGCCAGTTTCGAGATTCCCCTTCGAGGCTTGCAGTATATTGGTAGCACCTCTGGTATTGCAAATGTTCATAGGCGAAGTAACTCATTTATATCAAGTGGCTTATTCTTTATTGTTTTTCTTTATTATATCGCAGGCGTTTTGGTATAGATGGACTGCTTATGAAACATTCATTGAGTTGACCCACCTAAACCTATTTTGTGGCTAAGGAGGAGGAGCAGTTTTCCCCCCACGTCTCACTGAAATTCGTCATCCCAGGAAATGAATCCGGAGCCTCTGCGTTGAAGTGAGGTAGGCCAGCAAAGGCTTAGCCGTCTACAGAGGCCGTCAAAGATAGTGTTACGTGAGAGCGGGAGTTCGCAAATAGCTCTCTGCAGGGTTACCTCTATACGCACGACTAACTATGCACAGTCCCGACGTCAAAGTGTGTCGCTAAAAATACCGTCGCCGATATTGCTTAGACCACCTCTTGGTTCCGCAGTGCTCACTTCCGATATTGCCGCGTGTAGCTCGCTTCTGGTTCGTCTCTCGAACTACGCTTCACTCCGCCTTCACTTAACTGTGCACTAAACTTTTCACTGAATTCACCACTAAACTCGACAGTGTCTTCTATTAAACTCTTCTTCCAATTCTTTCGTATCGCACTTGTCGCTTCACTGTCTTGAACTGAACTCAACTCTAAACTGCCCGGTAGGCGCGCTTTACGCTGTTTATATACCCGGAAGAATTTTCTGGAACCCATCTATCTATCTATCTATCTCTGTCTCTTCCTTCCAGAACCTTCTGTTCGGGAACTTTCGTTTATACATCTATCCCTTTCTAACATCTATCTATCTTTGTCTTTCGTTTATCGTCTATCCCTTTCTAAAATATATCCGTCCTTGTCTTTTCCTCCCAGAATCTTTTACCATTTTCCAAAAGTCTTGCGACTGGTTTACGCTGCCGGAAAGTTCTACTCTCGGTCGCCACACTAGTATAGCCAACGGAGTGGCATAGATTCTAGCGAACAGATTTCTAGTCTAAAACTAATTATCCTATGCGTTCAGATATGCCTTATGATGTATCGTATGTCTGGGCGGTGTGTAAATGCACCATAATTGCATGGCTTCCTCGTCAAAAGTGTGCAAACAGAGTACACGACCTTAATCGAATTTCGTGTGTACAGTACCAGATTAAGGCAGTTTACACACGGCTGGACTTTTTGCGGGAACGGAGATATAATACACATTTCTGTGATCGGGCGGTTGTAAGTGGCGACAAAGCAACCCATATCCAGGAGAAGTGAGCGCGCGGAATACGTCGCACCCCCATCTCGACGGCATAACGGCGGGTGAGGACCCTTTCCCCAGGGACACACCCGCGCCTTCCGCTCACGGTGGCCGAAGGTCCAGGCTGGCCCTCCGGCGTCAACGCGTCTTCTTTTAGCGGGAAGAGCAATGCGCTCACGTTCCCACTCCACCTCCTCTTATGCAAGCATGAAATGCTTCTCAAAAGGAGGAAACGGCGTTCCATCCGGGGAGAGCGGCTCCCAACCGTGATGTAAACCACGACCGGAAGCGTGAGGTAAAGTCCGGTAAAGGCGACGCAATCTCGGTGACACTGATCGAGCCTGCCCTAAGTGTTGAAATCAAGATAATGATCCCAGCATGGCTCTACCACAGTAGAAGCAGTTTTGTGCATTGATAATAAGTGTCTCAGTTGATGTGACTGTCAAATTCCCAGTTTTGTACATTGATAATAAGTGTCTCAGTTGATGTGACTGTCAAATTCCTAGTTTTGTGCATTGATAATAAGAGTCTCAGTTGATGTAACTGTCAAATTGCTAGTTTTGTGCATTGATAATAAGTGTCTCAGTTGATATAACTGTCAAATTCCTAATTTTGTGCGTTGATAATAAGTGTCTCAGTTGATGTGATTGTCAAATTCCAAGTTTTGTGCATTGATAATAAGTGTCTCAGTTGATGTGACTTTCAAATTCCTTGTTTTGTGCTTTGATAATCCGTGTCTCAGTTAATGTCAAATATGTAATAGATGGAGGCGAAGAAAGTGTAGGGCTTGTCGTAAAATGGATGCCACTTTAGCTAGGTACTGTAATTAAAAGTCGTGCTGTGAATAGCTCCCTTTATAGGTACAATATACAGGGTGATTAATCGAGCAGACGGTTGTCTCGATGTTTCGCTGCATTCCGCCATGATGGATCGCCGTACCATAGTTAACTCAGCCGGAGTCGTTTGTCACTTATGTTAGTGCTACGAGACGTGGTTCGAGCATCGAACTCATTATCCCCAGAAAGGTAGTTACTGTTTGTAAATCCTTTCTAGTAAAATTTAGTTTATAACGACCTCGGTTGTAACGAGTTTTTGGTATTCTTCTTAATTGCATGAGTTCAGCAGACAGGCAGGCGATTCACCTGATGGAAAGCGGTTACCATCGCCTATGGATATTTGTACCACCAAAGGTGCTATCAATTTGCTGCCATTCTCTAAAGTTTTAATGAACTGCTTGTTAAAATTTTCTTAAATTTTTATTTTTACGTCGTTTCGGCCTCTTTTCAGTAGCCGCGATCACGGAAGACAAAGATGACAAGTTCTCAGAAATCCCTTGTAGATATTATGGCTGAGTTAACAATCTCGTAGAATCATAAAGCATTCGTGTCTTTTGTTAACATCTACGTCTACGAATGCTACGCAATACGTTTTTTTTTATTGTTTAATTTTTTTATTGCAGGAGGTCAGTTCAAATCGGTTACCATCGCCTATAGATAGTTCCAACACCAAAGGTGCTACAAATGCGCTGCTGCTCTCTTAAGAGAGATTGAAACCTGGTCATTAATGCCGGAATACAACTCAAGGTTGTTATTGCGGCATACTCTAGACCTGGTGTGGTAGCCATCCAGTCGGGCAAATACCCTACCACCTGGCTGTGGGTTGTTTTGTTGCCTCTTAAGACAGGCCGCCCGGACGCAGAAAATTGTATTCTTTTCCGTTCTTGCACGGATATAAATATTGTTACGAATTACGCAAGACTCGAATTAAAATGCCGTTGGAACTACTATAGAATTTATTAGAACTGTACAAACACGTATAAAACAGGACAAATATAACTGGATACAGCCAGTACAAACTGCACGATTCAATAACACTCGCAAAGACCGTCACTATATCACTTGTAGAATGTACGTCTTGCTCGTATCGTAATCCTTGCTTGACTGCCCCATCCGTCCGTTCGGGCATTGTTTATTACTAACTACAGTACAAAAAATCGACCGCGCGCACTGGGGTTTCCGAGAAACAGTAATTTGCACACCTGGCTAATTGTTCCTGCGAACGGCCAACAAAGTCGAAAACAATAACAATAAGCTATTGTCTAATTGCAAAATTTAAATACGAAGTAAACAAAAGAACTCTGAATGCGGGAGGGGCAATAAACCAGGTGCTCGTTTCTTTGTCGGTATGTAACAATATAATAAATGTTTAGGTAGATAAAATGAAATTTGAGAAACTAAAACTAAATAAAAATGCAATTCATGAAACTACTTAGGTAAGGAAATCTTTAGTAGTAGTAATTACTACTAAAGATTTCCTTACCTAATTTAAAGAACTCAAACCCCTCTATGAAGAGGTTCATAATATCTGCATGATCTTGAAAATAATCCCACGCGCGGTACTTTTGTTCTCGGCTCGAAAGTAGAGCTTTGACGTTAAGAAAGTGCAGAATGCATGCAACAGTTGAGCCGAGTGCCGGAGGACTTCAAAAGAGCCTTGCAGGCCTCTCGAAACTTGAGAGGTCTCGCCGTGCAAAGGACTCGACTTATTTTTGTTGACTGTAATTGCTTTTTTAAGGCGAGACTTAGTCTCAAGTTTTGTCTGGAATATTTTCGATTCATAGTTTCCACTTTTTTTAAATAATAATGGGCAGGCCAATCCAATAATTTTATATCCTCAAGTAATCTGTACATGTCACCTATATTTTACAAAATAAATATTTGAATATTAGTTAAGTCGTGTGTTTAGATGGTTAATTTAAAATATTGTCTACTTTAATATCCAACTATCATCATCATCATCATCCGAGCGTTAAATCCCGGTTGTGTTCGGAGCGATCACTACGGCACCCAGGGTCTTTTCTACTTTTTCTTCTCCATTTCGCGCGATCTTCGGCATCCCTTGTATTGAGACCATTGGCACTAATGTCATCCCTCACAACCTCAAGCCAGCATTTCTTGGGCCTACCCCTTCGAGCGGGACCTGGCGGAGGTGGCATGGCTAAAAATTTGTTCCCACGTAACTAGCCGGTTTCCATACTTTAATATCCAACTATAATATCTAATAAACTCTAAATTTTAACGGTTTTAAGCGCGGTAATTAATTTGATTTTTATTATTATTCCGACGTTTCGGAACTTTATGAGCCGTTCAAAGTAAAATGTTAGAGAACTGATCAAGGACGAATTTGGCCGACCGTACATGTAGTATAAGACAGTTGCCATCAATATTTAATTTTAGCATTTCAGTGTATCAGATGTTGCCAAGCTTTAATTAAACAGCGGTTGCTGTAAGCTATGGATAGGTATTGGTAATACCAGCGCTGGCGACCTCAAAGGGTGACTGGCATACTCTAACCCAGAGATGGTAGCCATCTAGGTGGGTAAATATCCTACCGTAGGTATTTTTGAGCTTCTTAAACAAACCCACAAACTTACTCTAACTCAATATGAATAACGACGTAAAGGTTTAACTATAAGTAGCTCGATTAATGAAATAACGATTAACAAAAAAAAAATTGCAACATGTTGATAAAAAAATAAAACGATGTTTATATCAACCCCAGTTGTAAGAGTCAAAAGCTTAATCAAAAGAAAAGTCATGTCCCTTATCAAGTCGAAAGCAAAGTCAAAAAGCCACCTACCTTCGTTTCAGAAATATTCATTTCTTGGTAAAAGACGTTTAAGAATTCATGCAAAAATCATAAAGTCCGGGTTTTGGGGACGGCACAGTATTTCGCTGTAGTACACTCTATTAGGGAGTGTATAGACTTATTCAAAAAGTTTCTATATTAAACTGCCGAATATTATATTAACTTCATAATGCAAATACGAATTTAAATTTTCAGGGTTTCGTAGCTATTTCGGTCTACCTATGTGTGTCATAAAAATGTTTCTAAAAAATAATAATGACGTGAAATAGAGTAATATAAATCTGAAAATTACGTCGCCATCCATGTTGTTATGTGCGAGCAACATGAATGGCGTACGCACTTAGGATTAGAAAGAAACACCAGTTCTTTCAACTAAACGCTTTTATTGTCTTACTAGCGGCCCCGGCAGACGTTGTCCTGCTCTGAAAAAATAAAAATCTAGGACCCGATCCCAGCGCCGCCTTACCGTTCCAACTGTGATCTAAACCATCCAGGTACCCACTCAAAGACACAAAAACAAAATCACCAAAATCACTCCAGGTGATTAGGAGGATTCCAGAACTCGACCTCAGTGCCACCTACCGGTTCTAATTGCGAATCTAAACCACCCGGGAACCCACTCAAACACACAAAAACAAAATCACCAAAATCGCTCCAAGTGATTAGGAGGATTCTAGAACCCAATCTCAGCGCTACCTGCCGGTTCCAACGGGATAAAAAGTATCCTATGTCCGTTTTCCGGTTCTAAGCTACCTCCTCACCAGTTTGCAGCCAAATCGGTACAGCCGATCTTGAGTTATAAACAGTGTAACTAACACGACTTTCTTTTATATATATGTAGATATAGCCGTAATTGAGTCTTCTCTGCAGGGTTGCCTCTACACACACACAACTAACGACGTACTGTCTCGACGATAAGACGTTTCACTCACAATACTGTCGCCGATATTGTGTAGACCACCTACTGCTGATGCAGTGTTCACCTTCGAATTTACCGCATATAGCTTGCTTCTGGAGCCCTTTTAAACTACGCTAAACTCTTTCTTCACTGAACTGACCACTAAATTTTTCACTAAATTTACCACTAAACTCATCACTGTCTTCTATTAAACTTCTTTCCCAACCCTTTCGTATCGCACTTTTCGCTTCGCTGTCTTGAACTGAACTCCCGGTAGGCGCGCCTTAGGCCGCTTATATACCCGGAAGAATCTTATTGAACCCATAATTCCGATCTTCTTTTCGTTATTATTTTATTTACTATCTGTCCCTTTCTAAACATCTATCTCTGTCTTTTCCTTCAGGAACTTTCTGATGTAGAACTTTCGTTTATCGTCCACCCCTTCCTAAAATATATCCGTCCTTGTCTTTCCTTCTAGAATATTTTACCTTTTTCTAAAAGTCTTGAGACCGGTTCACGCTGCCAGAAAGTTCTACCCTTGGTCGCCACTATATTGTTAATCTATGATAGTTTCGGCCAATAGGCGATGCCACGCGGTTGTGCCATACGCTACAAAGTAATCAATTTGGCCGATTAAATCCGAATAAATGTATGAGTCTCTTAACACTCCAACCTTGGTGCAAAGAGATTTCTACGGCAGATAACCCCACCGTTAGCTCCTGAATAAATTCCTCATTTAACCCTTCCTGTTTATCTAGATATCGCAATATTTTTTTTCTTCAGCCATTACGGTTTGTTGTTGTGATACCTTAAACTTGGACATTTTTAAAAATGTCTTATTATTATTGAAATTCCACTCCATGATTGTAACGTTAATATATTTATATAATATTGAATATTGATTTCTTAGTTTTGTACATATTTTATTATTCAGTTATAATCGAATAAATTAATAACGAATATTCTTGAAATTAAAAAACAAATAAAAGCAAGAAGGTAACAGGGCTTTTGAAAGACAGTATTTTAGAGTTACACTAAAATGAAATCGTAAGGAAAATGTTATTTATGTCCATTCTTCCATCTATCCATCTATCAGTCTACGTGTCTCTCCTTCTATGAAGATTTTTTTTTATTAGGTCAATGTGTATTTAATATGAATTTTTGTAAGAATATGTAGTCTATATACCGCTACATAATGAAGTAATAATTATATGTTCAAATTCCAGATCTATACAGAGGAAAATTACATTCGGATACATTCACATATGGATACAGTCACATACGGATACAGTCACTTACGGATACAGTCACTTACAGATATAGTCATATAAAAATATATACGAACTGTTTATTTCCTTGCGAGTTGGCAGTGACTAAGAATACTTAAATACTACATTTAATATAATTTTCATTTTCATTCTGATGATGCTTTAAGATAGGAGTTTTTTATACTTAAATACAATTTACTTACTAATAATTTAATTACGTGTTATTTGAATATTTTTGGCGCCATATAATGTGTTGTTTCTAGTTCTAAATAAATCTTTCTTTCTTCTTCTTCTTTAAAGAATAAATAGAAAGATATCACTTTATTGCAAACCAAAGAAACAATGACATAAATGCACGATAGCAATATTGTCATGGTAAAAAGAATAGGCCGCCTTATCGCTTCAAGTAATCTCTTCCAGGCAAACTTAAAGAATATTTTAAACCAATATGAAGATGTAGGTAGTGCAGAGAATTATATTATTATGACCGTGACAGCCGGCGCTGCTGCCGCAAACCAGGAGGCCCTAAAACGCCGCAAATATGTGTCCATTGGTAATGGGTACATATTTGTGGCTTTCGGGGTTGAAACCTGCGGGTTATGGGGGCCTGGAGCTCATCGCCTCTATCGATATCTCTCAACGCGTCTAATTGAGGTCTCGCGTGATCAAAAGGCTGGCTTGCACCTAGAGCATTGCATTGGCGTTGCCATCGAACGTGGAAATGCGGTCAGCTATTAGCACTCTCCCCGCCGACAACGACCTGGAGTCTATTTTTTGGTTATAGATTGTTATTTTGTAAGTATAGTTATATTTAAGTTTAATTTAGATTAATTTATGATTACTTTTATTTATGTTATTTTTTTAGATTCGTTTATTTTCAATGTAGTTTAATTTATTTAATGATAGCACACAACTTAAATTACTTTATAAGTTCAATATACATACTTAAACTACTTTATAACTTATATAGTACAAATACAAACTGTTGCGGACAGAGACCACCGCCCTGACCCGCCGGAGCACACTCACTCTCGCGCCCCGCATACCGCCGACGCCCGTAGCTCGCGCAATTAGCAGCTAGGCGTCGTACGGGATGCGGGATATAGGAGCGGCTTTTGAGGCAAAAATGCACAATTCTGTCTCAATTCTCATTGACGACTTACACTTACACGTACTTCTTTAATGTATATTTCTAATTTAATGATAATAATCATACATTCCATCATATCGAGTTTAATTTCCAAACAAGAAGCAACTGCTACCAATACAAACTATACTACTATATACTGTGTAATAAACTTGTGTTTACTCTACGAAGGCCCAATTAGATTTGTTTTAAAGTTATTATAACATAAGAAACTTTTCAAAAGACCCGACATTCAGAAATCGCGTGGCACAGCTCGTTAGCAGCCGCGAGACCTCGCCAATGAGAACATCTCGTGAGTCTGAACATCCCTTTTCATGCAGGCTGTTTACAGTAATGAGCTCGCGGGTACACTAGGCCATCCTGGGTTGCACTTCAACTTAAGTGTTAGATATGGTTTGTATTAACTATGTACCTTCTTTTCTATGTATGCAAGGCAAACTGGCAAATGGAACACCTGGTGGTAGGTGGTAATCACTGCCCGTGGACATCTGCAACAGTAAGGCTATGGGCCTCACTTATAATAATCTCATTAAGAAAGGATTAGCCATCTCTTAAATAAGAGACTCTTAAGCCCCTAATCAATGGCTGCTTCAAATAAAACTTGCCATCTTGCCTCTTAGCAGTCACTGAAACTACCTCTCGATGTTGGTTATTTTTGGCAGTTATTTATGAGTTACTGTTTACCACCACTTCTTATCCTTAAGAGGAGTTTATGGATAAGATTTTCGTCAATCAGTTGCTGAGCAGTTTCTTAAAATTTAAAAAACTATTATAAGTAAGGCCATAAGTGTTTAAATTTTATTTGTCAAATACTTAATGACCTACTTTTGTTATTGTTAATCAATGCCTCTATAGCATAGTCTAATATAGCTTAGACAGTAGATAAGGATACGACTAACCAATGAGAGTTGTGTATAAAACTTGCTCTTATTGGTTGGTATTCGAAAATGTTAAAAAGGCACGGGTTATGAATTGAGTTAAGAGAGAGATTTTTGTACTACTGACGATATTTACTAGAGTGAAAATAAAAGCCAGTTTTAAGATTGAAGTTATGTTTATTCAAGGGCCTTACATCACGTCCAATTTCAAGTCCATAGCATTCTTTTCAACCTTAACCTTCTATTAGGGCGTTCCACTAGTAACGCACAACGCCCAAAATGCTCAGTTAGTCGTTCCACAAGGCGACCGCGAGCGTTGCGGTCGTGGCGAAAACGTCACTAGTGACGTCATCATTTTCGATCACACAATGCCCGCAACAACCCGTGTCAAAAGGTGGGTCGAAGTGGGCGTTGACCACAGAGCATTAATTCTCTCTTGTCAATACATTGACAAAGGCGCGAATTTTGAAACAGAGATGGCGAATGAAAAAATGACATTCTTTATTAATTTTGTAAAATTAATTTTAATGTATTCTGAACAGCCATCTATCATTTTCCTTTATTTGTTATTAACATTTATTTACATAATTTATTTCTAATCAGTTTTCATTATCGTTGACTTGAATATAATTATACAATTAATGAGAAATTCATTGTTTGTAAACATATCTTTTGCTGCAGAATTATACGAAAGAGTTATAACTCAGAATTCAGAATTATAGATAGATAGATAATAGATAATTCAATGTATTTCTTGAAAGGCTTTTAAATTCTTCATCTGAATAACGATCGACTATATTTTTATATTCTGTAGTACGTGGCCTGAGATCACGTTTTTTAGTATTACGTTTTATAAACTTATCGTCCGCTCTTCATCTAAGCTAGGCGAATTGCTTTCTTCTGAATTATTACCGCGATGAAGTAGCCGATACCCAATTGACCTCATTAAGGACATTTTGTATAAATAGCTATATTTCTTTTAACATAAATGAGTCAACCCTACACATTGAAAAAGGCGCGATTTTCATATCAACCAATTACATTTGCGTATGACATTAATGACATCAACGCTCCATAACCCGTCCCACTAGCTTTTATGATTATAACGTCCGCAAGCAAGTGGAACGGGAAAAATCGCTTTCGTGAACGTGTTCGTTGTGAGTCCCTAATTGAACGCCCTGTTTAAGGGCCAAATTAATACAATTTTTTTCCACCAGCTGTCATCACAATTGCCGCGGCAAAACCAAGGTAATTATATTGTCTCTTGTATTCTAATTCAATTTCTATGTAGTTAGAGGTAGAAAGCATCGGTTCAAAGTTCATTTCAATTATCTGTATTTGGCCACAAATTTGTGGGACTTCCCAATGAGCCATGTGTGAGTGACAGTTTCGGCAATAAATTTGTGGTGGTTCCGTTTTATAGGTTAAGAGGTGTAATCAAGGTAATGGTTCGACATGGCTTCTCCACGTATGATTTTACAATAACGTCTTCATTCCTAAGGCTTCCATAAATTGACAAAAAATCAAACCTACTCCCCTTTAGGTGTATACATTAGTATGGATGGATAGCAACAACCGATATACCTCTCGGAGGGTATATAAATAGGGAATGTCAACGCAAAGTCAGAGAGAGCACAACAGAGAAAGAGTTGAGCGATGATTCAAACGCGCTTAAAATATTACTACTCTAGGTATGTCGGCATGTGGTACAAGGCATGAGCGGTAGCGGGTTTTTTATTTTTTATTTAATATAAATAGACACAACACTTTTTGTATACAGATTTTTGTTTTATTTGCCTACTCTATTTCAAAGGGTAGAGCTGTTGTTTGTTTGATTAATTATTATTAATACAAAGTTTTCTGACTTCCTACTTTTATTCTAATTTTCAACACTACATTAATGACACATACGCTCACGACATGTGTCTAGCGTTAATTTAATCACTCTAGTTATTTTTTATATTATCTACAAATTACTTATTATACTTAAACATTGCTCATTGACATTTAACATTTTTGTTTTCTGTGATCACAAATACTGAAAACTGGCCGAAACGTCGAAATAAAAATCCAATAGAACGGCGCAATTAAAACTGTGATAACTTATAATAAAACTACGTTTTAACGGTTTTAAGCGCGGCAATTTATTTGATTTTGGCTATTCGAACATTTCGGCCGCTTTTCAGCGGCCATGATTACGGAAGACAAAGATGACGATTACATCAACGAGTATTGTTAAAATTTTATTTAGTCTACCGCCAACTTGTTCATTTTAATTATTTAGTTTTAATTTTGTTTATGATTATTATTTACTCTATGGGAGCCTAATCTAATTTATCACCGCTTCGCAATATTTTGTAGCTTGAAGAGAAGAAGCGGCGTAAGAAACTCTTCAGCTAACATGCCTAGGTCTAAAAATTGTATATACTATTAAAATGGGTGGAAGGAAAAAACGTAAAAACGTAGTTTTATTATGTGTACAAGTCGCGAAAACTTAAGAAAATATTATGTGAAAACTTAGTTAACTACTTAATTAACTACTCTTCTTCATATTTATTGCTATTTGTATTGTTTTGGTGCAACATGAAAAGCTTTTATAAGTGCTCTTTAACATCAGCGTGTCATTGTTCGAGATTTTTTAACACTATTGTATGATTTTATGTATACCATAAAAACTCTGCTCCGTTATGAATGTAATGCCACTACTATCCCTGACTTCGAGTATTTTTAGCACTGCTAGTATCTGATTAAGCATATCGTATCAACACTAGTACGTTATAGATGTTGTAGTAGTAGTAAACATGCTATCAGGGATAGCCCTGACCGCATGTTTTGGAACTATTTTTATATAATATGATTACCCTAACCTGTATCCAGTGTCTTCGATGCGAGTAAGCTGGTATTGCGGTCACCAACCCGTATGCCAGGCGTGGTGACTATGGCATTTCCCCCCAATTATCGACGGCCGATTAAGCAAACGAGCCCTGGAGTGGAGACCACGTCTCGGCAAACGTGGCGTAGGTGCCCGCAGTCTGACGGACTGACGACCTGTGTAGGATCGCCGGCAGGGGAGGTAAACGGGAGACCGGGATATGTGGCGGGTACTTGGGGAGCCCTACGTCCAGCAGTAGACTGAGATTGGCTGAAGAAGATGATTTCTGTCGTAGCAACACTACTACGTTTTTAATGTTGTAGCACCACTAGTCCTGACTCTGACTATGTCGTAGCACTACTACTACCGAATTTAATCTATCGTAGCAGCAGTACAAAACATTTTTCTACCGTAGCGCCGCTACGCCTATTACCTTAGACCGCTCCTAAGGGCTGCGTAGGTACGCCCGTGCCGTTCTCGAGGGAAATCTTTTCGACGCGAACAAGGGCCAAGTCCGGATTAACTTTCGTTTAATACGTCAATGTGATGCCATACTAATACATCCGTTATGTACCTATTACTTGATCCTGTTACTGTTAGCATCATAAATGTATTTCCAAAAAAACATTCCTTTTGATAAATATTTTTTAATCGGTGGTAGAGTTTTCTATTTATATAATAGTGCTATTTAAGCATTGAGAGTTTCGAATTAATTTTCATTTAAGGGGATTTTTCAACTCAAATTCAAATCACATAAAAGTTGTGGGTCGAATAAATTATAACCTGATTAAATTCAAAAGTGAAACAATCAACTGTTTTATTCAAGTAACTATCATTTTTAATTTTTCCATGCTGTGTTTTATTATATAACTTTTATCTGATGAATGCAAAATCTTAGTCTGATAGATTCTTTAGTTGAACTTCTCCATTTAGATAATTATTTCAGCCTTAACTTGGTCTAGTATCAAATATTTATAAAACAATTCTGAAATAAATAACTTTTAAAATCCTAACTAACAATGTAAGTACACATATCTGTTTGCTTCTTGCTCTGTTAGTTTAACTCGTTTGAAGCACTTTGCAGGTAATGTATTAAACTTCGAAAATATACTATACTTGTTTTTTTTTAATTAAAATTACTTTCCGTTATTAATTATGGTCTGGGTGTTTGAAAATGACCTCAGAATGGTCCGTTGTATATTACCCTTACTTACACAAGCGTAAGTTGCTTAGTTTAGTTTGGGAATATACTGTTACGAGATGCAGGACACGACTTAAAGTGCCGTTAGAATTACTATAGAATTTATTAGAACTATACAAACACGTATTACACAGGTACAAATATAACAGCACGCACCAAGTCCGTCAGTAAATAGATTACCGAATGTAGTACACACGTCTTGCTTGGCTTGTGCTTATCGCTCGACTGCCGATCTCTTCATTTGGGGCATTGCTTTATACTGCACAAATACAATACGTCTCTTGGCCGCGTAGACTAAATTTCTTAGAATCACACCTGGCTAATGACTACCATAAAAGATTACAATACACAATGGACTGTTTTTTCTAATTACAAATTTTAAACGCTAAGTAAACAAAAGAAGTCCAAATGAAGAAAAGGTAATAAAATGTCTACATGTACGCAGGTGTGAATTTGTCTTTTGTCGGTATTCAGTTCGTAACAATACCATATGTCATTGTGTTTGTCTGCCATTCATTAATACTAAAAAAGTCATCTTTTACACAACTAAAACAATTTCTAAAAATTCTCATTAAAGTTATACCAAAAAACTTTCTCAATCTTTGTTTTAATAATTTTAATATCAAACATTATGTACAACCTCAAAATACGATTAAAAAAACACGCGTCGAATAATTACTGGCCAGTGAGAACCAAGCCGGCCATTAGAAAAAATAAAAGTTCGCGCGAATGGCGCTAAACGGAGTCAATATGGCGGCGGTTGCCGAGTGGTTTTCTAATTGGCGACACTTGAAATGAGCCTATTATTGGCTGTGGACGAGGGAAAACTCGCCAACTTCGATTTTTTTACCCTCTTTTTACCTATTTTCTATTTCCTCAAGTGTTTTCGAGCTTAAGTGTGACTGCGGACTGGATTTTATTCAGTTTTTCCGTCGGGAGAAGTTGTTTTTAACGCGTGGTAATGATGTGTTGGTATATACCTTGTAGTATTTTTAATAGATCTTTGCTGTTGTTGAATGATGTCTATTCTTGGAACTATGAATTTTATTTATAGAAACATGGCTTTGGATGGATTGTGTATTTAGCCAGTGTCAAGTAAATACATACATACGAAATATACCTATTTAAGACATAATTTTGTAAGGCCAACAGAAAACGAATAGCCTCCCCACGTATATTGTGACATGTGATATTATCTATGTGGGGATTGTGGTCCAACATTCGGACCCGTATAGCATGACTGGTCATATAACAGATTTATATATTTGATCTTTAAGTTTCAGTGGCATTAGTTTGTCGCACGTCACACCGGTTACCTACTACTTTACCCATGTTACATTTATTCGTCTCCTTACATCCTTCTCTATATCAGGTGCATATACGTAAAATAAAAAAATTTAAATGCTATAAAAACATTGTTTGCTCTTATAAAAGTCGCAAAAATCAGAAATACACACAAAAATCACCTCCAAACATAACATAGAAATATTTCCCGTTTATAATGAAAACGTACTGGCAATAAATCACCAAAAAGCTTCTGTGGAACAAAAATGATTGCGGGCCCCTCGTTAGAGTTGCCAGGGTCGATTAGTTCAATATCGGGACTGAGAAATATGTATTGAGATTTCCTTTATTAAAAAAATTAAATGATTAGCATTTAAGTGGTCGATCGAAGATCTAAAATATTGTAAGACGTTATAATTTTTAACATTTTAAATATTATGCCAATTGTTGAGAAGTGTGTATGAAAGAAAAATATTGACATATAATGAATAATCTTACCTTACCTTTGTGCGTTAAACAAAATTAATAATATTTTCCAGAGTCATACCATGTCTTAAGTGGGCTATAATATAAGCACATTACTGTAAGTTGAAATTGTTGTTGAATTAGTTACAGAGATAGTTACAGAGATAGTTACAGAAATGTATCTAGGACTAAAGACATTAAATCCAAATAAAAAAGTATTCCAACGTGATAAAAAAATCACAGTAATTTAGGAATTTTAATATCAAATCGCAAAAGGTATTTATTACGTAATGTAACTTTATACATTCTAAGAAGTATGAATTATACTTTTTATCCTTACTTTCTATTTTAATTAGAAGTAAATCATTCAAACAAGAAACGTTTGAATGATTTACTTCTGAACTCTATAAGAAGGGGTCCTTCATAAAAAGCATATATATATTTAACGAGATACGCAACGCCTCAGCTCATTTATTATTGCAGACGTCCATGAATGACAGTAGCCATTTACCATCGGGTGAACAATCAACGTATTAGTCTTTAAAATAATTTTCTCATAATATAGGCGATATTTATCTTAATTTAATTCTTCTACTATTGGTAGAAACTTGACATTAATTCTTTTTATCAGGAGAGGATTTCATATCATATTTGAATAATTATTCAAAGAAATGAATGTACAGTGAGATATAATAACGGGCTGTGCAATGAACATCGCGACGCCTGGCAACACCGCATTCGGTTGCGTTCGAGTGTGTTATCAATTTGGAACTAATGGCCCAATTTGGATTCAGCTGGGACTGGTCTGATAATAAAATTCATCGCGGAACGCTTCCCGGCGCAAAAATTAATATTCCAATGATGTAACTTAAAGCAGTGTCAGGGGGTGGCGCAAGGGACGAACTAAGACCGATTTCATCACCTCAGCGGGTTAGCTGAAGTTTCAAGGAATATTTTTTTTCATAATATTTTGGTATTCCATAAGAATATGTAATATTTGATCTAGAATTAATGTGTGGTAATGGGTAATTACGTCAACCTAATTTTTCCTTGCTTGTTGCACTTTAAGTAAGTCACTTGCAAATATTAAAGGACATTTTTTTTTTCGAGTTGAAATCTTTGTTATCAAACCCAGCGACCCGGTACGGCAATGGGGGAGTATAGGACTCGTGGACTTGGTAAGGCCTTTACACGCTAAAACACCTCTCTGTTCTTCCTGTTGGCGTTTTCTAGGGTCGCGGAAAATTTTATACCAAAATCCGCAAACTCTGGATGGAACGACTTCAAAATCAATTGCTCCTTACGAACCACACAGTTTATTGAAGATTTGATATAAAATTCATCATAAGGATTAACCGATTTTACTACCCTCTTTTTTTGCAAACTTTTTGCGACAATACTTTGTCATGCATTTCAAGAATCGATTTTCCATAGACCTTAATTTAAAGTAATTCGATTAAATTGCAATAATCGATATCTGGTATCAATAAAATCGCTGACGCTCTCGCGGCTGCTTCTAACTCAACCCTTTTAACGAAAATGGCAGCGATGAATTACTGCAAATTAAAATTGTTTAATGAATCTACTTTATTGCTTCGAAAGATTTGTTTTTGGTTAATTAAGACGCATTTTTAACTCTGATTCGTTTCCTTGATACCTACTTTTATGACGATGAATGGGTTTTCAGAGCCGGGAAATGCAGGCTCAATTGTTATTGGTTTTCTTTGGCTTTGTTTCCTAGCCTAGTAGTTTTTACGTGAATCCCGAACAAACACACAAGAAATCTAAAAAAATGTATCATGTTCTCCACCGTTTATATAGTGTACTCCAGTTGTTTATTTATTAAATAGCTTCAATGTACAAATACGACGTTTTTAGAATTTTATAATATTATATATTTTAAAAGAAAAACAATGAGATTTTTTTTTATAATGAATAGGTTTGCGTTTGAGTGATATTTCGCCTGATGTCAGGCGGAAATGCAGTCTATGGTGGAGCACGTTTACCTAGAAGATACTTGGTCAGGAAAAACAAACGACGGTAGAGAGTTCCACTCTTCGGCGGTGCGTATGATAAAAGTGGAAGCATAGCGTTTCGTCCGCTTTGTTGGTATTTCCACCACATATCGGTGGCGTGAGTACGTACGTCGTATATTACGTATATTAATAATTACATATATATGTATATATTAGATATGGAACCAAAATACAACTATATTAGGTTATAGTCCGTGATTAAATGATGCGGCGGAGTAATATAATCTTGTAGCCGCTGGGGTCCCAATTAACGGATAATAAATAGCTCATAATTTACGTAAATGCCTAACAGAGATAATTGATATCTCTATCTCAGTGTTCATATACAAACATACTATGTAAACAAATGTGTTCCTTATACATACATACATATTATCACACGTCATATTATTACAACCCATGGGGGTTGGCAGAGACTATAGATCTTCACTTGCGACGATCTTGATAAACAACTTTCGCTTCATCTACTTTCATTAACCTCTTCAAACATGCACGTTTATTTGATATGCCTTTTACCTGACCTCGTTTTAACAATTCGGTTATTTGATCATGGCGTGTACGTCATGGTCTACCGGTACCAACTCTACCATTCACAATACTATCATACACTTGTTTTGTGATTCTATTTTTATCCATCCTCTCTACATGCCCAAACCACCTTATCATTATTTCTTTTTCTAAGCTTGATATTATATCTTCTTTCAATCCACAACGCTCCCTTATTACACTATTCCGTATCATATCATTCACGCTTACCTCACATATACTTCTCAAAGCTCTCATTTCAAGTGCATTTATTCTACTTTCATGCTTCTTTGTTTCTTCTTAGATCATCCTAATTGTATTTTTTTTTATTATTATTAACAAATCTACGGACTCGAGTCCCGTACCCTTTTTACTACTTAATTACTGTTAGAGTTTTTTGAGTTCATACACGCTTATTGTTTATTTTTGTTATTGTGTATGACATTAATTTCATATAATATTTTAAACCAGAGATTTCAACTTCTTCAACTTCTGACACATGTTAGTGTAATGTTCCTTTTCTATTAGGGATGATGTCAGTGTTAGCAGCCGCGGCCAAATGCATCTTGTCTATTGATTTAAATATAGCGTCGTTATTGATTATCTACACCTGTGTATATATCTTATACTAATATATAAAGCTGAAGAGTTTGTTTGTTTGATTGATTGAACGCGCTAATCTCAGGAACTACTGGTCGGTTTTAAAAAAAATCTTTCAGTGTTAGATAGGCCATTTATTGAGAAAGGCTATAGGCTATATATCATCACGCTAAGACCAATAGGAGCGGAGCACCAATGAATAATGTTACTAAATCGGGGGGTTTTAAAAATAAATTCCACGCGAACGACGTCGTGGGTACAGCTTGTACCATATAAACTCATTGACACGTGATAGCGGGGGTACGCTCTTAGGATTGGAAGGAAACACCAGTTCTTTTAACTAAACGCTCTTATTAACTTCTTTGCCGTACGCGATTCTTCTCTCAGGGTTTCTTCTAAACGCACAACTAACGACACACTATCCTGACGATAAGATGTCTCACTCACAATACCGTCGTCAATATTGCGTAGACCAATATTGACGAGGGTACGGACGGTACCAACTGCAGTGCTCACCTTCGTTTGTACCGCGTGTAGCTTCTGTATCTCCTCTTAAACTACGCTACACTCCTCCTTCACTGAACTGCCTGATTAAATCAGACTATTAAGGAAATGTAAAAATTTTACTGCAAGAGATGTTCTATTAATAGACTTAATTTGCACCATTAATTATATGTGAAGGAAATTTTCGATTTATGATAATTTTCTATGTGACAAAGTCAAATATCAATTTATTATTATTTATTCATGACCATAGAATCAAAGTCTTTCAGTCGGAAACATGTTAATTAATAGGTCTTCGTATAGTAGCGCAGTTGTATTGCAGGCTACAACCGACGCCATTCAATGGAGTTCTTGTGAAAACTCGAAAGATCACATCTGACTATACAGTTCACATTTCTCACAAAAACACATAATTTCTACTCAAAAACTATCAATATCCTGCAACTATTGTTCATTTTAGAGTAATTATACACATTTTTAGAAAATAAAACTGCACAGCACAACGTCTCCTTTCAGTTCCCGCCAAAAACTCCTCAAATATCAATTATTTTTTGGTGTTGCCAACACTGCCCACTAAATTTTTCACCAAATTCACTCAACTTGAGACAAACAGTCTTCTATTAGACTTCTTTTACAACTCTTTCGTATCGCACTTCTCGCTTCGCTATCTTCAACTGAACTACTTGTACACTCGGTAGGCGCGCCTTACGCTGCTTTTATACCCGGAAGAATCACCTGAAACACATAATTTCGATCTTCTTTTCTTTATTCTTTTATTTACTATCTATCGCCTTCTAAACGTCTATCTATCTCTGCCCTTTCCTTCCTGAACATTCTATTCTAGAATTTTTATTCATCATCCTTGTCTTTTTCTTCCAGAATCTTCTACATTTTTCTAAAACTTGTTAAACGAACCAGATTGTTCCACCATCACTCGCGACACTATATATACTACTAACATAACAATTAACTGAAATGTAAAATCAAAAATACATTAATTTTAAACGATCATGTTTAATTTCGAGAAAATTGGAAAATTTCCATTTTAAAATATGTCATCGGCTTTCCGTTATTACTCTGCGAAATGAAATAGGTACCGCTCCGTTGTATTAATGTTCAGCTCTTGCAATAATTTCATTTTTGGTCATATTATAACTGTAATAATTATGTATGATTACGTACATAAATTAACATATTCGGGTAAGAGCAGTGTGAAAATTTATGTTATCTTCGTGAGTTTGTTTGTTACTTCCATTATAATATGTTACTACAGTTTACTGCTACTTGCCCGGAAGATTTACTTCGTTTTATATCTCAAACTGTCCCATTTCCCGGATGAAAGGTATGTTTGCCAATTTTCAGTATTAAAATTACATATGTACTTACACCAAAATGACCAAATCTACCACACCGACTACATCCACGACATCGAGTAAATCGACCACACTGAGCATATCGACCACACCGATCACATCGACCACACCGACCACATCGACTCCAAATCGGTCCAGTAGTTTCTCCGTGAAAATGGAACAGACAGACAGAGTTACTTTAGCCATTTTAGCAAGAATTGAATTTTTACGTTGTCTTTATGTCCATCCATTCGTACGTCTTTATTGTGTCGCAGTCCTTTTTGTATAGAAATTACTATATATTATATATATTTATGGATGAAAAATAGTAATAACATATAAGTCTATATAATATTAACAAAACATAAATATCCTAGTGTTGGGATCAGGTCTTCCATTTATAGGAGAACGGACAGTACTCCTGCCATGCTTTTTTTAGGCGGATTAGTTGGTTTGGCATATTAGTTATCTCGATGTGTAGGTTTCATAACGATATCTTCCTTTAAATGTAAAATTTGATGATTGAAATGATGATTCAGTAAAACTAGCGTTAGTGTAACTACGAGTAAACTACAACAGCAATTACATTATTATTTGATAGGGTATGGGTCAACTGTAAGCGTTACGAAGTGACCACAATTGCGTATCTAAAACACGTGATTCGCGGACTGGGTATAGTCTCAGTTATAATTAAGCTGTACTAACTGCACGCTCCACCTGATATATATGTCTGGTGTAGGGTATCACTGCAGCGGGTTAATAGTTGTAATAAACTTAGACCTAACAAAATAGAGATAGAAATCTCACGTGACCAAAGGGCTAGCCTGTATTCAGGGCGGCGTATTAGTATTGCCATTAAACGAGCAAGTGCCGCCTGCGTTTTGGGGTAATTCCCAACAGACGGATATTTTGTCCAATTGTAAAAGGGGGATGGAGGAATCAGCTCGTGCAATTCTAAGGAACACTACCCGAAATGTATCCGATAGAAGACAGTTAGCCTCGCCACCTTCCGTCTATACTCTAGACTCTAAATATGTCATTTGAAGTTGACGTTTGTGGCTGCGTTCATAACTTACTAGATAGATAGATAACACTTTATTGTACACTATTACAGAAAACACAGAAACAAATACAGGCTAAATATATTCTAAATGTGCACAATGGGCGGTCTTATCGCTAAAAAGCGATCTCTTTCAGACAACTTTTGGCAGGAATAGAACATATTACATTGGTCAAATATACTTAAATATTAGAGGATATGCAGTTACTTAATATTTTATTCATTTATAAACATATAAATATTGTAAATGTTATATAAGTAAGAATTATGTTTAATAGACATATATAAATATACCTATTGATATTACATACATAAATATACGTAAAAATATCAAACATCACTATGTTGCAGGTAGCTTTTTTGTCATGTTCTTAAATATTGTTAGTGATTTAGCTTGTCTAACATTGACAGGTAGCTCATTTCGGAGTCGAATAGCCTGTACAGTGAAAGGATTATTGATAAAAGATGAATAATGTTAGGGAGTATTAAGTCTAAGATTCGTAGAAGGTCCTAAATTGTGAGAGGAAAAGATGAACAGAAGTTGAAAAAACTGTACCACCATTTCCCGCTACACGCTCACAGTGCGGCCACACGAGAAGGCGTTCGCAATGCTGGGTAATGTTAATAGCAGATCTGAATTCAACCGGCGATCGCTTTACGGCTTACTGAATATCCATTTCAGCCGTATTACTGTATTTAACGGATCAATAATAACATTGTTACGTTCGTATGTGGCTTGTTAATTTAACTTTATCATGTTACCTTGTGTTTTGGTCACTTCTGTTAATAATTAATATTATTAAGCATTAATTAACAGCTAAATATTACTGTTAATATTTACAGTTTAAACTCCATTTAACGCCACTCGATTTAACGACAAACTCCCTTAAGCGTCGAAATCACTTGGTTTGTTTAGCTTGTATTCTATACAATGATACACTCTATATAGTATTACACCCACTCTCAAAAACGACAACAATTACGTAATAAAAATTACCTTTTAAGTTGCCAAAATTAATGAATGCCGCGCAGCTGTGTAGGTTCTTTTATCGCTTTATTATCCTAGCCCGTAATAAAATCAACTGTCGGCATCGTGCATACCGAAATTTAAAAGAAATTCCGCAATACCGAAATTTGTAAGTACCTACTTCCTTTATTACTAAGATGACTCAATATCGCAAGATATGAATAAAATAAGTAAAAAAAATACAACATAATTACTGGTGCAGCAAACGACGACAGACTAAAATAACATATTTATATCTCCATTTAACGACAACTCTCTATAACGTCATAAAATGCACAGTGTCGAGTGTCGTTATAAAGAGTTTACGCTGTATTTAAATTTACAGGCAACTATAATGTTTCCATGCGTTTATTTTACTTTGATTAGATATTAGTTATTGATTTGACACAAGAGAGTCACAACGAACACGTTCACCACTGTGATTTCTCCCGTTTCACTTGCTTGCGGGCGTGACAATCGTAAATCCAAGTGGAACGGTTATTCGATCCACCTCTTGACATGGGTCATTGACGTGACGTTTTCGCCACGACCAATACGACCGTGGTCGCCATATGGAACGACAGATGGACCATTTTGGGCGTTGTGAGATACTAAAGAAACGCGTCCCAAGTTACGTATATCTTGACAGTAAAGCCCACATTATACAAATGACATAATTACCATTCAACTAAGTAAATAGCTGATTGCATCGTTCAGAAATAAATGTTTAAAAATATATCTACACCGGTCGGAAATAAAGAAAGTACCAACAAAAATAATTATTAAAATAAAAAGAAACCGGTACAAAGTAATTAAATTGAATGTAAAACATTCTTTAAAATAAATGTCATAAAACTCAAAATTAATACTAGTCAGTAGTAAATAATACATTGTATACTACCTTAGTAATTTAGAGTCTATCATTAGAGTTTTTGAAGATGTTGTGCTCTGCTGTTTAATTGAATTGAATGAGTAAAATTACTCTAAAATGAACAATAGTTGTAGGATGTTGATAGTGTTTGAGTTGTAATTATGTGTTTTTGTGAGAAATGTGAACTGTATAGTCAAATGTGGCCTTTTGAGTTGTGGTTTTTTCAGTTGATAACCTATAGTTTAGCTGAGCTATAGGTTATCAACTGAAGCCATAGTATACATAGGCTTATGAAAATGAAAAAAACTATATTGTAATCTAAGATCCGGCTTAAATAAAAACAAAGAATCTATCATTAAAATACTTATTAACACTAATATGATTAAATCAAAAATGTATTTAATCTATTTTTAAAATTAGAGTTGTGAATTGAGATTATGACGGAGATAAATAAACAATTTCAGCCATTTAGAAATAAATTAACTTACGCACAGATAAATATAAAAACCATGAGAGTATAAAACAACTTTTAGGAGCGGTTAAATAGAAGAAAAAAAGTTACATAAAGGCAAATAAATTCACTTAAACTGAAATAAAACCGCAGACGCGGGGCGGCATAACGGAAAGGAAAGTATAGCAGGGAAATTTATAAAAGTTGGGAAAAACAATTTACCTTGGGCTGGCTTGCACCTTGGAAAAAGGAGCAAACAAATCGGACAAACTTTTGCAAACTATCGACGAGGTGTCTCAGCGGCAGACGCTCGGAGACATTGAATTTATTTCCTTAAACAAATCTTTCAATCAGAAGTTTGTTTGTATTCTGTTTTTGGGGTTTTGTTGGTATTTTGGTAAACTTCGAAACCATATACCAGGCTCAACAAATTAGTCATACAGAAGTTATACTTTTGCTTTTTTCATTTAAGTTAACCGTCAAATTGAGTTTATTTTTAATGTCCTATATCTCTATAAATATTATAAACGCGAAAGTTTGTAAGAATGTATGGATGTATGTTTGTTACTCTTTCACAAAAAAACTACTTAATGGATTTTGATGAAACTTTACAATAATATATCTTACACATCAGAATAACGCACAGGTTATAATTTATAAAGATATAGTGTGAATTATCCAAAATATAACGACTTTCCATCACCATGCAGGTGAAACCGCGGGCGCAGCTAGTATTTAATAAAACGTTTTGATGGTTTTAAGTGCGGTATTTTATTTCCTTTATTCCGACGTTTCGGCCACTTTTCAGCAGCCGTGATAAATTCAAGCTACGACATGTTGCGAAGCGGTGGTAAATTAGATTAGGCACCTATAGAATAAATAATAACCATAAACAAAGATAAATAATTAAAATGAACAATTGGGCGATAGGCTGAATGGATATTTTACATTACTCATTGACACTTGTCAACGTTGTTTCCCGTTACTGAAAAGTGGCCGAAACGTTGGAATAAAAATAAAATAGCACGCTTAAAATTGTTAAAACGTAGTTTTATTATTTAATACAGAACTAAAAAGGATAATAAACATATAAAAATGAAAAATTAACACCCTAACATATAGTGTTTATCAGGAGAAGGAGAAAAAAAAAATATAACGTTAAGCAGCAGCATAACACAAACAATCTCAAATTTCCATTCATATGTAAACGTATTGATTTTAGGTAGGTAATGATCTGTATATTGGTTTGATAATACAACCATACATACAAACATGAAGGGCCAGCAATCTGAATGCATTAAGTGTATCATAATTCATATTCAGTGTTACGGAAATGCAATATCGAGAATTGCTGTTCATGTCGGCGCGTCTAATGCTCACCTAATAACCACTTATTCCGACTAATTGACTACATTCCCGGTGTATTGTGTTACATTAACATTAGTTATTGTGTTACATTAACATTAGTTATTGTGTTACGTTGACATTGGTTATTGTGTTACGTTAACATTAGTTATACTAAAGAATACTAGGGAACGATAATCGTCAAATCAAAACGTAACTCGTAACAATCTGCAATCATAGTAGCCAGGGATTGGAACCTGGAGAAAAGTCAAAGCGGTTATAGCAGCATTTACAACATCCTGAAGGGAATAAATAATAGCTGATAAAGAATGAGCGCTGACTTGACTTTTAAAATTTATGGATTAGGCCCCTGTTCTGTTGAGCCACTCGATTATATTATTTAAAAGCATCACTAACGTCAACAGTTTAACCGTTTTAAGTGCGGTACTGTATTTAATTCTTATTATTCCGGCGTTTGGGTCACTTTTTAGTATCACGGAAGACAAAGATGTCAAGTGTCAATGAGTATTGTTCAAGTTTTATTTAGCCTACCGCCAACTTGTTAATTTTAATTTAATTGTTTGTTGTTTTAATTTTCGTTTCTGATTATTATTTACTATTGTAGAGTTATATCTAATTTATTATCGGTTATAACCAACGCTTGCACCACTTAAGTCAGTTTTCTGATCTAATGTGCATATTGTTGCAATTAACAACGGTGAAGGAAAACATCGTGATGCAAACTGCACATCGAGATAACCGATGTGTCAAACCTGCCAAGCCGCTATGAACAAACGTGGCGGGTGTACTGTCCCCCCCCTCTATAATGGGAGGCCCGATCCCAGCAGTGGAACATTTATGGGCTGATATTTTATACTAGCTGATACCCGCCCGCATTGCGTTCCGTAAAATCTGTTCTTAGCTGGCTCTGCTTGGCGAGAGGAAGGTCCATGCCAAATGTCAAGACTTTAGGTATTACAGTTTCTGAGATGAGTGGAAAATTTCAAACCGATTCCAAGCCTTGTTCCAAAATCGCCCCATTCTACATCAGAAGAGAAATGACGAGTCGTTTAAGTAACAGCAGAGAATTATTATAATCCAGCTACCAACATCATAAAACGAATTACGACGTTTCAATCCGAAACAAAAAGACATAACAATACTCATTAAACTCTTCAGATTATGCTAATATATATCAAAGGCGAATAACAATGAGCAAATGAACACCAAAACGGCAGCAGTCCGTAATCCTCAAGAAGATAACATTCATAGGATTAACAAACAACACACGAAAATTATTCAAGAAAAATGAACTGTAATGCAATCGTAATAAGACGTAAAGCGACTGCAAAGTTATAATGGCATGACCAATGTAACAAAGCCATGGAAAATTTCATTTGTTGAAAACAATTTTAGGCTTGTTGTATACGACGGACAAAAATCTTATTTAGCGACCAACGAGTGCGGGACTCGAATTAAAATGCCGTTGCAATTACTATAGAATTTATTAGAACTATACAAACACGTATAACACAGGTAGAACCGAACACAACAAATCCAATCGTAATGCAGAAGGTCGTAATTCATAAAACGCGCAAAGTCCGTCACTATTAGATTCCCGAATGTACACACGTCACGCCCGTATCGTAGTCGTAGCCCAACTGCCCCCTCTCCATCAGGCCGTCGCTTTATACTTCACAAATGCAAAATAATCCCCAACAGCTGGCTAATGCTACTAATGAGCAAGAACAATAGGACAATAGGCTATTCGCCACAATAATTAGAAACTTATGCTTATTAATAAGTGAACAAAAGAAGACGATCATAAAAGGATTGCAATTAGTTCAAATGCACAGACAGGTAATAACATGTGCTTCTTCAGATCTGTACGTGGAAATTTTTTTTGTCGGAGCCTATGTTGTAACACTATTATCGTACAAAAATTGCGTCCTCCGCGATCTTCTTAAGCTTAGGTGTCAATAGAAACTGGTCGTTGCCTTCTAATAGACTTCAAAACAAAAGCGCGAGTAAGAAAATCCCGCCCGGGACGCGTACCTTGCATTCGGTGTACCGAATTACGGGAGTTTCATTCAGCTTGCGGACTGAGTGCGGAGTACAAGGATGTCATGAGACAAAAGTATTACAAATTGGAGAAGCTAAATATTTAAAGTGGGGCTTCATCTGGTTTAGTGTTATGGCGATTGGTTTATGCGTAACGGACACAACTTTCAAAGGTGCGAAGGGGAACAAAAATGAGGTTTTTGAGGTTTCAAAAGTAAGCCGTTGAGCGCAAGAGAGCATCGAATGTATGGCACGTATAACAACGGGTGACTGGTCCGGGCAATACCGAGTGAAGTTCGTTCTCTAGGCACTCAAAATGCTATTATTTATTAGTAACAAAACATTTAGTCTACTAACCAGCAAAAACGGTAAAAGTAGCTATAATTACGTGTGCTACTCGCGAAAATATAAGGAAATACATGTTTTTTAAACTTAGATCAGTCATAAATTTAAAGCCTTAATTTTATTAAAAGTCCTTTTGAATTTTTATAATTCATTAGTTCCAGTCTCCCTAAAGAGAGTAACAGCGCATTTGTAGCACCTTTGGTGTTACAAATGTCCATAGGCGGAACGTGTACAGCGTTCCACCAAGTGGGCCGTCTGCTGAAAATGTCTACAATAAAAAATAAAATAAAAACAGTCATAAAATTGACGAGAATAGATTATATTTTGACTCATTTAATTGTTGGTGTTAAGCTTTAACTCTTTTTGAGAAATAAAACGATATTACCACATCCAGTCGTTTCATATATTCATGTTTTGAATGTAGGAATTCAACCAGTTTTATTTTAACAAAGCATGCAAAAGAAGCTTAGTGGTGGATTGCCAGACTGAGTGCTAGGATACCGTGTGGGCGTGCGGTCCCACCGCTGGGAGCTATATCCCACATAGAAGCATTGGACAAGAATTTAATGCATTTTGACATTTTATTTGGTTTAGCGAAACTGTAACATCTATTGGTGCTATATATATAAACTGACGGACTCATAAACTGCATCAAAGTTCAGGATTACTTTGAAATGATTTTTTTAAATAAGTATGCAAACTTTTTAGATTAAAATATATAAATATGGAGAGACTGGCTCTTAATCTAAAAAAAAAAGGAAAATTTAAAAATAGAACTGCAGTAAAACAAATGAATATAGCCGGTAAAAGAAAATTTACTCGTAGTATCCGATTTGCGTGTTATTTATAGCAAAGTTTTAAATTGATTCTCATTGATTTTTTATTCTTTTGTCAATTGAATTATTGTTACCAGCAGAATTGTTGGGTTAGTTTTTTAAATCATCGAGAGTTTTTGAACCATAATATGGATACTTCGTCCGAACAAGCGGCTCAAATTGTAGCATTGGTGCGGGAGGACTTGGATCAACGAACGATTGGTAGAAATTTAAATTAAAACCAGTCTACGGTTTCTAGAATATACAGAAGGTTTGTGGAGACAGGTTCTTACAGAAGGAGACGTGGTACAGGCAGGACTCGAGCAACCACCGGTCGTGATGACCGATTTATTGTTACAACTTCCCTGCGAAATCGTTTCCTCACGTCTGTTAACATCAAAACAGAACTTAATGAAGTGCGTGGAGTAAACGTGAGTGCACGAACAATAAGAAGAAGGTTAAAGGAAGCGGATATCACCCCTTTTAGACCAGCAAATAGTCCAAAGTTGTCTGTAGCTCACAGACAAGCTCGCTTAAGATTTGCGCGTGATCACCTGAATTGGACAGAAGGTGGAAAAAGAAGATGTAGGACATGTTTATATGGTGCAGATGGTCGCAGAAGAGTCTATCGTCGACGTGGGGAATGATATGCTCAAAGTTGCATTGAGGAGCGTGTTCCTTTTGGAGGCGGTTCGTGTATGGTCTGGGGTGGCATATCGATGAACGGGCGAACAGAACTTGTGTTCATAGACATGATCCGTCAAAACGGTAATAGAGGGGGTTTGCCTGCACATCGCTACATAACAGAGATCTTAGAAGATCACGTGGTGTCTTACATGGAATTCATAGGCGAAAATTTTACTTTAATGCAGGATAATGCCCGGCCGCACGCTGCTGCACAAGTTCGACAATATTGCGAAGAGGTTGGGATACGTACAATGAATTGGCCAGCACGCAGCCCGGATCTTAATCCCATTGAGCATGTTTGGGACAATTTAAAAAGAGCTGTATATGCGAGAAACCCTTTGCCCACGACAGTGGCAGCACTAAGAACAGCACTTTCAGAAGAATGGTACAATATTCCGCAAGATCTTTTAATAACCCTAATAAAATCTATGCGGAACCGATTAGAATCCGTGATAAAGGCACGTGGAGGTAATACACCTTATTAAAACATAAATAAACCCTTGCATAAAGTTTGTGTCTATTGTTAAAACCAATTTTTTAATTAAACCAATTTTCCTTAAATTTCTGTTTTTTCTTCAAAAAAAGTCTTAAGGTCCTTTCCAGTACACAAACTTAAACTTAAGGATATGACCCTACGCTGTTTTAAAGTTCACGAACCAATCTAGAGGTTTCAATTTAAATCTGCATAGAAAGTTTGCATACTTGGTTAAAATATTTATTTCAAAGTCGTCTATTACTTTGATGCAGTTTATGAGTCCGTCAGTGTATATATATATATTATATATATATATATATATATATATATATATATATGTGTGTGTATATAGAATTTTTCTATTTAAATCATAAATTTATCATTATATTACGTGACGTAGATTATATACGTGAAGCAAAAACTTTGTACCCTGTAACCCAGACACAGAAAGGAAAAACAACACACATGGCACTAGATAGGATAATATATATAAGTATAGACATAAGGCCCACACTGCACATGCACTTCCTCACAACACCAGCATGTAACAGATACACTCTACACTAGTATAAGTTTAGTATTAAAATTAGGATAAATTAATATAATAAGTCATACACTTCAACTCTAAAATCACTAAATTAATGTCACACGCAAGAACCAAAATAACTAATAACCGTGTTAAATTCTAAAAAAAAAGTGTGTGTGTACTTATGTACACGCGTTAGAAGTTATACCTCTTTGGCCTAACAAGATAAAAAACGACACTAACAATAGAAAACTAAAATGTTGACTATAGCTAACTTCAAGGTGTCGGTTGACTATAACTAACTTCAGGGTGTCGGTTTTTCGTGACAGTGTGCGCGCGCATCGTAAAAGTATAACTTCAAAACTAAAATGTTGACTATAGCTAACTTCAGGGTGTCGGTTGACTATAGCTAACTTCATGGTGTAGGTTTTTCGTGTGACGGTGTGCGCGCGCATCGTAAAAATTTACTCTCATCATTTTTCCCTAATGCGCCTGACATGTATAACTTCAATAAATCTAGAAATTAAGTTGTAAACAAGGGTACAGAACTCGAGTCCGTAGAGTTGTTAAAAAAAACAATCACATATTGCTTTTAGCAGTATTAGAAATGTACCATTCTTTTGAAATTCAAAAGCATATTTGCGCAAAGATTCTGTTTCGATCCGCATTCGGACAGAGAGAATCAATGATTAACAAAATAAACAAAGTAGAACGGTGGCAGCGTACAGACGGACGTGCGGCCGTTACTATTGTTATATATATATTAGCTCCTACCCGCGACTTCATCGATGTTAAGTAAATTTTGAATGACTGCCATAAAATATTACAATAGGAATAGGAAAGCGGTTACCATTACCTATGGACATTTGCAACCCCAAAGGTGCTACAAATGCGCTGCTGCTCTCTTAAGGGAGACTGGAACCTGGTCACTAATGCCGGAACGCAACTCAAGGTTGCTATGGCGACATACTTTAGACCAGGGGTGGTAGCCATCCAGTCGGGCAAATGTCCTGCCACCTGGCTGTGGGTTGTTTTGTCGCCTTTTACGACAGGCCGCCCGGCCGCTATTGCATTCTACTTATTATTCTATCTTTCCTGTAGTTAATATCAGTAAATTATAAGCAAAGCGAATTTATCCTTGTTATTTTAATATCAGCATTAATCCAAGTCTAAAATCCACTAAAAATAACTAACTAAATATATGTAACAATATTCAGTTTCACATGAGCAGTGATTTCTAAAGTGTATCAAAGATGTCTCGTAGAATAGAACAAAAACAAATTTTGGTCGTAAAGTGTTTGTCAGGATCGTATCCGGTGGAGATGCTTTTTTTATTTTAATATAGGTTCGCGTTTGACCACAATCTCGCCCTATGTGGAGCGATGATGTGGTCTAGGATGAAGCACGCTTACCTAGAAGGTACCTATTGGCACGTGACTTGAAGTCACCCAGGTTATAAGTATCGGGAAAGACAGACTTCGGCAATGAGTTCTACTCCTTTACGGTGGGATAAAATATGGCACTGGAAATATATATACCTAGTTATATATTACGCCGCTTTGTCCAGCTTACGTGGGCCCAGCGGTGGAGATCTGCGAGAGAGATATGGCCGTGTACTTAAGAACAGATAAGAACTGTGAAGTTTAATACATAGGAATATGTATAATAGAAATAAAACAAAGTAAATAAAATATGTATTTATGATATATATATTAAATATTGTATCTGTGTCTCTTCTTGGAAAAATCTGTATGTAAACTGATACAAGATTCATATGATTCAATATAAATCTATAACTGATTTTGCATTGATATAATATGTATTGTATGTGTATGTCGCTACGAGCCTCCCACCGGTGAGGATCATCCTGCCCAAGGGTCATTGGAGAGATGATGATCACCCATGAGAGATCCGCGATAATGTATACTTATAGCTGTATATATATGTATGTAATAATTATGATTGGTCGTGTATTAGCAGACGGTGATGTCAGGGGCCTTAAGAACAGACGAGCGTGCATGACAAGAGCTATGAATGTCAAAGAAGCAAGTGAGGTGTGTAAGAATAAGCCTGAATGGCGCTCTGTTGTTCGTGCCTACCCCTCAAGGGACCTGGCGTGAAGTTATATATGTACGTATGTAATAATTATGTGTAATATAGTATAGTATAGCATTGTATAATCTTGTACTTTTCTTTCCTATCCCAATCATAACCAACACATCCCATCCTTTTCCAAATGTTGTTCTAAAATGTGTGTTAGATTGTATTAAGTATTTTTTTTGTTTGCTTTTATATAGAGCCAGTGAAAGTAACCCAGGTGTTTAGACCCGGGCAATCATGTTCACTTGGGGTACGAGTTCTTATTTAATAAAAAATCCTTTGCAGTGCGTATGATAAAGCTAGATGCAAAGAAGCATAGCATATAAAAGATGTATAGTCTCTACTCACCTCACTAGGAAACAGACATATGTAGGTGATACGTATGTACAGTGCTTAGGCCTGTAGAAGATTATGCTGTATTCAATGCAATCGAAGCGTAATGTCCACATTCGCGTGCAAATTGCCATGTCTAATGTGCGCTTAATATGCCATCAATTGCAGGAACGGTCTGTTATTATGCCTTATTATTTTCCTGATTAGTTTCCTATGGCTGCTTGCACGTGATAAAGGCTTAAGATGACCATTTGACTTGTAATTTTTTGTTTATTTCTAACTAATCGAGATAGGAAATACTTTTTGGCAAGTGCACATACATTACACATACATACACCTGCTGGAAGGTGCTTAAGGTTTAAACGTTTAAGACATTTATTTCTCAAAAGAATTTACAATTCACTTACAGAGTAATAACTAGTTCACATAATACTTTTCTTAAGCTTTCGCGACTTGTATACGTAATAAAACTACGTTTTAACGGATTTGAGCGCGGTAATTTATTTGATTTTGGTTATTCCGACGTTTCGGCCGCTCTTCAGTGGCCGTGGTCACGGACGACAATGTCCAACGAGTATTGTTAAAGTGTTATTTAGCATACCGCCAACTTGTTCATTTTGATTATTTAGTTTATGGTTATTATTTACTCTATGGGAGCCTAATCCAATTTACCACCGCTTCACAAAATGTTGTCGCTGGAAAAGAAGCGGCGCAAGAAACTCTTCAGCAAACATGCCTAGGTCTAAAATTTTTATATAATACTAGCTTCTGCCCGCGACTTCGTCCGCGTGCATTTTTTTTTCATAAAAAGTATCCTATGTTACTTCTAATACCTCCAAGAATATGTATACAAAGTTTCATGATGATCGGTTGAGTAGTTTTCGCGTGAAAGGGTAACAAACAAACTTATATTCTCATTTATAATACTACTAGAGTTTACCCCGCGGCTGCGCCGCGGGTTAACCCCTAGTGCATGTCTCTTGTTAATAGAGCAAGTGCTACAGGTCATATATTATATTACATTTTTATGTATTTATCCACGGAAGATTCACTTCATTTTATATCGCTAATTATACCATCCCTCGTCTATCTGTCAACAAAATAAATTACAAAACTTGACCAAAAAGGCCAAATAGGCCAAAATGACCAAAAAGGTCAAAATTACCAAAACGGCCAAAATGACCAAATAGGCCAAAATGACCAAATAGGCCAAAATGACCAAATAGGCCAAAATGACCAAATAGGCCAAAATTACCAAATAGGCCAAAATGACCAAAAAGGCCAAAATTACCAAAAAGGCCAAAATGACCAAACAGGAAAAATTACCAAATAGGCCAAAATGACCAAAAAGGCCAAATTGACCAAAAAGGCCAAAATGACCAAATAGGCCACAATTACCAAAAAGGCCAAAATGGAAATTATCCCTTGTCCATCCTCAGTATTTAATTTACATACGTACCGAATTTCAGCCAAATCGGTCCATTAGTACTTCCGTAAAAGCATAACAAACAGAAAGACAAATATATTTTTATCCCGGAAACTATCCTACTTTTCAGGATAAAAAGTATCCTATGTTCATTCTCGGTATCGAAAACATATATATACTGAGTTTCAGCCAAATCGGTCCAGTAGTTTTTACGTGAAAACGGAACAGACAGACAGACAGACAGAGTTACTTTCGCATTTATAATATTAATAGGGATGAATGTTTATATCTATGAACTTGAGAAATGCAAAAAGAGCAAAATGGACAAAAAAGACAAAAGAGCAAAAACAGCAAAAGAGCAAAATGGACAAAAAGAGCAAAAACAGCAAAATGGACAAAAAGGAGCAAAAAGAGCAAAAGAGCAAACTGAAAAAAAGGACAAAAGAGCAAAAACAGAAAAAGAGCAGAAAGATCAAAATTGACAAAAAGAGCATAAAGAGCAAAATGGCCAAAAGATCAAAATGGACAAAAAGAACAAAAAAAAACAAAAAGAGCAAAATGGACAAAAAAGAGCAAAAAGAGCAAAAGAGCAATAAGAGAAAAATAGCAAAAAGAGCAAAATGAACAAAACAACAAAAAGGACAAAATAACCAAAATGATGAAAATGGCAAATCACAAAACCAATCAAAACCTATCCCACTTTTGGGATAACCTTTACATAAATATATCCCAAAATCTATCCCATTATCCGGGATGAAAAATATCCCTTGTCCACCCTTGGTATGAAAATTACATATATACCGATTTTCAGACAAATCGGTCCAGTAGTTTTTCCGTAAAAGCATAACAAACAAACAGACAAATATATTTTTATCCCGGAAACTATCCCATTTTTCGGGATAAAAAGTATCCTATGTTCATCCTCGGTATCGAATATATATATATACTGAGTTTCAGCCAAATCGGTCCAGTAGTTTTTCCGTGAAAATGGAACAGACAGAGTTACTTTCGCATTTATAATATTAATAGGGATTGAAACGGGTGGAAGGACCCGTTGCACGCAGAAAGAGCTCACAGTGTCTTGAGGTCTGGCAGTTGGTTTTTGCTGGGTTTGGGTCTTAATAGTTTTGATGATCGGATCCCAAACAGGAGAATCTTCAATAGAGAAGATGGTTGGCAAGTACCACCTGTTTGGCGTCTCACCAACACGCACAGTTTGGTATATCACACGACTATGTACGATGCAAAAAACCTATTTTACGGATTTTTTTCTGAGGAGCGGATCTCAAATCGACTGCTCTGGGTCGCGGTTCGAGCATAACTCAGTAGATACCTATGCAATGTGTGTGTTTAAACTTTGGACAATTATTTTGTGTTATAATGTTGCATTTCGAATAGCGAGCAAATGGTAGTGCCATCGTATACGGCTCCAAATCTATTGGAAGTAGGCAAAAACTATACGTGGAAAAGGCGGTCGTGTCCCGCATGAACTCTTTCGTCCCCAATGCATTTTGTAATCATTTCCAAAGCTGCACAATACCCGGCCTTTACGTCGTTGCTCTATATCAGGCAGTGTAATAATTTAAGAACATTTTTGATGTTAGGTATTATTATACATTTTACTCAGAGAATGTAAAGGAATATTTTTTACAAATATATATAATTAATACACATACATATTTATATACAAATATGTGTACTCTACGTATATATTGTTGCGAGTTACTGGACTCGAATTAAAATTGCCGTTGGAATTAATATAGAATATATTAGAACTATACAAACACCTATAACACAGGTACAAATATAACTGGACACAACCAGTACAAACTGCACGATGCAATAACACGCGCAAAGTCCGTCACTATATAGCTTATCGAATGTACACACGTCTTGCTCGTATCGTAATCGTCGCTTGACTGCCTCACCCCTCCGTTCGGGCATTGTTTTATACTAAACTATACAATGTGCTTTGTTTCAGATATGCAGGTGGATTCTGTTTTTGTCGAGACCAGAGTTGTAATCATGTGAATGAAATGAAGACCGACCCATAATAATGGGTCGGTATTCAGTGCACATTTCTAATAAGAAATGTAAAATTATCTCCAGAAGGTTGTCTGGAAGAAACCGCTGTTAGCGAGAAGACCGCCGATTGTACTATATTTATAAGATTGTTAATTCATGTGTATTATTATTTTCTTGTGTGCAATAAAGAATATTCTATTCTATTCTAAGTTATTATTACGTTTGAGTCCATATTGCGAATTTTCAGGATTAACAAAGAACAAAGCCGCGGGTGGCCGATAGTTGATACCTATATATACTCTATAATTTAACTCAAGTTCAGCTTCGATTTTGGTCATCAATTGTGTATGTATATCGCGGTTCGTCGACAGTAACTATAAATAGAAAGCATCCAATATTTATGGGATATATTAAAAGGGGAAGTATCAATACTCCCTAATCCCTGAAGGGTTCTTTTCATAGGAACTACCGAAGTATCGCCTCCCCGCTTCCTGCGGGACCCACTCGGTATAATCGCTCACTTATTTCATCTTTGTCACATAATCAATAGGATACTTTGTTGTTTTCCGCTTGTTTAGGTATAAGTATTATTTGGTATTGTTACAAGTTGAGCCTAAAAAGAACCTAAAAATTAATAACCTAGGCACAAAAAGAAAAAGCAACATACATGGCACTAGTTAAGATAATATATATAGGTATAGACATAAGGCACACACTGCACATGTACTTCTCACAACACCAGCATGTAACAGATACACTCTACATTAGTATAAGTTTAGTATTAAAATTAGAAAAAAAAATTGTATAAGTTATTCTTAAGGTACACAACACAACATAAAAACCACAAAATTAATGTCACACACAATAACAAAATTTAACAATAAGCGACTATAAACTCAAAAAACTGTAATAGTAATCAAGTTGTAAAACGGGTACGGACTTCGAGTTCGTAGTATTGTGGTAAAAATACATTTGAGCCACCTGTATACCTGGAGACAAAACACATTTATTACCTGCTGTGGCGTTTGAGCTAATAACATTGAAACTGTTTTATGACTGTCTTCTTTTTTTACTTTGTGTTTAAAATTTGTAATTAGACAATGACCTATTGTGTATTGTACTCGTTTATGGCCGATCGCAAGCATGATTACGCAGGTGTGCGGATTATGTTTTCTGGGAAATTGCGTCACGCTTGCTAGCAGCGTATTACAAAACAATGGCCCAATGCATAGCTGGTCAGTTTAGCGAGAACCACGATCAAGGCGAGACTTGTGTACATTCGATAACCTTGATTGTGTTTAGTTATATTTGTACCTGTGTTATACGTATTTGTATAGTTCTAATAAATTCTATAGTCAGCAGTCAACAGCATTTTTAATTCGAGTCCCGCACTCGTTACAGTAGGTATATACCTATTTGGCATTGAATAAAATTGTGTGATTCAGACTAACTAGTGGTGGCCCGGTGGCCGAAATTTGACCAAATTTAAATTAAATTATAAGTTTGAACATTATTAAGGTTCTGTTGTCAAATAATACACTTCTATAATCACTATAATTTGACTTTAATAATAAATAAAAGAGTATATATGCGTGTGTGTGTGTCAAATACATGGTAGTGTGTGTAAGGTTTTTTTATTGATTTCATATATTTTTTATTTTTATTTTTTTATGCATAATTAAAAAAATATATAAGCATTGGTCGCTTCTTCTCTATATAAATTTAAGTCTGCGAAATTTCATAATCCTTCCGCGCAATTTTCGTAAAAAGGGGTAGAAAGTTTTTGCTTCATATATAAAATATATATTTCATATAAGTGGGAGGTAAAATAAAAAAAAATATCAATCAAGTTGGTTGATGACACTTGACATCTTTGTCTTCCGTGATCACGGCAACTCAAAAATGGCCGAAATTACCGCTCAAAAACCGTTAAAAAGTGTTTTTTTTAGTTTCAATTATCTTAAATTCTCCAGCGAAAAGTCAGTAAATTAAATTATAAATACATAATAAAACTACGTTTTAACCAACCAGCCAGCAAACAAGTCAACCAGCAAAAACCAACTGCCAGACCTCAAGACACTGTGAGCTTTTTCTGCATGCAACGGAACACAAACCATCTTGACTGATAATTTCTTTTATTTTTCCTTCCACCCATTTTAATATTATGTAATTTTTTTAGAGGTAGGCATGTGTGCTGAAGAGTTTCTTGCGCCGCTTCTGCTCTTCAAGCCATAACATGTTGTGAAGCGGTGGTAAATCAGATTAGGCTCCCATAGAGTAAATAATAACCATAAACAAAATTAAAACTAAATAATTAAATTAACAAGTAGGCAGTAGGCCCGTGACCACGGCCACTGAAAAGCGGCCGAAACGTCGAAATAACCAAAATCAATTACCGCGCTAAAAACGGTTAAAACGCAGTTTTATTAATGTATAAAAGTCGCGAAAACTTAAGAAAATATAATAAATACATCTCTCTATATATCTCACAAAGATAAAACGATAAAAAATAAAACTAATAAATAATTAGCATAATTGGATTTCAACTACCAGGAGTACATAAACGGGCAGCAACTTCAATTAAAATCCTAGTAGTTTGCATAAATTGTCCTTGTGCTATCATAACAATAAATCGTCTACACGAGGAAACATGAAAGTTAATACAAATCTAGCCATTATCCTTGCTCGCAGCGAGTGGTGGCAGAATCCTTGGCCTTTCGCAAAGGGACCAAGGTCCGTGGACCGAGCGTAATCTAAATGCATCGACTTGGTGAGCTCATTCTGTGTTTGCTTAGAGGAATAGCTTGTGACAGAAGGGACAGTGTATACTTACTTACTTATTATACCTAATGTATTTTTAAAATATAAAAATATATTTATAAAACTAGATTTTTTATTTGCGAAATCATAACTAATATATACTAATATTATAAATGCGAAAGTTTGGAGGGATGTTTGTTACTCCATCACGCTACAATGGCTGAATGATTGTGGATGAAATTTGACACAGACACAGCTAGATTTCGCGGTTCGATTTACGGTTCCTGTGAAATAATACTAACGAAAAGGTAGTTCTATAAATATGAATGTGAATTTGCTTGTTTGAATGTTAATTTGTTTTAAAGTTCCACGCCTTAACTACGCAGTAGATGTTATAAAATTTTGTATACACATTGACAGAGGTATAGACAAATAAATATTGTACCTTTCAGTGAAGTAAAAGTATTGTTCTTAAGGATTAGATGAAGAGCCGTAAAAATGTAGCCGAAACGATGGCGCTCCGATTGCGTCAATAATAAACAAAATACATCGTCATCGTCATGGCAACAACAATGGCACCATAATTTGAATGTATTGTTCTCATAGTTCCATCTTTGTTACATGGTGTCACGTGTATCATTTTTATTACTTTTTTGACGCTGGGTCATGCGTTCACGTACTATTTCCAGGTTTGGGAAGAGGTCACCGGAGGGCGTGTGGGATCCTTCTTTTATATTCTTTTATAGCTGAAACACAGCAGACAGGCTGACGGCTCAACTGTGATGGAAGGTGGTTACCGTCGTCTATGGACATAGCAGTACCTGAGATGCTGTCAATGTGATACCGGTCTTGAAGGCGAAACTGCCAGGTGTGGTAGCCATCCAGTCGGACAAATACCCTACCACCTGGCTGGGGTTTGTTTTGTCGCCTCTTACAACAGGCAGCTCGGCCGCAGAAAGTTGTATTCTTTCTCCGTTCCTGCACGGATAAAAATATTATATATATACTCTGTCACTTCTGATTCCTTCGAAGCTTTGCCTCCAGTGGGAGTTGGTTATTCGGAACTGACGTTTGTATAATATTGTAGCACTTTCTAATGCAAGGTCGCCGTCACGTGGTGATGTTTGACTCAAGTACAGACATGCACGAGTTAATTCATTTTGATGTTATTTCCATGTTCTACTTTAGATGTGGAGTATCATTAAGCCATAGTAGCTCTGTGAAGAACTTGCATATACTGAGCCTAGGGAATAATTAAGTTCAAATGAATTTGATTGGGTTGATAGGCTTTCGTAGCTATTTTGATAAAAATGGGAACCTTCCTTGTGTTTCCGTCATGTCTGCCCGTTCGTCTATTGGTATGTGTTTTCATGCCATAATATTTTTTTAAGAAATACTGGATCTCTTAATAAGCGCTTTTGCGTCTATCTTCATCATGTGAACCGCAAAGGAGTGAAACGCATTGGCGGAGTCTGTCTTTCCTGATACAACCTGGGTGTTTTAAGTCCCGTGTAAATAAGTACCTTCCAGGAAAACGTACTCCATCTTAGACCGTGTGTTTGCTCCACATCCACCGAGATCATGGTCAAACCCGAATCTTTGCCACTGTAAAAAAAGAACTTACAACGATAGTAATTATGTGAACAGTTTGTGTGGGGTGTTTTCGGTTTTTGTTCCCCTCTCTCCGGACGAACGAGATTGTCCGGGTTTTTCACTTTTTTTGGGTATGTTTTATATTTTTCTTTTCTCTTTTGTGCTTTTTGTCTTTTTTGTACTTTAATCTTTTCAGGAAATAAAGTTAATAAGTTATACAATGTTTCTTAATGCTATTACATGTATTTTACTTCTGTTTTACAATTCTTTCAAATTGCTTAATTTTAATATTTGTGTTTTATTACTACATTATATATACATTGAATTATGCTCAAGGCACAGACTAACTATTTTAACATATATTTGCAAATTGCAAGCTTCTTATTGCCTAGTTTTATTATTCTACTTTATATTTTTGTCTATCGGGTATTTCGGTTGTAACATAAATCCCTTAATAACATGTAGTGTTTTAAATGACTCAAAAACGGTATCATTTTCTAATGAGCTTTTGCAGCAAGCAAGCAAACAAACAAACACGCGAAACTCATTTGAGTGAGTGAGCTCCTCCCCAACGCCAGGCGACACGTGTCTTGCTCTCGTAGGTTTTACTTCAAGTACAAATTAAAAATTGTTGGGGGCCTATTCTCAGTATTCGTTGCTTGTTATTTAATATGATGTGGATGAATTTTCAATTGGACACATGCATCACTATACTATCCTTCTTCCCTTTTATCCTGTTAGCGTGTATGTTTACCTATCTCCCTTCTTCACGTCGGTTTAAGGAACATTTACATTACAAGTGACAGTGTGTAAAAAATGCTTTGCGGTTGGTGCCAACCTTTAAAGACTAAAACTATCTTTTTTAATATTTTTAATAGCAATATCCTGGTTATTTCCGCAAGGATTACTAAAACATTAGTAACAGATGGAGTGATAAGAAACAACATTTGTTTGTGCGAACTTCAGGTCGCATTTATCTCGCTAAAATGACCATTTTAAATGTTCGTATTGCTGTAAATTGAATAAATTTGATTGAAAAGCACGGGACTGAAAGTATACGACTGATATCAATGACATTGAATAATATGTGTTTATATGAATCACTTTGGTTGATTTCTTCTGCATTCCGATTTGATGGAAGCTGGCGCTGGCAATTCACGCTATGTCAGCTCCTGACATAATGCTGAGTTTCTAGCCTCATTCCTGTGACTTTTATGTACATAAGACACATATTTCTCAAATTGCAATAGGTTATAACTAAAACTCATTTATTTTATGTATGTGCATTTATTTGTGACACTAAATTAGTTTCTTTCTTATCTTCTTTCTTTCAGAAATGAACCGCCTTAAAAAAACTACTGCAGAGTTTGCATATCTCATGAGGAAGGTAGATTCACCAAACTGCACTACTTGTGGTGATTTGGAAGATATCCAACATTTGCTGATGAATTGTGTCAGAAACAAAAAGGAAAGACAGGCACTGATGAGGGACTTCAGTCTAAATCCTATGGATATTGGTGCTATTCAAATACTTCTGTCTGAGCCGACATCAGAAATATCTCAACGGCTGGGTGGTTTAAGTGGAGGTGACAAAACATCCCAGAGCCAGGTGCCCACAGCCACACATTTGCCGCCATAACAACCTTGAGTTGTGTTCCGGCATTGGTGACCAGGTTCCAGTCTCCCTTAAGAGAACAGCAGCGCATTTGTACCACCTTTGGTGTTGCAAATGTCCATAGGCGATGGTAACCGCTTTCCATCAAGTGGGCCATCTGCTGTCTGCTGAACTCCTGGAATAAAAAAATGTAAGGTACAAATTCGAAACATTTACAGATTTATTACAAGTCACATATCTAACAACACCCATAATAGGTACCTTCAGTTCCCCTTATACGTTTCACCCTTCACTAATGAACGCGAGATTCTTTTTTGATTTTCATCTAGAAACAAAAGGGGAAATATTTTCGGCCAGACAGATATTCATTTCATATCACAGAAGGGGGCGCCACCGAAAATTATACTGAGCTTGCAAGATTTTTGATACGTTAGTAATATACGTATGTTTTCATACTGACAAGCCGTTCAGGTAAGCGAACTCAATTTTCCGGCTAATTTCTGAAACGGCTGGATCGATTTTGATGGGATTTTCACCGGCAGATAGCTGGTATTATAAGGAGTAGCTTTGCCTAGGTTTTTAATGTTGCTGGCACAGCTAGTACATAATATAGGCAGTAATGCTTATTTTCAAAATTAGCGGACTATAGGGTATCTGATGTTTCAAAAATGTAATGAAACTTTAGTTTTCATCAGAATTAGCCTCGAGACTCCTTCGAGTTGTAATGTATATAAATTGTGGGTAGTTGTATATTTTATACATAGCCAATATATAGTCTCATTACCGCTGCCATATTGTTTTATTAGAGTCATGTCACCTGGCGACGAGGGTGGGATGCGAACACACGTGCAAAGCATATTGGATTAGCAATTAAAGTTCTTCGCAATTTTCTATAGCTTAGGATTTGGCCCTGAAAACTCCACCTGTGTATATATTGAAGGTAGTTGCTTCTTTTAAAAATGAAACTCGATATAGACTGGACTGTATGATTATTATTAAACTCGAAAGAGTCGAGTGAGAGTGGTTTTAGCCTTTTTTCCGGCCTCCAAGGCTGCTTGTATATGTCGTGTTCTGTCCGACGCCTAGCTGTTAATTGTGCGAGCTACGGGCGTCGGCGGTATGCGGGGCGCGGAGAACAATATAATAATATCATTACATAAATGTTACTATTATCTCTACACCTATTATAACGCAAATACCATCCACTCTTTATGAGACGTCGTATCCGAATTCACCCACATAGCACCGGGCGAACCCTCTCAACTTTCTCCAACAATGTCGTAAAAACAACAGTATACCGCTGCTACTATGAGAAGGAAACACGCAAAACCGCTATAAAAGCTATCCACGTTATTATGTGATCGATATATCATAATTATTGTTATTTACTCGATTATTCTGCGGTTATTGCTAATTTGTTTTCGTGTTCATTTAGTTTCATATCAGACTTTGCGGTTTTATTTTTGTATGTTTACATTAACGCAACTAATTTGGTGAAGGTTAATTTATTTTATGTGAATTAGAGTATTGTAATTGGTTAAATATTCTGAGAACTTGTGATTATATCTCTTTGGTTTCTTACTTAAAAAATCTATGGCGTCTTATACAAGCATAGATACGTGCTAAATCAGATTTGTTTTTAATAAACAAGCAACATTAGACTATATTTGCAAGGGAAAGAAACTAAATTAATACAGCTTTGCTAATATGTATAATCATTTATTTATTAATATAAATCGGTATTAGGTTTAAATAAATTGTATATATTTAGTGTGACTATATATTACTTTTTTTCTTAGGACTTTAATAGTTCAGTATATTCATTATTCCATTTGTATTACGTTGCAATAACAACGTACATTTTGCTGTATGTGTTTTTTTATAAAAAAAATAATGTTTGATATGGGTCGCATGTCATATGTGTGATTGAGGAGGTGGGCACTGAAGAACAGCGCTGTGTCGGACTACGGTTCGGCACAGCAAAATGCTGACAACCTTATTTTCGAATTGCGGCATACAATTTCTGTATCTGTATAATTTTGTCTAGACTTTCTTATCTTAGTACTGTTTTGTGTTGTATGTCGCTATTGAAAATAAATATTGTTTCTTCTTCTTCTATTTGTAGCATTCGATTACCATACAATGGCGATCGGATACCAGTCTGGGTAAATTTAAGATTATTTTGACACTTAAGGTCCTAGATCCAATAGCAACGATATAAGCACTGTACGTGCCTGAGTCTACAGCTAGCACCTTTTTTACTTGATGTCGAGATTTTGGTGGAATATCACCGAGTTTATGCGCGCGCGTTTTTGTTCGTGTGTATAGGTCGGGTGTCGTTTTTATTTATTTATTAATTTATTCATGACCATAGAATCAAAGTCTTTCAGTCGGAAACATGTTAATTAATAGTTCTTCGTATAGTAGCGCAGTTGTATTGCAGGCTACAACCAACGCCATTCAATGGAGTTCTTGTGAAAACTCGAAAGATTACATTTGACTATACAGTTCACATTTCTCACAAAAACAAATAATTTCTACTCAAAAACTATCAATATCCTGCCACTATTGTTCATTTTAGAGTAATTATACACATTTTTAGAAAATAAAACTGCACAGCACAACGTCTCCTTTCAGTTCCCGCCAAAAACTCTCGGGTGTCGTTATTGCACTGGTGTTGCCACTCTCCGCTTCGATCAGTTCGTTAGTGCTTACAGTCTAAATATTGATGTCTCCATATTCCTATAGAGCCATAACACATGACACAACCAAAAATTGTTGCGTTGTGGTTAGGATACAAAACGTGCGTACGTGCAGGAAGGGAGAAAGAATATAATTATCTGCGGCCTGGCGGCCTGTCGTAAGTGGCGTCAAAACAACCCAAAACCCAGGCGATAAGGTTTTTGCTCGTCTCGATGGCTATCATCACTGATCTAGAGAATGCGCCATAACAACCTTGAGTTATATTCCGTCCTAAGTAGCCCGGTTCCAGTTTCCCTTTAGAATGCGGCAGAACATTGGCAGCACCTTTGGTGTTGCAAATGTCCATAGGCGATGGTAACCGCTTTCCATCAGATGGGCTCATGCTCATGCAATAAATAAAATAATGACAGTTACATAATAAATGAGGTAATACATATAAAAAAACCGACTTCAAAAACTAAAAAAATAAAATGTATAAATTAACTTATTTCTAAAGCTATTATTATTAATATATATTATCTAAAACATCTTAAATTAATCGGTGCTTAGTAATTTTCAAAATATAGTAATTTTTATGTTTTGCTTTGCACCGACTTCAAGATGTTTGAGATAATATATATTAATAATAATAGCTTTAGAAATAAGTTATTTTATACATTTTAGTTTTTGAAGTCGGTTTTTTTAAACGAAGTTTTTATTTTTTATTTGTTACTTTTAGTGTCTAGCTATGTATGGGTGGACCTACGAATGGTGCCGCGCTTCTTAAAAAATATAGGTCCCACGAATCGGGAACAAAAAAATAGAGAGACATAGACATAGACAACACTTTATTGTTCACCATAACAAAAATTACGAAAAAATGTACAAGACAATAGTTACTTGGTAAAACAAAAGGCGGCCTTATCGCTAAAAGCGATCTCTTCCAGGCAACCTGAAAAATGTTCGTAAAATGAAAACTACTGGGCCAAACTATGTCAAATTTTTAGGGGACCACATGGCAGCTATTCCGCGTCGAACAAAAAAAGAATCACGTAAATCGAATCATAAATCACGGAGTAATCGGTGTACATATGGAACGGAGTGAAAATTATTACCATGAAAAATGTTCATAAAATGAAAACTACTGTGCCAAACTATGTAAAATTTTTAGGGGACCAATTAGAAGCTATTTCACGTCGAACAAAAAAAGAATCACGTAAATCAGATCATAAATCACGTAGTAATCGGCGAACATACATAAAAAAAAGCAAAAAAAAAAAAAAAAAGATCCCGACGAATTGAGAACCTCCTCCTTTTTTCGAAGTCGGTTAAAAAGCGGTCATAAGGCCTACGTGTTGATAAAAAGATCAAGCTATTCCACGTCGAACAAAAAAGAATCATGTAAATCGGATCATAAATCACGTAGTAATCGGCGAACATACATAAAAAAAAGCAACAAAAAAAAAGATCCCGACGAATTGAGAACCTCCTCCTTTTTTCGAAATCGGTTAAAAAGCGGTCATAAGGCCTACGTGTTGATAAAAAGATCAAGACACAGGCTATGGATGCTAGAAATATGAATCGATTAACTAAAAAATCATCCCTTTCTTTAGTTTGGCGTTTGACCTCCCTTCACAGAAATTGATCCTTATCGGCTACTCTGTGTACTGGTGTAATAATACAGGTACTCGAAAGGGATAGCAGTGTACAGTTTGGCTAGGTAGTATTCGGTAAGTTGCGTCAAGTCTTTTTGTCGAACCGCCCGCAATGCCTGAAGACGAAAGTTTTCAAGCAGTGCGTCCTCCCAATCCTAACCTACGGGGCCGAGACGTGGACACTGATGGTAGGATTGGTGCACAAATTTCAAGTTGCTCAACGGGCTATGGAGTGAACTATCTTGGGTGTTTCTCTTATGGATAGAGTTAGAAATGAGGATGTCCGTAAGAGAACCAGGGTAACCGACATATCTTACAAAATCAGTAAATTGAAGTGGCAGTGGGCCGGTCACGTCTGTCGCAGGACCGATGGCCGTAAGAGCAGACGAGTCCTGGAGTGGAGACCGCGTCTTGGTAAACGTAGTGTCGGACGCTCTCCAGCCCGATGGACTGATGACCTGCGAAAGGTCGCCAGTAGGCGTTGGATGAGGACCGTGATGAGTGGCACCGACTTGGGGAGGCCTATGTCCAGCAGTGGACGGTTATTGGTTGAGGACGAATACAGGTAAAAAAGCATCCTGGAATATACATAGTCAGTCGTATACTTTATTATTTGGCCTTGAAGGAATACTTAAAATATTCACCTTATATATTTGAAGTTACAATGTGTTTGTACAAATCACCATAAAATATCCACATACTTGTTTTGCTCTTTTTGAATATCTATCTCCCCATGTCTCCAAAAACTTTTGATAAAAACTACGAGAGAGAGAGAGAGAGCTCGAACCGAGCTTTAAGAAGCATGAGCGCATAATTGGTTTTTTTTTCAAAAAAAAATTATTTACTCATTTACTAAAAGAATGTTCTTTACTGTAAAAATATATGGTTTTAACCATTTCCAATTTATCTACAAACATTAATTACGCTTATTGAAATGACTTATAACAGCAACACAGGCCGATGGAAGACTAAGCAAATGTCGGGCAATTACCTTGCTATAATGTTGTTATAATAGATTGTAATAAAGCGTATCTATAGGTAAAACATTAGAAAGAAATGCTGACTAAATTTCTATCACAAGGAAACAAAGCGAATCTTCTCAATGACTACATATTTGAAGCAAACAAAGAAAACGTTATCTCTAATTAGCCATTTTGCATAATTTAAGACATCGTTTGCGGGGATAATTGGATGTTGGACATCCACGTTTGATCATGTAAGCATATTCTTTCATAATAAGAGAAAATGCGCAAAATAATGAAGGAATATTATTCCTAATTAACTAAGACCAATCGAAATTGTATGAGGTATACCAAGTATAAGATAACGTACGCTAGTAATTACTGATTTTATCAAAACATTATGTGAAATAAATAATCATCATCATCATCATCCGAGCGTTAAATCCCGGTTGCGTTCGGAGCGATCACTTCGACACCCAGGGTCCGCTTTCCTACTTTTTCTTCTCCATTTCGCGCGATCTTCGGCATCCCTTGTGTTGAGACCGTTGGTACGCATGTCATCCCTCACAACGTCAAGCCAGCATTTCTTGGGCTTACCCCTTCGACCGGGACCTGGTGGAGGCGGCATGGCTAGACATTTATTCCCCACGTAATTAGCCGGTTTCCGTAAAAAGTGGCCATACCAGCGTAAGCGACTCTCCTGCAGTTTGTCTGCCATGTCACGGACGTGAAGGCTGCCGCGGATGCGGGAGTTCCTGACGCGATCCTTCGCGTGACTCCACATTCCACCGAAGCATATTCATTTCTGTGACACGCAGCTCCTGCTGGTGTCGCTCAAGTACAGGCCACGCTTCACTGCCATATAAAAGGACAGGTCTATAATAATGGATTTATAGACCTGTCCTTTTATGTGAAGTAAATAGGTAGTATATCTTTACAATATATAATATTGTTACACGCCGACAAAGTGAATGCATACCTGCAGTTTATTACCTATCCCGCATTTTTTGTTTACTCTGTGTTTAAAATTTGTAATTAGACAATAGCCTATTGTGTATTGTACTCGTTTATGGCCGGTCGCAGTCATAATTACGCAGGTGTGCGGATCACGTTTTCTGGGGAATCGCGTCGACGCTTGCCAGGTAGACATATGGCATCGGTGTATTAAAAGCAATGGCCCAATGCAGAGATGGTCAGTGAAAGCGATATCACAAGTGAGGCAAGACGTGTGTACATTTTAGTGACGGACTTTGCGCGTGTTATTGAATTGTGAATTACATTTGGACTTATTTATTGCATCCGGTGATATTTGTACCTATGTAATAAGTGTTTGTATAGTTCTAATAAATTCTATCCAACGGCATTTTAATTTGAGTCCCGTACTCGTAACAATACTATCTGACGCGTGCCCACTTCCCTGGGTGTCAATAAAAATTACACACGCACGCACGCAAATCAAGGTTTAATTAAGCTTTCTAACTTTTAATTAATTCATAGACGCGGGAAGCACTCACAGTGCCTCTTACGAGTTTTTTCGATATTCTAACGTTATTGTTGTTACATATTCGACGGGCGTTTTTGTGCCCACTTCCCTAGGTATCATTAAAAATTACACACGCACGCACGCAAATCAAGGTTTAATTAAGCTTTCTAACTTTTAGTTAACTCATAGACGCGGGAAGCACTCGCAGTGCCTCTTACGAGTTTTTTCGATATTCTAAGGTTATTGTTGTTACATATTCGACGGGCGTTTTTGTGCCCACTTCCCTAGGTATCATTAAAAATTACACACGCACGCACGCAAATCAAGGTTTAATTAAGCTTTCTAACTTTTAATTAACTCATAGACGCGGGAAGCACTCGCAGTGCATCTTACGAGTTTTTTCGATATTCTAACGTTATTGTTGTTACATATTCGACGGGCGTTTTTGTGCCCACTTCCCTAGGTATCATTAAAAATTACACACGCACGCACGCAAATCAAGGTTTAATTAAGCTTTCTAACTTTTAATTAACTCATAGACGCGGGAAGCACTCGCAGTGCCTCTTACGAGTTTTTTCGATATTCTAACGTTATTGTTGTTACATATTCGACGGGCGTTTTTGTGCCCACTTCCCTAGGAATCATTAAAAATTACACACGCACGCACGCAAATCAAGATTTAATTAAGCTTTCTAACTTTTAATTAATTCACAGACGCGGGAAGCACTCGCATTGACCCATACGAGGATGAGCGCAATTCTTGCCTGCAACGCAAAGCAATAACTTTTACATATTTGACAAAAATAATATTTTTTTAAATGATGCGCAGAGAATTGGGCATAGGAATGCTTCTATGCTCAATTCTCTGCGCGTCATTAAAAAACATTATTAATCATAATCAAATATAGCATATATTACTCAAAAATCATGTAGCTTTCTACTGGCGAAAGAATTTATAATATTAGCATAGACTCTAAAGTTATTTTTTGTTTTCTTAATTCCTAAACCTTAGACCGATTTTGTTAAAAGTTTTTGTGTGTTTAGGAACACAATTATTGGAACCGGCAGGTGGCGCTAGAATCGGGTTCAAGATTTTCACTTTTTCAGGGAATGACAACATCTGCCGGGACTAGCTGCCCCGTACATAATATTTTTGTAAGCGAACATTATATGTTGTGTATATATATAACTCAGGTTAATTACATGTATTTTTTCTGAAAATGTATTATTAATTTAGTAATTTTTAATTTATCAAGCTCACATATTTAAATAGTATAAAAGAAACACGCTTCCTGTGTCTGACTGTCTGTTTGTCTGCTGTCTGTATATTCGATAATTGATTCTAAAACAATAATAATAATAGCCTATAAGCGTCCTATTGCTGGGCTCGTGCCTTCCATTGACACCACGCTTGTCCAAAAAGTATTGTACATCGGGTATCTCAATGTGCAGGTTTCATCAGGATGCTTTCCATCAATGCTACCATGTGGTAATTGTAACATTATGCGCATTAGTAAGCTAAGTGGTGCATCCCCCAATCAGGATTCGAAACCACGTCCTCTGAGTGCGGGACGCGAGTGTGCAAGCCATTAAACTACCACGGGTTAAGGGATTAAAGTATCGATAAATCCACAATCGACAAATGGCAGCACTATTTCTACTATTAGTATTCATTTCAGACACTGAAACCTAATCTAGGAATTAGATTAAAAACTATTTCTTTCTCCATTAAAACCTTTTTAACTAGTTTCAGTTTTTCAATGTAGTCTTTCACAGGGTCGGTGCAAAAAACAACCTTTGTTTAACCATTTTTTTTTTTTAAACTAAGTTTTAGCGGTTTTAAGCGCGGCATTTAATTTGATTTTCATTTCGACTTTCGGAGTTTTTGACGAGAATTTGAATAAAAAAATATTAATGAAACTACGTTTTAACAGTTTTACGGGCGGTAATTTATTTGATTTTTATTGTCCCAGCGTTTCGGCCACTTTTCAGTGGCCGTGATCACGAAAGACAAAGATGTCAAGTGAAATCGGGAGACGGTCCCAACTCCGCGTGCCCTGGCTGGTGCTATCCGAACTTTTACTTTGAGGCAGGGGGAAATACATTTCGTACACTACCTGGTCCTTTATTGGGATTACACCAAAGCGATGAGCGTTTTCCACTGAAGATGGTGCAGATACTCGTAACAACTCGTACTAAATTGCCAGTTAGTGTGGTGACTCAGCAATTTACCCCTATTAAAGACGTAATTCATGGGTTAATACTTCACAAAAACCCCTTCCTCCCATGTGCCCCGCGCTCATGGTAGGAAGAGCGTGAGACTTAGAACGTAGTTACGGCCCACGCTGATCCTAGCGTATCAGTGCTTGAGAGTGCCCCGGGAAAGGCAAACTCACTTCGCCAACAGGGGTTGGTTCCTCCACTCCCCAGGTGCTGGAGGACCCCTGATGGTGCTATACCAACCAATACCCCTATCCCAACTCTCCTATCTGGTTATGTTAAAATGAAACCCCGAGCGTGAGACAATAACTGTGTTTATTGGGAAGTATCCACCATCAAGGTTTTAAAGCTTTGCAACAGGGGTGTTGCGAACGCCTGTAGGCGTCAACTAACCACGCCCCATAAGTTGGGCCATTAGTCTGGTGACCAGCTTCACAATAAAAAAGAAATTCGAGAAGAAATCATTGTTTGTGAAATGCAGTGGCTCATATTGGCTTACATTGGCCCATATTGGCTCACACTGGCTCATATTGGCTCATCGTGGTTCATCGCGGCTGAGCAATGCCTTATCGTCGCCAGCACTCGGCAATTAAGCAGATTGCATTTATATGGGTTCCACATAAATCAGGGATCCGCCGCGTTCCGCGTTCCGAGGCTCGAATTCCCAGCGGGAATGGCCACTAGAATAGCGGTTTCAACAACTACTCCTACGTTTAAAGCCATTCTGGAATAATTATCTTGATTACAGCTTTTAGGGTCTAGGTCTTAGGGAATCTTACGTAAGAAGAGGGAGGGGTGTTCCAGAAATCTTCGTTGTTAATATTTGATTTAATAGATTCAGTAATTATAAGTTATGTTCAATTAGCGACAGTTTCGTTCGACATGTAGCCTAGTTTTTTGTCTAGCAAGCCAGTGAGGGTAAAAATTGCGGTGTGAGTCACTTGCTGCGCTTATTGTGTATGAGCGCACATGCAAATTTCGTACGTAAAATTCGCATCAAAAGAGTCGAATTTCGTTTCGTGATGATATTCGTAACCTTCAGCCATCAAATGTCAATTCTACATATTCGTCGCGAGTGCTGTGAAAATTATATCGAATCGAAATTGCTGGCCCCGACTATCGTACTAGAAACCCGCTCTTTGCAAGGTGAGTTCACTGTTCCTTGTAAGATTTGCTCTCATTGGCCAACTCAGGTTTATCATGTATGATGTCGTGGTAGCGTAATGGCTAGCGCATGCGTCCCAAACTCAAAGGGTGCGGGTTCTATCCTGAACGGAACGCATGCACCACGTAGGCAGTTTTCTGACCTAATGTGCATATTGTTATAATTATCACGTGCAAACAACGGTAAAGGAAAACATCGTTATCAGGTTTGCCAAGCTGCCTTCGACAAGCGTGGCGAGTATACTGTCCGATCTCCCTATAGAGGAAGGCCCGAGCCCAGCAGTGGGACATTATGAGTTTCTGTTATTTAAACGAATTCTACAATAGCCGCGGTTTTAATGGCATCTGATAGTACTTAGCAATATGTCTTCTTGTGATTTACTTGTGCGTAATTAACGCGTTTTGTTGCAGACGTTTCGGCGTGCCTTGGGGGCTCGTGGCAAACAAACACCTATTTTGTTATTACCAAAAAAAATTAATTTTGCTATATTACAATTATAGACAGATGGATAACACTTTATTGTTTAGCAAAATAAATACTCAGAAATCTATATTATGTATTAGTATTAGTATATATTAGTATATTATTATATATACACATACATAAATATACGTAGAAATATCAAACTTCACTATGTTGCAGGTAGTGTTGTTTAAAATGTTTTAAATAAAAAAAACTATGTTTTAACGATTTTAAGCGCGGTAATTTATTTGATTTTGCACCGGAATTTTGAACAAAACAACTTCGTTGATAATTTCTTTTTATTTTCCTGCCACCCATTTTAACGTTATATAAAATCCTTGGAGCTAGGCATGTTTGCTGAAGAGTTTCTTGCGCCGCTTCCTCTCTTCAAGCCACAACATGTTGCCAAGCAGAGGTAAATTAGATTAGGTTCTCATAGAGTAAATAATAACCATAAACAAAATTAAAACTAAATAATTAAAATGAACAAGTTGGCGGTAGGCTAAATAAAACTTAACAATACTCATTGACACTTGACATCTTTGTCTTCCGTGATCACGGCTACAGATAAGTAGCCGAAACGTCGGAATAACAAAAATCAAATAAATTACCGAAATACCGAAAATATTATATAGAAAACTACTCTGTACAAAACAGGCGCTAATCACAGAATAAATAAAAATATAACAAAACTATTATTCAATTAAGGAAATTACGGATTGTATTATTTAAAAATAAGAGGGTACATTGCAAAACTAATTATTAAACTTAAAAGGAAACATGACCAGAACAAGCATACAAATAATGTTAGTTCCACTAGTAGCTCACAAGGCCCAACATGCTCCGTTAGCCGTTCCACAAGGCGACCATGGTCGTTGAAAACGTCACTAATGACGTCATCATTTTCGATCACACAATGGTCACAACAAACCATGTAAAGAGGTGGGTCGAATAACCGTTCCACTTGGGTTTACGATTGTAACGCCGGCAAGCAAGTGGAGCGGGAAACATCGCGGTCGTTGTGAGTCCCTAATGGTACATAGCCTAATTGTAACAGTATGATAAAAAATAGTCGGACAATTAATAAAAATAAATAATATGTTGTTTGGAAGGTTTAATTAATAACGGACTGGTGACACTAATTAATATGCAGAAAGTGTTACTAGTAACGCTTTTATATATTCTTATATTATTCTTCTATGCAGAGTTAAGAAACTTGAATTTAACACATCAAATGGTCCAGAAAACATTACGACAAGTTCGTAGTCAAATATATAAAAATCTAACAGCAAGATAGAGTTGTTGAAATTGAGTTATGTTATATGCGGACAACGGTGGTTACCGCAGCTTTATACGATCCCGTAATGTACTTCAGGAGCGTAGACATAATATATTGCAAATATATGCATTTACAGTCGGGCAGAGAAGTGTATTGAATATTCAAATTCAAAATTTTTACTCGCCGAACCAACTTTGAAATCGAGAATCTCGTGACCGAGCCCAATATAATAGGGGAATTTAGGGGATTTAATTAGGGGAAGGGAAGAGCGGATGAGAGAAGATTGCAGCTTAAGGAAAGTTCGGTCGGTCATCCAAAAAAAAACTTTTTTCAAATTCAACACATACAACAAACAGATTAGAAAATCTATATATATAAAAGAAAGTCGTGTTAGTTATACTATTTATAACTCGAGAACGGCTGTAGCGATTTAGCTGAAAATTTGTGAGGAGGTAGCTTAGAACCAGGAAACGGACATAGGATACTTTTTACCCATTGAAACCGGTAGGTGGCGCTGAGATCGGGTTCTAGAATCCTCCTAATTACCTGGAGCGATTTTGGTGATTTTGTTTTTGTGTGTTAGATTGGGTTCCATGATGGTTTAGATTCGAAATTACAACCGGTAGGTGGCGCTGAGATCGGGTACTACATTTTTTTTCTGAGCAGGACAACGTCTACCGGGGCCGCTAGTATATTATATATGTTAGGGGCAATTTGATAAATTAGGTCACTATGAATAATCACAGGTTTGTATACATAAGGCCCGTATTAAGTGAACACTATATTATTGATTCTGAGGCGGTACGAAGTTTGTCGGGTCAGCTAGTACGTAAGAAAATATAACATACAAGATTTACACAATAATATATCTAAACCCTAATATTTTATTTACTTACTAGCGGTGCCCGTGGAATTTGTTTTCAAAGCCCCCCCGATTTTGAAACATTCTCATTGCTGCTCCGCTTCTATTAGTCTTAGCGTGATGATATATAGCCTATAGCCTTCCCCGTTAAATGGGCTATCCAACACTGAAATCATTTTTCAAAACAGACCCGTAGTTCCTGAGATTAGCTCGTTTAAACAAACCAACAAACAAACTGTCCAGCTTTATATATTAGTATAAGATAAGATTTTTTTTATTGCTGAAGCACAGCAGACAGGCTGACAGCCCAACTGTGATGGAAATGGTTACCATCACCTATGGACATTAGCGATACCAGAGGTGATTCCAATATGCTGCCGCCCCTGAAGGCGAACCTGGAACCTGGCCACTGATGCCGGAACACAACTCAGTTATTATGGCGGCATACTCTAGACCAGGGGTGAGGTAGCCATCCAGTCCGGTAAATGCCTTACCACCTGGCTGTGGATTGTATTGTCGCGTCTTACGACAGGCCACCTGGCCGCAGGAGTAAGTATTCTTTCTCCGTTCCTGCACGAATATAAACTGAACGACTGTCGGACACTTACCCAATTTAGATAACCATAATTTATTTTTTGCCGTTTGTAATTTTTTCTTCTTGTTTATTTTCAAAAATATTTTTTTTTCTTACACTTTTGTTCTCAATTGTACATTACGTGTATGTGCGGTGAGTAAGAATAAAATACAGGTAGAGTTAGGTGCGAACACTAGTTAAATAATGGTGCTGACGGGATATATGCGTTTTATAACTTTCTGAATTCTTTCCCGTATCATAAAGCCACAAAATTCTATGTTTATGTAGTTGAAAATGCTATTATATCCTTTATTCCCTTGTTATTATTGTCATGTTTTTCAATGCCCTAACTGAGAGAATTGAAAGGACAATTAACCTGTGAATTAAAATTGCCCACTAAATGAATCAATACATAAATAAAGTATATAACAAAAAACATATAAACAAAAATAAATATAGACAGATAGATAAATAACACTTTAATGCACACCATTACAGAAAACTTACGAACTAGTATTATTCGAATTGTGTACAAAGGGCGGTTTTATCGCTAAAAAGCGATCTGTTCCAGACAACCCGTGACAAGTATATTGCTGATTAATAGTGGCGATGGTGGTATACATAATTATTGTACGATTACTTACCACTTGAACACGCACAAAAAAAAACATCAAAATCGATTCCAACAGTTCAGGAGGAGTTTAGTGACATGTACACAAACAGAAGGATAATATATAAAAAGATACGTACAAAACAAGTGTATCAGTGCATTGTGTATAGGAGAGAGTGTTGATATTGTTTAAAGCTTATAAATATATTATAACGATATATGAAATGTGACGTCACGAAATTAAGAATCCCCACACCCCTTGTCAAACTTAGTAACAAAGGTGCTACCAATACTTGGTTTTAACTCGCCTATTCCTCGTTTATGCAGGTTATACAATAAAATGAACGGTTTAGACATATATCATGACTCCTTATTCAAATTTAAGAAATACATTCACTCAGAATTAATAAATAAAATTTAAGTCTAGCCTTTTACCCTGATTTTTTGTTGTGTATTATCTTTATATTAAGCAAGCTATGTTTGCCTGTAAGAGACTGTACATTTAGCATAAGACCAATAACATGTACATTTAATTAAGCATAATATCAATGTATCAGTTGTTGGCAAACTTAATAAATTAAAAAAAAAAAAAAAAAAAAGACTGGAACCTGGCTACTAACGCCGTAACACAATATAAAGTCGTTATGGCAGCATACTCAAGACCACAGATAACCATCGAGGCGGCCTGGCAAAAGTCACAGTTTCCTTAGAATAAAAACCAAGAAGGTATATCATTGGCTTCTACTTGGGAACCCTGAAGGAGCTAAGCTCACGGCGCTGTGCCGTCAGCAAATAATATGAGAGTTAGCGTCGGCCACTCGTCGCGGTGGATTTGGCAGAACGCGAGCAGCCTGATTCGTTTCCAAGTACAGACAGACAAAACAATTAACTTTTTATTATCCAATTTCAATTATAACGCACACAAAGTCCCAAACACACAAAGAGCCTTAAAATTAATAACCCAGGCACAGAAAGGAAAAAAACAATACACATGGCACTAGTTAGGACTTCCACACACTTCCTCAGAACACCAGCGTGTAACAGATACACTCTACGTTAGTATAAGTTTGGTATTAAAATTAGAATAAATTAATATAATAAGTTATTCTTAAGGTACACTACAACACAAACATACATTCATTAAATGTTACACACAATAACAAAAGGAACAAATAACCGTGTACAACTTCTTAACTTTTTCTTAAATTCAATTGTAAAAAAAAGTAAAAAAGATTTGTTAAAAAAAACTTATTTTTATCATTTCATGCGATTTACAATAAATCTTTACAATCACACGATGATTCATTCTACATTACACTACAATATTACCCCATTATATACTGGAAGAAAAATATCAGACACTAGCTGACCCGGGAAACTTTGTACCGCCTTAGAATCAATAAATAAAAAAGTTGAAAGGTAATTGCAGAATGTTTCATGTTTAGTAAAAATGTGGTCAAAACGTTTACTGGAACGAACATCAGACGTTTGCCATTCAACACACATACGTGTATACACACATACTACCATAAACGCAAAAACATTGTAGCCAACCAAATGAATATAATTATCACCATATTCCATTAACACCATTATCTCTCATCATCTTCACCATTTGTACGAGTTTTCGCACCATAGCCCGTTTACTATCTACACAGTAATCTTAATTTCTACATGAAACTATTTAAAACCTAAACATATTCATAGATGCCTCTCCAAAGGTTTTCTGTTTTCTGTACATATTGACAGACTTTTGGTACATACATATTGTTAATAGTTGCATGACTTGAATTTAAATGCCGTTAGAATTACTATTGAGTTTATTAGAAGGATACAGACACGTATAACACAGGTACAAATATAACCGAATGTAAGAAGTCCAAACGTATTCAATAACACGCGCCAAGTCCGTCAATAAATAGATTACCGAATATACACAAGTCTTGCTTCGCTTGTAGTTATCGCTTGACTCTTCATCTCTCAATTGAGGCATTGCTTTATACCGTAAAAATGAAATATCTCTGCTCGGTCGTGTGGACCGAATTTCCTAGAATCACACCTGTTTTTCTAATCACAAATTTTAAACACAAAGTAAACAAAAGAAGTCCAAATGCCGACAAGGTAATAAAATGTGTTTCTACAGGGCTGCAGGTGTGAATTTGTCTTTGTCGGCACCTAGGTCGTAACAATATTTATCCGTGCAAGAATGGAGGAAGAATACAATTTACTGCGGCCGGGCGGTCTGTCATGGGGGTGACAAAACAACTCACAGCCAGGTGGTAAGGCATTTACCCGTCTGGATGGCTACCACCCCCAGTTTAGAGTATGTCACCATAAGAACCTTAAGTTGTGTTTCGGCATTAGGTTCCAGACTCTCTCAAGAGGGCAGCAGCGCATTTGTAACGCAATGTTTTTGCTAATGTCCATAAGCGATAGTAACCTGCTTACCATTAGGTGGCCCGTCTGCCTGTTTGCTGAAATTATGCAATAAAAAAATGCCACTGTTTACTGCTTACAATATATTGTTTTTTTTTTAAATATTGTTTTGCTATCGTTACATAAACCTCACGCTAGATTCCTCCCTCTGTGAGGAAATTGAGTGAATGTTTTCCAATTTAATCGCATCTGCACTGATACTCCACGTCGGGGCGTTCTCTGTTTTTCCAAGAACCCCGCTACGTGAGCCGACTACTGTATCACGGCGAAAAGCTATTGATATTTACTCGAAAATTTCAACATTTTACAATCCTTGTTCTGTGTACAATGTGTTTTTACATTGTAAAAGTATTACATTTGTTCTTGAGACTTCTCCTTTGGAAATATCCAAAAAGTATACCATTATAATAAAACTTCGTTTTAACGGTTTTAAGCACGGTAATTTATTTGATTTTGGTTATTCCGACGTTTCGGCCGCTTTTCAGTGGCCGTGGATTATTATAGATTAGGCTCCCATAGAGTAACTAATAACCATAAACCAAATTAAAACTATATTAGTAAAATGAACAGGTTAAGCGGTAAGCTAAATAAAACTTTAACAATACTCGTTGGACAATTGTCATCTTTGTCGTTCGTGACCACGGCCACTGAAAAGCGACCGAAACGTCGGAATAACGAAAATAAAATAAATTACCGCGTTTAAAACCGTTAAAACGAAGTTATATTATGTATACAAGTCGCGAAAACTTAAGAAAATATCGACGGGTGCAAAGTAAAAAGAGATATCTGCAAAATAGCTACTTTACAGGAGAGCGAAAAGATAGTCAAATTAACTTCGTAGTATTTGAAAGAACATACGTAGCTGGCTTTTTTTACGTACGAAAATTTATTGAAATAACGTGATATATGCAAAACAAATAATGTCATATTGTAAAGAATTGTTTTATTAAAACGATTGTACAATAAACTAAAAATCATCATTTTGTAGATAACTTTATTTACTTTGTACCCGTCGATATTAAGTATACTGGTTGCGCCGAGGAACACCTCCTTGTAAATTCTTCCTCCCCATCCTCGCCATCAAGAATAGAATAAAACTTTAAATGAAGAATGCGTTAAACAAGAGACAGGGAGTTACTGTCACTGCTGTCACGGCAATAAACTACGTATAAATTGTTGGAACAAAATAAAGTAAATGAAACCAAGATTGTATTTAATCTTAAAACACAGTATCCTAGTAAGAGTGTGAACCCCCGGGGGACGAGTGCAGTGTGGCGGCGGACTGGTGGCGAGGTGAGTCCTTCCCTGCTTCGTCTTCCCGTCCCTTTGCCTTCTCCCAGCCATCGCATCGCGCCCGCATACAACATTATTATACTGTGAATTGAAAGTACAAATCAAAAGCAGGCAGACGGTTCACATGATTGAAAGCGGTTACCATCATCTATGGACATTGCAACACCAAAGGAGCGCTGCTGCTCTCTTAACGGAGACTGGAATCTGGCCAGTGATCTGAACACAACTCAAGGTTGTTGTGGCGTCCAGACATCTCCGGGTCGTCAGTTGGAGTTAATCTAAAGCACATGGATAACTAATACTATTTATTCCCACAGGCAGAAGGTCAATAAGCACATTAATTTAACTACTAATCAATCGTTGATAATATATTTTTTTATAAAGCCACTAGCTGACCCGGCGAACTTCGTACCACCTATTTTCTGAATTCCTAAAAGACTTTGTTCTATGACACAAAACTAAAATCGCCAAAATAGCTCTAGGTGATTAAGAGGATTCTAAAACCCGATCTCAGCGCCACCTACCGGTTCCAATTGTGAATCTATACCACCCGGGAACCCACTCAAACACACAAAAACAAAATCACCAAAATAGCTCCAGGTGATTAGGAGGACTCTAAAACCCGATCTCAGCGCCACCTACCGGTTCCAATTGTGAATCTAAACCATCCCGGGATCCACTCAAACACACACTGAATTTCATCACAATCGGATGTATAGTTTACGATTCTATAAAGGACATACAGACAAACATTCATTTTTATATATAAGAAGATGATATGATAGCATTGTTTTTCTTTTTCGTGGTTAGTGGTGTGACGTGCAACTAACTAGTGCTGTGCACATAATGCAGACATACCTATATTATAGGAGAATATTATACTTTTATAATATTGCAATGTTTCATAAAAGTGATTTGCTATATCTTTTTATGTCAAAGAAGCAAGTGAGGTGTGTAAAAATAAGCCTGTATGGCGCTCTGTTGTTCGTGCCTACCCCGCAAGGGACCTGGCGTGAAGTTATGTATGTATGTATGTATGTACCTATATTAGTTTGGATTGTTTATTACGGTGAATTAATAGCTAAGGATAATGCGTCACATTATATTTATGATCTTAATTTAAATTCTATTAGTAATATGAAAGGACAGCCTAGACAATTTTTCTGTCTAAATATGTATGTTACATTATGATATTAAAATTCAAGTGCCTGATAAAAAGATATAGCAAATCACTTTTATGAAACATTGCAATATTATAACAGTATAATATTCTCCTATAAACGTCTTATTACCTAGGCCCTCTGTATTTAGGGACAGTACTCATAACGCTTGCTCGAGGTGGATTGGACACATCGGTTATATCGATGTACAGATTTCATCAGCGTGTTTTCTATCACGTAATTGTAACATTATGCATATTACAAGAAATTATAAAACTCCACAAGTGATTTATAGTTTTCAATTAAGATTTGAACTCGAGCCGTTTAAATGAACACTGAATTAATGATTTGAGAAGTTCAAAAATATGGTGTCGATTTACCTATCAACAGCCTAAGTAGGCTCAAGCCTAGAGCGGCAGATTATAGGGATTATAAAACTTAGTATTATTCACTCACACCATTCAACATCCCTATTAATATTATAAATGCGAAGGTAACTCTGTCTGTCTGTCTGTTCCGTTTTCACGTAAAAACTACTGGACCGATTTGGCTGAAACTCAGTATATATATGTTTTCGATACCGAGAATGAACATAGGATACTTTTTATCCCGAAAAGTGGGATAGTTTCCGGGATAAAAATATATTTGTCTTTCTGTTTTTATGCTTTTACGGAAGAACTAATGGGCCGATTTGGCTGAAATTCGGTACGTATGTAATTTTCATTTTGGCCTTTTTTGGTAATTTTGGCCTATTTGGTCATTTTGGCCTTTTTGGCCATTTTGACCTATTTGGTCATTTTGGCCTATTTGGTCATTTTGGCCTATTTGGTCATTTTGGCCTATTGGGTCATTTTGGCCTATTGGGTCATTTTGGCCTATTCGGTCATTTTGGCCTATTCGGTCATTTTGGCCTATTCGGTCATTTTGGCCTTTATGGTCATTTTGGCCTTTTTGGTCATTTTGGCCTATTTGGTCATTTTGGCCTCTTTGGTCATTTTGACCATTTTGATTATTTTGGCCTTTTTGGTCGTTTTTGCCTATTCCGTCATTTTAGCCATGTCGGTCACTGTGGTCTTTTGGTAATTTAGACCATTTTGGCTTTTTGGTCAAGTTTTGTAATTTATTTTCTTGACAGATAGACGGGGGATGGTATAATTAGCGATATAAAATGAAGTGAATCTTCCGTGGGCAAATACATAAAAATGTAATATAATATAACCTGTAGCACTTGCTCTATAAACAAGAGACACGCACTAGAGGTTAACCCGCGGCACAGCCGCGGGGTAAACTCTAGTAATTATATATGTTTTAGAACAGAAACAATTGGTGTCATTAGTAATTAGAACGATAGTACATCTATACTAAGATTATAATATACCTAATACTAATATATAAAAATCAATGCCACTTTTCGTTGTAATTTTATAATTTGAGAACGACTTTACCGATTTTGATGAAATTTTGTGTGTGTATTTGAGTGGGTCCCGGGATAGTTTAGATCCACAATTGGAACCGGTAGGTGGCGCTGAGATCGGGTTGTACAATTCTCCTTATCACATGGACCGATTATGGTGTTTTTGTTTTTGTGTCATGAAACAAAGTGTTTAAGGAATTATTCAGAAAATATGGCGGTACGAAGTTCGCCGGGTCAGCCAGTATTATATAATATTGTAGACAGATAGAGTTTGTGAGTTTGTATCGTTGTAGGGATGTTGGATCTACTAAGCTGAATTTGAAAATTCTTTCACCAGTTGAAAGCTACATTATTCCTGAGTGACATAGGGTATATTTGATTGTGATTAATAATTTTTTTCTGATGCCCAGCGAAGTGGGCACGGGTTAGCTAGTAGATCATGAATTTAAAATTTCATTGATAGAAACAATGTAATTAATGATTTTGAACTAGTGTATCGAATTATATACATACCTACGGTTGGGATGGCAAAATTTTAATAACCTACTGGAGGCAAATGTAAGATTCGCCATTGTGTGTTGTCGATAATTATCCAAAAAGCGAATACCAATTTTTTTTAAATTATTATTGCAGGATTTCAGCAGACAGGCAGACGGCCCACTTGATGGAAAGCGGTTACCATCGCCTATGGACATTTGCAACACCGAAATTGCAACAAATGCGCTGCTGCTTTTTTAAGGGAGACTGGAACCTGGTCACTAATGCCGGAACACAACTCAAGGTTGTTATGACGACATACTTTAGACCAGGGGTGGTAGCCATCCAGTCGGGCAAATGCCCTACCACCTGGCTGTGGGTTGTTTTGTCGCCTCTTACGACAGGCCACCCGGCCGCAGGAAATTGTATTCTTTCTCCGTTCCTGCACGGATAAAATAAAGAATGGAGAATATAAAATTAAAGAATGAACAAAAAGCAAATTAAAACACGTTAACTTCCCTAAACAGGATTATGATTAATGAATTGGTTAAGCGCACCAAAGTGTATAATCCGATGAGAGCTGGCGCGAGTATGGGCGTGCTATTTTAATATTTCAAAACGTAGGCCGGAGAAGCCACACCTTGGTATCCCCGAATACGTTTGGACTCCGTAGGTACTGTGGTTGTAAAAATAATTAAATAGTATAGCAATAGATATCAGCAGCAGTAGTTAGTTCAAGATCGCAGTCACACCAGACTTACACAATACAAAACAATAAACAAAAGAGTATATATGCGGGTGTATGTCAAATATATGTGTGTGTAATGTTTTTTTTAGTAATGTAACCTATTTTTTATGCATAATAAAAAAAAATGCATTCTGCTCTCCTTCTCTATATAAACTATAAAGGCCGCTTGCATAACGATCGCCTTAAAATACAATTAGTCAATCAGATTAAACTGCCTAAATACATTTAACACAAAACGATGACAGTTATTTAAACATATTTAGCGGAAAAATTTTGTGCAAGACGCTAATCGTATTTAAGGGTGTTTAATACGTTTCGTCTTTCTTAAATAAATTTAGCAACCTTATGCAAGCGGCCCTAAGTGAACGAAATTTCATACTCCTCCATCCGCACAATTTTCGTAATAAGTGGTATAAAGTTTTTGCTTCACGCATTATAAGGTATATTCTATTCCAAAACCATATCATTCAGAACGATAGGAATACATAACAAGAATATGATTCCGCTTAGCAACACCATGTTTGTCTGTTTCGTGTGAAATGTTTATGTTTAATCTGCGTACCGAGCGTGGTATAGTAATCCGATTACCGCTGTACACGTCTACCGCTCACTAAAGCCTCGGTACTAATGCGAAATTGTTAATAAATATTCACAACTACCCTCACATTATGGGGTTTACAAAATCAACGCGTTAAGAGAATCTTGTTATGGTCTAAGCAAACGTTGGTTTATTGAATTATAGTGGTGATAAGTTAAAATAAATTGGTGGAGTGTATGGCAGTCCATGAACTATGAAGGTATTTTTATAAGCAGATTTTACTTGAAATATCTAATTCTATGTGTGGTAGGAAAGGATAAAGTATTTAACTATCGTAAGAGGCGACAAAACATGCATCTGCATGGCGATCACTCCTAGTCTAGAGTATGCCGCCATAGTAACTTTGAGGTGTGTGCCGGCCCGCCTGAATGGCGACCACCCCAGGTGTGGAGTATGCCGCCATAGCAACTTTCAGTTGTGTTCCGGCATTAGTGGCCAGGTTCCAGTACCCTTTAAGGGAGCTGCAGCGCATTTGTAACGCCTTTGTTCTTGCAAATATCCATAGGTATAGGTATGGTAAGCGCTTTCCATCAGGTGAGCAGTCTATCTGTCTAACCCTTGGTATTAATCTACACAGCCATAGCAACCTTGAGATGTCTTCCAGCATCCATGCCCAGGTTCCAGGTCTTACTTTCAGGCCAACAGCAGATGGACAGCAAATCTGTTGTTGGAAATCTGCCGTCAACCTAACTGCTGTACTTCAGCAACAAAAAAAATGTTTTATCGTTATCAAATTTGAAACGCCTGAAAAAAAATGTCAGCAAAACTTCGTTCGCGTTTCCATGATGTGGAAATATTTGTTAGTGAATTGTAACGGTGGTACCAAAATATCTTAAAACTTGCGTTGTGTGCTCCGTGACAGAGTTGGTTTTTGAAATGAAACTTGTTCAGAATCGTTGTGTAAATACATAAATTGTTGTGTGATAAACACATATATCTATAGGACTCATCCTGCCAGAGAGTGAGATACGAGTTTTACATGGTGCAGCACAGATAAGAGATTCAATCATTTTAAAATTAGATATTTTAAATCGTTCCCAGAAAAATTTCCTCGGCGTCCCGGGATAAAAAGTAACGCAGATTTTAAACTTAAGTCTAAAAATTAACTGTCGACCGACGAAAACCGCGTCGAAATCGGCCCAGTAATTTTTAAGTGAATCCCGAAGAAACAGACAAGAAATCTTTAAAAAAATTGCATCGTGTTCTCTGTCGTTTATATAGTCTACTAGCTGTCCCGGGAGACCGTCGTTCTGCCCAGAAAAGCTTCAATCGATATGCCGACAGCAGCGCCACCTACCGGGTCCAATTGTGAACCAACTCAGAAACCTTCTTTGGCTCATGGTTGTGCATAAGCTCTTTGCTAAAGATTATCACATGATCAAATGTATAGTTTACGATTCTATAAAGGGCATGCAGACAAACAATCATTTTTATATATAAGAAAGAAGATTCGAGTTGTTTTTTAAACCGACTTCGAAAAAAGGAGGAGGTTCTCAATTCGTCGGTATCTTTGTTTTTTTTATGTATGTTCGCCGATTACTCCGTGATTTATGATCCGATTTACGTGATTCTTTTTTTGTTCGACGCGTAATAGCTTCTGATTGGTCCCCTAAAAATTTTACATAGTTTGGCCCAGTAGTTTTCATTTTATGAACATTTTTCATGAAAATAATTTTCACTCCTTTCCATATGTACACCGATTACTCTGAGATTTATGATTCGATTTACGTGATTCTTTTTTGTTCGACGCGGAATAGCTGCCACGTGGTCCCCTAAAAATTTGACATACTTTGGCCCAGTAGTTTTCATTTTACGAATATTTTTTTGTTCCCGGTTCTTAGGACCTATATTTTTTAAGAAGCGCGGCACCATTCATAGGTGCACCCATACATAGCTAGACACTAAAAAGTAACAAATAAAAAATAAAAACTTCGTTTAAAAAAACCGACTTCAAAAACTAAAAAAACTATAATGTATAAAATAACTTAAATAAATATAAAGCTATTATTATTAATATATTATATAAAACATCTTGAAGTCGGTGCAAAGCAAAACATAAAAATTACTATATTTTGAAAATTACTAAGCACCTTTATTTTTTATTAATAGCTTAAATGTATAGACTCAGAATGTTTAGAGTTTTATAGACTGCATAACAACAATGAAAAGTTTATTACACGGAGAGAATAGCGTGAAAAATCGTGCCTCAAAACTAGTGTTAAACAAATAAATACGCAAAACATATTTCCTGCAGTGAGTTGTACTTGGCACATTCAGCCATATTTAATGCTATAAATATGTGTAACATGGAATAACTGTATTAATCATTCACACGGCTTGGTTGCGGTGCGGCACGAACAGGACGATGCACTCACACAGACAGTACAATTTTTATATATACATAACAATATGTACTTGCGTTACCTACCAACCCCTTATAATATTATACAATCAGTTCTTGTTTCGATAAAGTATAGGTTTTGAAGAGCGGCTGAAGCTCGCGACGAGCGAGTGTGATGTTAGTAAGTAGTAGTTGTAAGGCTATTAAGTAGTAGTTGTAAGGCTATTAAGTAGTAGTTGTAAGGCTAGTAAGTAGTAGTTGTAAGGCTAGTAAGTAGTAGTTGTAAGGCTAGTAAGTAGTAGTTGTAAGGCTAGTAAGTAGTAGTTGTAAGGCTAGTAATTAGTAGTTGTAAGGCTAGTAGCCACGGAGCATCTGGGGAGCGGGGGATCAAACCACTGTTGACGAAGTGAGTTTGCCTCTCCCAAGGCATTCTCAAGCACTGTTGCGTAGGATCAGCTTGGGCGTACCTACGTTCTAAAGGCACATGGGTTTTAGTGGAGTATTAGCCCATGGGTTACCTCTTTAATAAGGGTACCTTATTGAGTCGCCACACAAGCCATCTACAGTGGATATCTCCGATTTCTTTGGTCTAATCCCAGTAAAGGACCCGGTAGTGTACGAAATGTATTTTACCCAGCCTCAAAAAAAAGTCTTGTAGCAACGACAATGTCCTCCCTTTCGTCAGCGATTAATTTTCAGACGATAGCGAGGAGTCCATAGACGCGGTTCACATCTTTTTCAGATGTGTTATAGACTGAGATCCCAGTCACCCCAGACTTATGTGATTTTAGGAAAAATGAAATTTTTAGAATAGGTAGTTTAAGATAAACTTAGAAAAGAATGGATACTCGCTAAGCTGAAAGCAGGGCTGTTTTTCAGGTAGCAGGTGCATCAAGGGTGGAAAAAAACTATGCTTACTTACGTGAAAGTAGCAAGGCTAGGTTTTACATATGTCATATATGATTTTGTAACATTCTTCATTGGTGCTTCGCTCTTAATGGTTTTCGCGTGATATATAGCCTTCCTCGATAAATGGGCTATCTAACACTGAAAAAAATTTTCTAATCAGACCAGTCGTTCCTAAGATTAGCGCGTTCAAGCAAACACACAAACTCTTCAGCTTTATATATTAGTATAAGATAAATGTAATCTTTATAGTAAAATGGCCTTTTTTGAGTTGTAAGAAATTCGTTGTTTGGTGTCAGTCAAAAGTTACAACTTGGCTGAGCTATTCAGAAAACATATCAGAAAAGGGTCCATGGACTAAGTTCCTTTGCTTGCCATTGTAACAAATAGAACAACAACAAAAACAATGGCTATAGACAAGTTTTCAAATAATTACTAGTAAGATCTCATTGAATCAATAAATTATTGCAACAACTATGTACGAAGCAGAACTAAATAGAAAAAAAGTAAACATCTAAAGAAATCCCAGCAAAGCTCTCGCACGGAAAAAAGTTTTGTGTCTTAAGTAGTATGCATATTTACATTGAACAAAAAAACGTTATAAATGGTCCCACGTCAAGCCAGTAAATCAAAGCGAGAGGCAAAAGGAAAAGTTGAACTCCTTTGATCTGTTTGAGGGCACGGGTGATGAATTTGCGCTGCGCTGTAACGTTTCGCGATTTTATTAAGACCTTTTCCACATCGATATTTTGTTGCTGGTCGCATTTTTACGTTGACATGTGGTCTTTTGAAAAAAAAATACAAATTAGTCCTTGGTTTCCTTTTTTAAATCGCTTGACAGGTGAATTCTTTTTCAAACTCAATTCGAAAGCAAATGTATCTTGTGAGGTGAGAAACATTTATAGGTCATACCAAAGAGAACGGTTGCCTCTTGTCAGTGACGTGGTAATAGCAGACAATAGTAATATCCGATCATATTCGATTAGATGAATCGATACACGTTGTTGTGCGCAATACAATACAATACTCTTTATTATACACCAACATTACATATAAAAAATGCAATGGGCGGCCTTATTGCTAAAAGCAATCTCTTCCAGGCAATCTTTGGATGGTCAAGATCTTATAACATGTATAGCGTTGGCGTGCAGTTGAAATAGATGTTGATAGATAAATAATAAAATAATTATAATACATATATTATACTTATAAAAATATATACGTACATAGACATACAAAACAAACATTAAACACGTTATATAGTAAGATAGTGCTCCTTCGCAAGCCTGTTTAAGGAATGGATAGATTTAGCAGATCAGACATCTGCCGGTAGAGCATTCCAGAGATGCACAGCCTGGACAGAGAACGATCTTGCGTAAATATCCATTGTATGTATCGGTGTCCTAAGTCGCTCTCCGACTTTCTCAAAGACCTCGAATCACTGTGAAAGAACTGAAAACGTTCTTTAAGATAAGACCAATATACGATAATATAAGACCAATATACATATAAGCATGTTACAATATATACAAACATAAGGTATATTTTTAATTTAAATCATAAAGTTAACAAGTTTTATCCGTGCAGGAACGGAGAAAGAATACAATTTCCTTCGCCAGGGCGGCCTGGCGCAAGAGACGACAAAACAACCCACAGCCAGGTGGTAGGGCATTTGCCCGAATGGCTGTCATCCCTGGTATAAAGTATGTCGCCATAACAACCTTGAACTGTGTTTCGGCATTAGTGACCAGGTTCCAGTCTCCCTTAAGAGAGCGGCAGCGCATTTGTAGCACCTTTGGTGTTGCAAATGTCCATAGACGATGGTAACCGTTTTCCATCAAGTGGGTCGTCTGCCTGTCTGCAGAACTCCTGCAATAAAAAATAAAAATAACAACATATTTTTACTGTTTATTCTAGGTAGATATATATTATCATTAACAAATAGTTTTTAAATTAAATTCATAAATTATCCGGGTCGTTCTAGTATTACGCCAAAAGGAAGGTTTGCACTGAAAATCAGTGTTGTGTCGGATATTATGTCGGCACACCAATAACCTGAGTGCAAACCTAGATTGCTGAAAATGCGACGTACAAATTCTCAAAATATTCTTTTCTTTTTTTAGATACATATAAGCAATGTAAGTATGTCGCCATTTCTTCACTGGAATCTGGCCGCTAATGGTGGAGTATTAGATAGATAGATAACACTTTATTGTTTACCAAAACAAACAAATACAAAAACAAAATGCATAATTACGATACTTCTTGGCAAAACAACAGGCGGCCTTATCGCTAAAAGCGATTTCTTAATACATTAGACATATTTATTTAAAGATAAATAGTACTTTCTAAGGGAGTTCTGAAATATAGGTAATGTTTTGGCCTCTCTGACAGTAAGAGGCAACGCAGTCCATAGTTTGACAGCCTGCACTGTAAAAGAGTTATCATAAAATGATAAAGTGTGTGCAGGTGTTAGGAGTCTACCATATGTATCTGAGAGCAAATTGTGAGAAGCGAAGAGGCGAAGGAATCCAAAACGTTCTTTAAGGTAAGGGGGACTATTAGGATTAAATAGTATATTATTGTTACGAGTTACGCAGGACTCGAATTAAAATGCCGTTGGAACTACTATAGAATTTATTAGAACTGTACAAACACGGTATAAAACAGGTACAAATATAACTGGACACAGCCAGTACAAACTGCACGATTCAATAACACGCGCAAAGTCCGTCACTATATCACTTGTCAAATCTACGTCTTGCTCGTATCGTAATCCTCGCTTGACTGCTATTCTCCGCATTGGGCCATTGATTTATAATGTACCAGTCCAAACCTCGCAAGCTTCGACGCAATACAATAACAACAAGGATTAGTTCGACACTAATGACGGCCATAAAACAAGTAGAAAAACAATAGCTGGTTTTTCCTTAATTACAAATTCTAAACACAAAGTAAACAAAATAATTCCTAAATCCGGGAAGGCAATAGACTCCGCTGTGCAGCAGGCAGCTGTGCGTTTGCCTTTGTCGGCATGTAACATTATAAAGGAGAGTTAGAATGTGAGTATTCCGGCGAAAACCAATAGGAAGCCACTTGAGCTTCATGCGAAATTCAGAAACATTGTCATATTTTCGCAATTCGTATTATGTTTTTACATAAAAAAATTATAACAGGAAACTCATATTTTTACATTGAAAAAGTATAAATGTTGTTTCTAAGAAAAATGCGCAGTTTAATTTCACGGTTTGTTAAATCGGTTAACAGATGGAAAAAACTCATAATGATTTGTGGCTAATCTTTGTTCGCATATTCGGAGAAATACAAATTAGTAATTTTCTTATCGCATTGTTTTGTGGGATGAGCCATCTTCAATATGCTAACTGTAGTGTGACACCTGTACACATTTTTTTATTGTTCAGCAGGCAGGCAGACAGCCCACCTGATGGAAAGCGGTTACCATCGCCTATAGATATCAGTAACACCAAAAGTGCTCCCAACGTGCTGCTGCTCTCGAAAATGAGTCTGTAACCTGGCCACTAAGTCCAGAACACAACTCAAGGTGAGTTATGGTGGCATACTCTAGACCAAATATCCTACCACCTAGCTATTGGTTGTTTTGTCGCCTCTTACAACTGGCCACGGCCGGCGCAGGAAATTGTATTCTTTCACCATTCCTGCACGGATTATGCTTCAAGCATGGCTGATGTTGCGCGAAAAAAAATCCAAGCGGAAGAAATTCTTGCACAGCTGGTACTACATAAGTTTATGCACACAAGTTTACAAAAATGCTTCACTCCTTTATTTTTTATCGGAAGATGAGTACACTCTTTGCACTCATATCCCTATGCTAAGAAAGTTACGCTTGGGTTATAGATAATATACGTACAACGGACTACTGTGACCATAGTTTCAGAAAATGATCATGCCAGAGCCTGTCTTGTTGTGAAGTTGACCGGCAAACGCTTAGCCTTTCTTTTAAGCCGAGGAAATCCGTAGGAGGACTAAGCCGCGACAGGCACAGAAGCCTAATTCGCTACCCGTGTGTAAGGTTCGCCAGATCGGAGGCACTAGCATACCGAGTCAGAACTGGTGCCATGCTATTGTCACTCCCCAGTTACGGATATAATACAACCCCTGGGTGTTCCGTCTTGCGTCTTATGCCAGGGCTACGAGAAAACGGGAATCCCAACTCCGCGCGTCTTAGCAGGCGTCGGCCAGGCCTCTTCCATTGCCAGGAGACTTGTTTTGTCCCTCCTTTGGTGATAGCGGAGCAAGGAAATCCGCTCCCGTTCCCACTTCGCCTCCGCCAGAATGAGGTGACGGCGTCCCATCCAGGTTTGCTCCCGATGGTGCGTAACAAGGCCGGGAGCGAGGTGTCAAATCTGGTATAAGCGACGAGTTCCCGGGGCTGCTCCGTCCGGGACAAGTGGTTAGCCACACTTAACCACAGAGGCCGACATTTGACGCTTCTGTTTACTTAGGCTCCAGTCTAAATAGGTACCTTCATTTACACCATAAAGCTTAAGTCATAGTACATCAATAGTTTTATTTTCATGCCCTTAGGGAGTATTAAACCCGGAACCATTACGTACGTGTGACAAAGGTAAGTGTATGCAAATTTCATTGGCCTGAAATCGCTCTTTGTTCATTTATCGCGTTAATTTCATAATGATATGCATTATTAATGCAGACTGAGTCATTGATGCACCTGATCTAATACGACATCGATCATTCTTTGTGCTTTACTTACACTATCTATACCGTTGGTATAAAAAAAATCCTGTAATTAGTCTAGATTTTTTTAAACAAATTCATCGTGTTATAACTATAAACACAAAAGAAAAGAGATTGTAGTAATTATACAATAATGAATGTATTTATTTCAAAATTGAATCTTACCGATTACTTATTGAAAGTCATGAGGCTACCGAAGCTATTTTAGTTACTGTTAAAGGAGAAGAAGCGGCTCAACAAACTCCCCAGCCACAATTTTTTTTAAAATAATAATAAGAGTTTATAAACGTACCACTGCTGGGCTTGGATCTCCAATTATAGGAGAACAGACATTGTACCCGCCACACTTGTCCAAGACAGCTTAGCAGGTTTGACACATCGGTTATCTAGATGTGCAGATGTCATCATGATGTTTTCCTCCACCGTTGTTAGCACGTGGTAATTGTAACATATTAGGCCAGAAAATTGCCTGAGTAGTGCGAATGCCTTCCAGTCAGGATTCGATCTCACGCCCTTTAAATTTGGGACGCGTGCATTAGCTGTTACACTACCAAGACTTAGTGGCCATCAAGAAGATAATTATATAACAAATATAAACGAAAGCCTTGATAGGGCTTAAAAGGGCATCAAAAACAGCCTTCGGTAAAGCTGGCCAGTTTATTTGAGCTCTCATTCTTGGGGTATCAGTTGAATTTTGAGGGTTTACTGCTCGACTAAACATTGTACTTTAATGTCGTAAGTAATTTAAATCGACATTATTTCGATCATTAGCATTGGCTAGATCTTCTGCTGCAGCTTTGGTGTTTACTTATAAGTCATCTGTGATTATAGTGGTTACAGGATGAATTCAATTTATCGTAAATTTATGTTATTGAACATAGCAAACAAAAGGGGGGATAAAACGCCGCCCTGCGGTACGCCGTTACTTATATCGCACCAAGACGAAAAATCGTCATCAACACGAATTCGCTGCCAGCGTCTATGGAAGTAACTGTGAAAGCAGCCTATTACTGTTGGAGATATATTAATACTGCGAAAAATTTCGAGCAAGATTATCATAGTCGACATTATTAAAAGCATTTCTAAAATCTAGCAGCGATATTAAAGTCAACTCACTATTTTCGATCCCTATCAAAACTATTACTGTGCATGTAAACTGCACGAAACCAGGATTTAATAACAAATTTCAACTGAGGAAGGATCTTAATGCGTGTTGTACCTTTGCTCTCTTTGAGTACGTTTTTAATAAAACGGAATTGTATACTGTCACTCACCTAGTACTAGGAATGTAACAGTGACAGGTGCCACCAACATCATGCTACAGCGCTATATCAGAAAACCACTTATGTCTTATGGTATAAGTGGTTTTCTGATCTATTGTTGCAATATTCACGTGCTGTTGGTGCAGGAAAACATCGTAATGAGACTTTTCATTTTAATAATCTTTCTTATACAATATTTGCTTTACTAATTTTAATAAGTAAAATTGAAATAATTTGCCGTTTAAGCTTTTTTTGCTGAACAGACTAATTATAACACCTCACTCACCTGTATATGGTTTAAATATATTCTGTCCAGCGGAAAATACTTTTCCAAAAATGTTCCTGCACTAGATTTTTCCCCTTAGCTTTCTACATATATACATATTATCACACCGGTTTCCCATAGGAGAAGGCAGAGACAATGGATTTCTTCTTGCTACGATTTTGACATACTTCGTTTGCTTCATCTAAATTCACTAATCTCTTCATACATACACGTTTTTATAAGTATTTTTAGCTGGTCATTCCTTAAGAAGTTGCAAATTGATCATGGTAAGTACGTCGCGGTCTACCAGTATCAACTCTGCCATCCATTCTCAACCTTTGTTATTATATCCTTCTTTAAATCCACAACGTTTCCTTATCATACTATTCTTTATCATATCATTCAACTTAACCTTGCATATAGTTCTTAATGCTATCATTTCTACTGCATTATCCTACTTTCATGCTCCTTCTGTCATACAGAACTTTCACTAACAGACATTAGTGTTCGCGCCAACATCCCTTGATGTACATATCCCATGAAATTATTACATTTTCCGACATTTAAAGTATTATATGTTCAACCCTGTTGTAGAAAGTACATCCTTACTAATAAATGCTAATATGAGTTTGTTTGGTTGTTTGCTTTCTCTCCTTATCTGCGTAACAGATCGTCACTAAACGAATAGCACTGCGGTCATGTTTTATTCATCTGCAAACGGGCGGTTTTCGCAACTCGACGACATAGCGCATTTTTTACGTGCAAGGGTGGATGAGGGGTGAATCCATCCAGCGCCGCTTCTCCAGGAAGTCCACAGTTTTTTGACGTCGCTGAAGACTTCTTACTTTACCCTGTATTAGGCTACCTCTGCGCATTCAAGCAGGACATGGACAGCTTATTCTGCCTCCGGGCAGGCTCTGCAAAGGTTTTGTCGGTGACAATATTGCAAAGATCTGTTCGATACCTCTGGGCTCAAAGGGCGTAAAGCACATTTTGGGGCATATGGAGTTAATAATACCATCGTATTCAGTTTTTCATTCTCTATCGATTGGTATATACGAAGTTGCCAAATTCGCAAAAAAATGTTCTTTACGCCCCATCTTTTTGGGCTGCTAAACCAAAATGAAACAGGAAATCGGGCTGTAAATTACATTACTGCGCAAGTTAAAAATGTCCTAGGTTGTATAGGAATCCAATTATGAGTATTAAGGCGTATAACGCATTAATGCTCATTATTGTTCTTTACAACCATTCAGCATAATCAGCAACTGTACCATACTACCTCAAAACTATTGTAAATGCATAAAGTATTTTGCTGATTTTAGGGTGTAAAGCACATTGTGTTTGACAACTGTTCACTGACGATAACTTCACGCCCTAAATATTAAAAAGATAACGATTTAAATGTACCTTACTACCTAAAAAAATAATTAAACATAATTTTTTGTTCGTCTCATTTGTTCTTTACTTCCTTACACTAAAGTTTACTTTGTCTTTTACTATGTAATACAACATTTTTAGCCCTTATTTTCATGTAGTTATGGTATCTATTAAAAAAGATGTCTGTCTGTTTTTGTTTTTAGTATTAAAATAATAAAAAAACGACTAATTTCGATTTAATTTCTTTGAATTCGAATTGATAATAATTTAATTAATATCAGTTTTACGAGTAGGTATCCAGTGTGTTTAAGTTTTAAGACTGTGGTTTACAATAGTAAATAATTTTACATTATTGTCCTTTACCATTTAATATTTTTAGTTTGCTCATACAGTTTCAAGTAATAGTTTTTATAATTATTATTCAGGTTAGATAATATTTAATCTGCGACAAAAAAAAGACGTGTTAGGTACTTATATGTTTTATAACTCAATGGTTTTACGTGTGTATGTGTACTACCTATTTACCTATCAGTCTGTGGCATCACAGTTCTTGAACAGATGAATCGATTTTGGTTTAGTTTTTGTATTTGTTTGTAAACACCTGTTCAAGAGAGTTTTTTCTATGTTTGAAGAAAATCAGTCGAGCCGTTTAAAATTATGGGGGGGGGGGGGGGGGTGAAGGTGGGGATAAACAACCCAAAACAGGAAATACACTCGAGTGGGGTATCAAATGAAAGGGCATAATTTATATATTAGTTCAGCCGGAAGGCAACTTGAATTTCAATCGAATATTATTTTGACTCATTTTTGTACTTATTTCAATTTCAGAACACACACAATCTCTTCAAGAATTATTATTGAAAGATAATAAATATATAAGGTTGGGGAAAAAGTTTCTACGCATTTTATATAAAAATTCAAAAGGTATTTTTATAAAGTTTATTTACATTTGCCTAAAGTATGTAGGTGCCATTTTGTTGGATAACTTTTTGCCATCTTGTAAGTAGGGACGTGATCCCATTGCTATAAAAAAAAGTCCTCTCGTGATGTTAACCTGACACTGCCTAAGGAACTGCAAAGACCGAAACAGGTGAAAATCTGAAGGTGCAAGGCCAGGACTATACGGCGGATGCATTAACACCTCCGAGCCAAACTCTCGTAATTTTTGCTGAGTGGCTAAAGATGTGTGAGGTCTAGCGTTTTCATGGTGAAAAACCACACCCCTTCTGTTGATTAATTCTGGCCGCTTTCTCTCAAATTTTTGCTTTAATCTCATCAGTTGTTCGCAGTACAGTTCAGAATCGATGGTCCTGCCTGGCGGAAACAGCTCATAATGAATAATGCCCTTCCAATCCCACCATACATACAGCACCACCTTGTTGCGAGTTAACCCGGGGTTCGCCACAGTCTGTGAAGCCTGACCGGCCTTTGACCACGATCTTTTTCGCACGTTCTTGTCGTACGTGATCCAATTTTCATCACATTCAGTCAATTATCAGCGTCTTCAAAAATGGTTCGGTTTTATTACGTCGTAATAAAGAATCACAAATGAGTACACGGTTAATTAGGTTTCTGTCAGTGAGCTCATGAGGCACCCAAATATCGAGCTTTTGTGTACCCAGCTTTTTTGAAATGCGCCAAAACCGTTTTGTGGTCAATTCCCAGTGCTCCAGCTACATCGTAAATACTAATACGCCGATCTTGCTCCACTTTTTAAAAAATGGCATCTATTTTGTCCGTAACAGGGCGACCAGAGCGACGTGCCTCCTTGATATCAAAATTTCCGGATTGAAAACGCTTAAACCAAATTTGCGCCACTCTCACAGATACTGCATTTGGTCCATAAACATCACAAATTTATTTCGCGGCTTGTGTTGCATTTTTACCTTTTTTATAGTAAAATTTTAAAATGAATTGAATATCTCATTAGATTCACTCATTTTAACAATAAGAAAAACAAATGAAAATCACACATTTTCCTAATTTGAATTTGTCTTCTTTAAAATTAAAACTTTTTAATGATACCAAAACCAGCCAGATACAAATGGTATAGCCAAAGAGATCTAATTACAAGTTCATACATACTATATGCGAAAAGACTTTTTCCTCAATTTATCTCAAATCGAGAATCAACGGAACCAATTGCTTCCGGTATGTTAAATGATGTTAGTAATCCTCTCGATCCAAATAATCTAAGTAAAATAGCGATATTATTGAAGATAGTGAAGAAGAAAATTTTATGAAATGCTGTAAGCCAAGGATGTTTATTACTTCTAGTGCTGATGATAAAGTTAATACTTCCACACTCTCTCAATGGGGTACCCCCCGCCCCGTTTAACCCTTTTTATTATGAAAATTGTACAATTTTAAATGCAAACTTTGTGATTTACAACACAATTAAACATTGCTATTATCATTTACTACCTAATATTATACAACTTTTTTACGCTAGGTTATATTTACTGCCTAAGTTAATAACGTTAGCTGTTTTTAAATGGGTTTAAAGGACATTTTGTAGTTTTTTTTAGGTAGTAAAGCAAAACTATTTTGGAAACTATTATATTTAGGCTTCATTTAATAATATTTACTTAAAATATAGGAAAATGTAAGTATTTTTCTCATAGATTGTTTTTATATAATCATTGAGACAAAAAAGTTATTGCTAATTTTGTTTTATTTTTTAAGTTTTTTGGCTCTCCTGAACAGTAGCTGTTTTGTGCTATACGCCCTTTGAGCCCAGAGGTATCGTGTTTACTCTTATGGTTATTGCGACCTCTGTTAGATGGCGTTATGAGTATTTATTAATTGATGTATTGAATTATAAACTAAGTTTAACATTTCTACGGATTATAATATATCCAATTCGTGACATAGATATCCTTTTTTTAGACCACTCGGGGAAAGATTTGCGAACTGACTCCGGCCCCGGGAAAATCTACATGCATGCGAAATTGCGGTCAAAGGCTAGTAGAATAATATATTTTCAATTTTTATGACCTATCCGCTATTCCCCCATGAATTAAACTGCATGTAGCGAGTCAATACATTATCAAAAACGCATGTAAACATAGCTGAAAAGCAGTGCAACGCACTTGCACGGACAAAGCGCGATACACTCGGTGCAAAACTGCAAATATTTGCACAATTGTTTTGCGCGACCTGTTTAATGGGGAGCATATTTTTGCCTTTTCAAGCGCTAATGTGGTTGCTAATGGGGCAGAATATTTTCAATATTCTATGTGTACGGTTTGTACACTTGCTCTTGCTTGTAGTGGTGGATGCTGGCAGTAGTTGGTGGAGTGCTGGTGCTTTCTTGTAGTATAGTATAGAAATTAGACCTTGTTGCTTTCAGGGATCTATTCGCGTACTATTAGTTCTTGGATGCCGATCCCTGAGTTCAACTTAGTGGTAGTTGAAGTCGTATTTTAAAACTAATAGCAACTAGTAGCGACTTGATAGTAACTCAATAAGTAGTAAAATATTTGTGATTGTAATTTTGTAATATTAAAGTAGGACGCAGCGTAAGCAAAACGCTTTACGTTGAACCGTACACTATGACTTTAATTTTAAGCATAACCTCATCATATAATAAAGTAAGATGATAGTAGAGAGTTCAACTGGAACTCTTTTATTAACAACACGCTGTCATGTGATTGGATTTCTATACTAGTCTATACTAATATTATAAAGAGGAAAGATTAATATGTTTGTAACGAATAAACTGAAAAAGTACCGTACCGATTTCAAGAGTTCTTTCACCATTAGAATGTTACATTATCTCTGAGTAACATAGACTATATTTAATTTAATTGGGTTATAAAAAAATTTCAAGGCAGGAAAATCTGTGCTGGGACCGCTAGTAGTGTATATGCGTTACTAGGTTTGCTCATGTAGTTTGAACATTGACATAGTTTGAGCAAACTGTTTAAACCATTTTAACCCCCTTAGGGGTTGGAGTTTTGAAAATGTCGATACACGTGTACGTTTATTGCTAACCAAAAGCAGGTATCACTATTTCATGCTTCTTTGAAAATAACGTATTTTCATACCAAATTTCATCTCCCTTTTCGTCCACTCAGGGGTTGAATTTCCAAAAACCGCTTATACACGTGTACTTTTATTTCTGAAGCAGATTTTAAAACTTCATGCTTCTTGCTTTTTTATTATTATTCCTCTCTCGGAGCGAACAAGGCTTTTCACTTTTTTAGGGTTTATTTTTGTTTTCTTCTTTTTTATTCTCTCTTTCTTTTTTTATTTATTTTCTTTTGCTCATATTTTATTGAATACTTTTCAAATTTTACAATGTTTCTTAAGTACTATTACATGTTTTTGCTCTTCTAACTCTTATACTAACTTTTATATTAACTATAGGCATATACTATCTGTTTTTTCTTAATCTATTGCTACTTCGTGCCTACCCCGCAAGGAACCTGGCGTGAAGTTATGTATGTATGTATTTCTACTTCAAGCGTCTTTATACTACTTTTTGTATGTATGCGTATACAACAAATTTAATTGTTACTTTAAAAATTATGGATTTTCATACAAACCCTCATCCCCTTTTTAGCCCTCCTAGAAGTTCAATTATCAAAAATCCTTTCTTAGTGCGCACCTACAGTATAGAAAGAAACGGAATGCACAATTTCACAGTCTTACCAATTTTACCGGTCTTCTTAGGTCCACTGTCCACAACGTGAAGCGATACGAAATATACAGCAAAAGTAGACATAAGGTTTAGACGGCATGAAGAAATATTTTTTTGTAAGTTCCGAAACACAAACAACAGTCATAGATCAAATGACATAAAAACTTCTTTTCTATCAATAACAGTATGGTTGACTATGCTAGATTTATTATAGTTACTACGAAAAATACTATAAGTATACAGATAACATATAAAAAAATTAAAAAATGATAAATACATTCCATTAGACTAGAAAGTATTCAAAAGAAATTCACAAGGTTACATTAATTTTAAATTGAAATTACCACAGAAATGTTACGTTGAACGCTGGACTTTACCTTCTACCTCTTAAAACTACAAGAAAGATTGCTGATTTACGTTTCTTAGTTAAAATTGCGCAATCCAAAATTGATGGCGCAAATCTCATTGAGAAACTACATTTAATTTTGTATGTTCTACTAATGTACGCCTTAAGAAATTATTACACACACCATTGACGCGCACAGCTTACCGACGTAATTCGTTCTGTATCAGAACAGCAAATGAATTTAATAAGTTAAGTATGTTGGAAGATATAGACTCAGACTTATTCACTAATAGTGTAGCATTGTTTAGCGCAAAGTTGGTCAAGTGATATTCATATAAACTCGGATTTATCAGTTAAGTACCTTATATCTATGCACATTTTTTATTATTGTTCTTTGTTTAATTTTCATCTTTTTTCTCTCTCTTTTTAACCGACTTTGAAAAAAGGAGGAGGTTCTCAATTCGTCGGGATCTTTTTTTTTTTTTTGCTTTTTTTATGTATGTTCGCCGATAACTCCGTGATTTATGATCCGATTTACGTGATTCTTTTATTCCAATTGGTTCCCTAAAAATATTAAATAGTTTGGCCCAGTAGTTTTCATTTTATGAACATTTTTCATGGAAATAATTTTCACTCCGTTCCATATGTACACCGATTACTCTGAGATTTATGATTCGATTTACGTGATTCTTTTTTTGTTCGACGCGGAATAGCTGCCATGTGGTACCCTAAAAATTTGACATAGTTTGGCCCAGTAGTTTTTATTTTACGAACATGTTTTTGTTCCCGTTTCTTGGGACCTATATTTTTAAGAAGCGCGGCTCCATTCGTAGGTCCACCTATACATACTTAGACACTAAAAAGTAACAAATAAAATTTAAAAACTTCGTTTAAAAAAACCGACTTCAAAAACTAAAAAACTAAAATGAATAAAATAACTTATTTCTAAAGCTATTATTATTAATATATATTATCTAAAACATCTTGAAGTCGGTGCAAAGTAAAACATAAAAATTACTATATTATGAAAATTACTAAGCATCGACTTTAAGATGTTTTAGATAATATATATTAATTAACTTGCTCATGCTAAAATTCTACTTGGAGTCTTTTATATCTCTTCCCTTCGTATCAATTACTTTTCTTCCTTTGAGACACTTTTAGAAAATATCTCAACTTCATTCGCGCATACCATCATCATGGGCGACTTTAATACCTTCTGAAACGAGACCATCGGTCATCTTCCTTAGAAACTTTAGTTCGATCTTTAAATCTCAATATTCTTCCGCTGAATGCAACGCATCGCTTTCCTAACTCGACCCCCTCTCTTCTTGACTTGATGATGGTCTCATCACCTTCTCACGTCTCCAAACACGGCCAGTGCTCGGCGGACGCTTTTTCATATCATGATTTGATCTACCTTTCTTACAATGTACGTCCGCCGAAAGTGAAACCCAAAATTATTCTGCAGCGAAGTTTTGGTGATATGAATCTGGACGCACTTCTTAAGGATGCTCGGGAATTCGACTGGTCTGAGGTAGCTAAGGCCGCTACCGTTGATGAAAAGTTGCATGTGTTTAATACTGCTTTACTGAGGCTTTATGACTCACATGCACCTTTACGCCGCATAAAGATCAAACACCTGCCAGCGCCGTGGCTCACCGATGATATCAAATCACTGATGCACAAAAAGTCAAAGGCTAAAACCAAATACAAAGTTAAACCTACTGAAGTCAACCGAATGGCGTTCGTGAGTATTCGTAATCGCTGCAATAGAGTGTGTAGGGACGCTCAACGCCGCTACATTCACGAGTCAGTCGAAAGTGAAAGCCCAGCTAAAGTCTGGAAATTTCTACGATCTCTGGGAGTTGGCAAGCAAACAAATAGTGTAATTCCCAAAGAACTCAACATTGACGATTTAAATCGACATTTCTCAGCTACTTCTGACTTTGACGTTGTAACTAAGTCTAATACTTTAAATACTCTTTCCGCCCTGCCGACACCCGATTATCCTCCATTCTTGTTAAGTCGATTTACTGATAGTGATGTTAAGAGCGCTGTAAAATCCATTACATCGAACGCTGTCCGTAGCGATGGTATTAGTCGCAACATGATTCTGCCCATACTGGATGTCATCAATCCTATCCTCACCCATATACTCAATGCCTCTGTAGTTTCTGGTACCTTTCCAGTCACCTGGAAGGAAGCCCAGATTATTCCTCTTCCTAAAAAACCTAATCCTGTTTCATTCTCTCAATTCCGTCCCATATCTATTCTGCCATTCCTTTCTAAAGTCCTGGAACGCCTAGTCCACCAACAGTTAAGTATTTTCCTTAATCGGCATTCTCTCCTTAATCCCTATCAATCTGGTTTCCGTCCTGGCCACAGCACAACCACTGCCCTCGTGAAAATCACCGATGACATTCGTTATGGTATGGATAATGGTTTATTGACTGTGCTATCGCTACTGGACTTCAGCAGTGCCTTCAACAATGTTAACTTTGATGTATTACTTGGTATTCTAAGCTCTCTTAACATATCTCCTACAGTAATCGACTGGTTTCACAGTTACCTGTATGGCCGCCGGCAGCGGGTTCGCGTCGAGGATGATTATTCGTCATGGTGTGAACTCACTGCTGGTGTTCCTCAGGGCGGCGTGCTTTCTCCCTTATTGTTCGCTGTTTTTATTAATTCCATCTCTAATGAACTCACTTCAACCTATCACCTCTATGCAGACGATTTACAAATTTATACGCAATCACCTGTTGCCACCTTAGACAAAGCAGTTTCAAACATAAACCTAGATTTTGAACGCATTCTGCAGTGGGGCAAGTCATTTGGGCTTCATGTCAACCCTGAAAAAACGCAAGTCATCATCATCGGTAGCTCACGGATGCTTAACAAGGTCGACTGGAGTACCATACCTAGTGTGATGTTTGATGGGACAATCATTCCTTTTAGTGATAAGGTAAAAAACCTTGGCATTATATTTGACAGTGAGCTGTCTTGGCGACCTCATATCACCGAACTAAGCCGACGGCTTTACCTCTCATCCAAATCCCTTAGAAGGTTGAGCAATTTCTTACCCACTACCACCAAAATTAAGCTAGCAGAATCCTTATTACTTCCTATTCTTGATTATGCTGACGCCAGCTATCTAAATTTAACCCAAGAACAACTTAATAAACTTGAGCGCCTCCAAAATTTTTGCATAAGGTTCATATTTGGACTACGCAAATATGACCATGTCTCTGAATTCCGAAAAAAACTCAAGTGGTTGCCAATTCGATTTCGCCGGAATACTCACATCCTTGCTTTTCTCTATAGTATTTTATTTGTCCCTAGTACTCCTGATTACCTTAAACAAAATTTTGAATTTCTTTCATGCTCTCATAATTTACGCCCTTCTACTAAACTTAAATTGAACACTCCTGCGCATAACTCAACTTTTTATAACAATTCTTTTACTGTTAAGGCTATACAGCTCTGGAACGCGCTTCCTGTTACAATCAGACAAGCAAAATCGCTAGCGATATTTAAAACTATGATCAAAAAATACTACCTGTCGTTGGAATATGATATTTAAATTCATTTATATATTTTGTAGATATGTATTTGTATGGTATGTATATTAAGTATATATCTATGTAATATATAAAATTTCTTTATATATGTATATATATCATTTATGTATTTATTATTAAAATGTAAGTAGTTCGTACTATATGTTACGTATACCACCATCGCCATTATCATCTCAATTCATTCCTGGGGTTGTCTGGAAGAGATCGCTTTTTAGCGATAAGACCGCCCTTTGTACATAAGTAGATATAATTTTAGTCTTTAAGTTCATGATTGTATTGGTGTACAATAAAGTGTTATCTATCTATATTAATAATAATAGCTTTAGAAATAAATTATTTTATTTATTTTTGTTTTTAGTTTTTGAAGTCGGTTTTTTTAAACGAAGTTTTTAATTTTTTTATTTTTACTGTTTTCTGTAGAGGCTTATTAATAGCTGCTCTTAATCTGGCTTATTTCTAGTTACGAAAAAAACGACAAAGAGAAACGAAAGAGATACACAAAACACATTTCTATTTAACTGTTACTATTCATTTTCACTTTAAAGAAAACTTGAAAGATTATAAATCAAATTGAGCTCTATCTGTATACTCTCAAAGTAGATATTCTTTTATACGCAGATCAAAGGAAATTGTGCTTAACACTGCACTGAATTTTGAATTTTATGCTAAAATATAATTTAGATTGAATGATATATCTTAAATATGTAATATACGAATATTTTGCATTAAAAACATAAGAGCAATTGCTGTTCGTTAGTCTCGTTTAAACTCAAGAACGGCTGGACTGATTTGGCTAATTTTGGTTTTGAATTATTTGTGGAAGTTCAGGGAAGGTTTAAAAGGTGAGTAAATATGGAAAAATTTATTCCGAGGCGGTACGAAGTTTAGCTAGTATAAAATAATTTTTGAACTTCGTAAAAATATTATAAAAATAATCTCTCTCTCTTTTCTTTCACCATATCCCAATTATTTGGGTTCGGCACAATATGTCTTTTCCTTCCACACTCTTCTATTCTGACATACATCTTCTGTCACACCACAAATCATCATATCATCCTTCACGTAGTCCATACATCTTTTTTTTTGTCTACCTTTACATCATAAAAATAATAAGCCTTATAATTATTCTAATACCCCTGGTATTCTATATTTATCTCATTCTCTCGTAGGCTACTTTTCCAAAGTGTCACTTCTACTGCGTATAAACTACACACACACACACACATTTTTCTATTGTAATATGCTACGCTGCTCATATGCTTCTGTGGACAGCAGACCTTATAGTCATGAGTGGGTGGATGATTCACCTTTGGTTTGTATTTATAATTGTCAATGCGTTACATCTCGGACCATTTGTAATGTTGTTAATAAAGCGATATTTCTTACAAGGCCCTTTTTTATGACGCAAAAAGAGAAATCTTAAAAACAAAACATTTTGGGTTTTATTAATAATTCAATTTCTTTTCATCTTGATCGTCAATTCAGAAGTTTTCTTTAAAATACTAGATTTTGTTACTTAGTTTTTTACAAGCATTTTAGCATGCAATGGTATTTTATTTGATACTTAGTTTTTTAGCTCAAATTTTGCTAGCTCATTTAGAACTAATTTATTTTAGGTTTAGAAATTTGGCACGCTTTTTTGTTCATGACAATCCACAAAACCAGTTATTTTTATTGTCCAATTTTATTACGTGTATCGTGAAATCTATCAGAATTTCAAAGATAAAAGGTTAATAGTTAAATTATACATTATTATGAAATACTTGCATTTGCTAGAAACAGGGATGAATGGAGAAAATTGGAGGAGACCTACGCCGCTGAGGCGACTTCCGTACAAAAATACTAATGCATTAAATAAAAAAAAGGACATTTTATTAATTTAACATATAAAAAAAAAATTATGTAACAATTTATGAATTTAATTATATTTTTAATATGATGGTAGAATTTTTATTTTATTTTACCTTACATTTGCTGCGGCTTTATCCACGTTGGACAGATAACAAAGATTACAATTAGTTTACTAACCAGACCTTACCTGACGACGTATTTGTTTTTATTACATAACAGCGATGGTTGTCAACATCGCAATTGCAGCGCAATCTATTTTGCTAATCACTCTATTTTAGGGAAACGACGTGCTTTGCCGGGATAAAATGTATACTGAGGGTTAACTCGGGTTATAAGCTAGCATTATGTCGAATTAAATTCACATACGTTCAGTAGTCGTGCATTAACAAGGTGATAACTGACAGAATGCGTTTTTAGATCATTTTCTCAACCATTTTTACAGTAGTTATACACACTTTATTGCGGTGAAAAAAAAATATGTCAATCTTGATCATATTTCTGACGTAAACTTTGTACTCAGAACGCATTTACGATAAATTTTCTCGATAGAAAATAATTGCAAAGTAACCTCTAAACGAGTTATTCAATCTTGGTTATTGTTATTACTGTTAATCGTACATCGCTAAAATAAATAACAGTAACATATTATATTATATTATAACAAATTCAATTATAGATCTTTTATTGGGTTACTTAACTTAATTTGGAAGTAATTAATTATTTTATTAAAAATGACTGCAAGAATCCCGCCTGCCGGTCCCAATGTATGGAATTTATCATAACGCCCGAGGCTTTCGTCTAAACTGCACGCGCTGCTCTGCTCCGCGACCGCCATTGAAAAATAATTTTAAATAAACGAAGGAGCAATAATAACAAGAATTTTGAAGCGGTCGCGCTATACTTGTTTGGCGTATACGGTAGAGGTCTGGTCTAAATCACTAGCTGTGTGGGTTCGAACCCTACTAGTTTCACTTGATCTAGAAGATTTTTTTATTTTGATATGAAAGTTGATAAAATGCTCTTTTTCTCTTCCTAAATAATTTTATAAAATGCAATAAAAATACTTTTCTAAATTTTTATATTTCATTTCATCTGGACTTTTATACTATTGACAATAAAACGTATTTAAATCAATCTTACCGGTAACATTAAAATTCGAAAGCGCCATCTATGATTCTTCATAGAAAATTACGTTGACACGTGGATAAGTAGAGTTATAAATATTACAAAACTTTCAATACTTTCTCCAATGTTATTGTGGTAGAGTGAGTTGATACTAGTACACGTACGATTAGAGTTCATGGTTCGAGTGCTCATTTCATTTTTCTGTCTAATTTTTTTATGTTTTATCTTTTATCTATTATAATTTATTTTAAAGTTCTTATCTATACAGATAAACAAATGGTTTGTTTGTAATGTCAAAATAAAAACTAAAAAATTGGACCAGGAGATTCCAAAAACGCAAAGTGAAGTGCCTGTTTGAAATCTCAAAATAAATTAAAAAAAAATCGGACCAGGAGATTCCGAAAATGCTATTTATAGAATTTTTGTCAGTCTGTCTGTGTGTCTGGATGTTCCGGATAATCTCGGACACAGCTGGATCGATTTTGACGTAATTTTAAATGGCAGATAGCTGATGTTATAAGAAGTACCTTAGGCTACGTTTTTAGGGTTCCGCGAAAAAAAATCCAAAAGCATATTTGTCTTTCTGTTTGTTATCCTTTTATGGACAGACTATTGAACCGATTTGGATGAAACTGGGTACATAATTATGTTATTTTAATATCGAGGGTGGCCAAGAACTACTTTTCATCCCGAAAAATGAGATAGTTTCCAATATGGAAATATATTTGGCCGAACGGGCCTAAATGATCAAACGGGTGAATGACACAAATGGTCGAATTGACCGAAACGACTGAAATGGCTAGATGGCCGAAATGGCTGAAATGACTGAAATGGCTGAAATGGCCCTAATGACCGAAATGGCTGAAATGAATGAAATGGCTGAAATTGACCAAATGGCCGAAATAGCTGAATCGACTGAAATGGCTGAAATGGCCGAAATGGTTTAAATGGCCCAAATGACCGAAATGGCCGAAATGACTAAAATGGCCGAAATGGCCTAAAAGGCCCAAATGGCCGAAATGACCGAAATGGCCTAAATGGCCAAAATGACGGGAATGGCCCAAATGGCTGAAATAGCTGAAATGGCCGAAATGACCAAAATGGCCGAAATGACCAAAATGGCCGAAATGGCCTAAATGGCTGAAATGGCCGAAATGGTTGAAATGACTGAAATGGCTGAAATGGCCGAAATTACCGAAATGGCTTAAATGGCCAAAATGACTGAAATGGCCCAAATGGCTGAAATGACCGAAATGGCTGAAATGACTAAAATGGCCGAAATGGCCTAAATGGCCTAAAAGGCCCAAATGGCCGAAATGACCGAAATGGCCTAAATGGCCAAAATGACTGAAATGGCTGAAATGACCGAAGTGGCTGAAATGGCCCAAATGGCCGAAATGACCAAAATGGCCGAAATGGCTGAAATGGCCCAAATGGTTGAAATGACTGAAATGGCTGAAATGGCCTAAATGGCCAAAATTACTGCAATGGCCTAAATGGCCAAAATGACTGAAATGGCCCAAATGGCTGAAATGACCGAAATGGCCCAAATGGCCCTAATGGCCGAAATGACCAAAATGGCCCAAATGACCGAAATGGCTGATATGGCCCAAATGGCCGAAATGACTGAAATTGCTGAAATGGCTGAAATGACTGAAATGGCCCAAATGGGTGAAATTACTGAAATGGCCCAAATGGGCGAAATGACTGAAATAGCTGAAATGGCTGAAATGGCCGAAATGACCAAAATGGCTGAAATGACCAAAATGGCCGAAATGGCCTAAATGCTTGAAATGGCCCAAATGGTTGAAATGACTGAAATGGCTGAAATGGCCGAAATTACCGAAATGGCCTAAATGGCCAAAATGACTGAAAAGGCCCAAATGGCTGAAATGACCGAAATGGCTGAAATGGCCCAAATGGCCGAAATGACTAAAATGGCCTAAATGGCCTAAAAGGCCCAAATGGCCGAAATGACCGAAATGGCCTAAATGGCCCAAATGGACGAAATGACTGAAATGGCCCTAATGACCGAAATGGCTGAAATGAATGAAATTGTTGAAACTGCCCAAATGGCCGATATAGCTGAATTGACTGAAATGGCTAAAATGGCCGAAATGGTTCAAATGGCCCAAATGACCGAAATGGCAGAAATGGGTGAAATTACTGAAATGGCCCAAATGGCCAAAATGACTGAAATGACCAAAATGGCCGAAATGGCTGAAATGGCCGAAATGACCTAAATGGCCAAAATGACTGAAATGGCTGAAATGGCCCAAATGGCCGAAATGACCAAAATGGCCGAAATGGCCCAAATGGCCTAAATGGCCAAAATGGCCTAAATGGCCAAAATGACTGAAATGGCCTAAATGGCTGAAATGACTGAAATGGCCCAAATCGCTCAAATGACCGAAATAGCTAAATGACTGAAATGGCCCAAATGGTTGAAATGACTGAAATGGCTGCAATGACCAAAATGGAAAATCACAAAAAACCTACCCCATTTTTTGGGATAACCCATAATATTGATTACATAAATCCATTATACCGAATTTTAACTAAATCGGTTCGGTAGTTTTTCCGTGAAAGGATAAGAAACAAAAAAAGACAAATATATTTTTATCCCGGAAACTATTCCATATTTCGGGATAAAAGCATCCTATGTTCATTCTCAGCATCGAAAATATATATCAAATGAATTTCAGCCAAATCGGTCCAGTAGTTTTTCCGTGAAAACGGAACAAACAGACAGACAGTTACTTTCGCATTTATAATATCAGTAGGGATAATATGAATTCATTGTTGTTCCATAATACAATGAAATGATTTTTATAACATTTACATCTAAAAACTAATATCATTAGAATAAAGTTTAACGTATCAAAATTAGTTACAAAAAGAGAAAAAAAAAACCACCTGTGTGCGGGATCGAGTCTTCAACCTCCTCACTACCTTAGTATTAGAAAACCACTAGGCCAAACATGTTTAGTACCTCGTGTCGAATTTTCAATACCTATTATCCACGTGAACTTCTCTCACTTTATCATGTTTTGTCTCGCTTCCTCTTGTTCTCAGCCGCATGAATAGTGTGATATCGGTGCCGTGCAATGTTCGTTAGCTACGTATACACCTATTTATGTTATGTAGCGTATGTTCGGTGATATACAATATTTTACCACACGCACGCACGCCTTAAATTGGCGCTGTCCCATCGAAGTAAACATTGGTTGCGCGGGGGTAAACTATGTGAAACACCGATTTGAATTAGTAGTATACAGGCTCTTAAGTCATGGTGGCGTAACGGCTAGCGCACGCGTCCCAAACTAAAAAAAAGATGCGTGTTCGATCTTGGGCGGAACGCACGCCCTTAGTTAGTTTTCTGATATAATGTGCACATTGTTACAATTACCATGTGCTAACAACGGTGAAGGAAAACATCGTGATGCAACCTGCACAGCGAGATAACCGATGTGTCAAACCTGCCAAGCCGCCTTGGACAAGCGTGGCGGGTATACTGTCCGTTCGCCTATAATGGGAGGCCCGAGACCAGCAGTGGGACATTTATGGGCTGATATTATAATTTTATTTTATTACGTTCACTAGTTTCCTAAGAAGATGCGATCGCAGCGCCATCTTGTTTGCTATACATCATTTATTGAGATAGAAAAAATTCTTAGTTGCGCCCCGGTATACAAGATAGCTCAAAGTTAAGTTTCATTTGAATCCGTTCAGTAGTTTTCACGTGATACTCTAACAGACAGACAAAAATTTTAAAAATTGTATTTTCGAAATTTGTTTGACCTCCTGATTTTTTTCACATTTTTCCCATTTGCAGATTTATTATAGCAAAGATAGTGTATTCTATATAATTCTCTAGCAAGTTTAGTCCTATAGATTTGTGTGACTATTTTTAGTGTCGCTTTTTCGTTTCGTCGAGTTTCATATTATCACGATTAAAAAAAAGTAACAAAAATTCAAAGAACTTGTTTTTTAAAAGGTTTATAATACAAGCTTTTGAGGTCCTGGATATCATCTGGCAGCAGAGTGCTAGCCAAGACAAGTAAAACGAGCACAAACACGACGGGTCTATCTTGTCAGATCAGCTCTATGGTACCCTATATATTATTGCATTGTCAAGCGATTTATAAATGCGTGCAAAATTTTAGCTCAATCTGAATCCGGGAAGTTGGTCAAATTTAACTTGCAAGATTTCACCCGAACTTACATACATAGGTACATCCATTGCAAGTTAAATAAAAGCTTGTAAAAAAAAAACCACTCGAATTCAGAACCTCCTCCTTTTGGAAGTCGGTTAAAAATCAATCAAAATGCCGCGCTCTTAATTAAATACGGTATTAGTACTAAGCTAAGCAAAGCCGCTGGAATAGCACTAGTTCTATATACTTTTAAAAATAAAGGATGACAAAAGAAGCGCACCACGGCGCCTATGACTAACACGTGTAAAGTGAAAACATGTGTTAAAACGCGGAAGCCCTCGCCACCATAATTAATGAACATGACTCCTCGGCAAGGCCACTTGATTCATACATAAACATACGCACAATATTCAATTTAAAACTAAACAATAATATTATTAATATTGAAAACTTGTTTGTGCAGTTTGCTGCTGCTTGGACCCTGGGGCCTGAGGCCACGAGCTTTTGCCTTAGTATAACAGTCAGACGCTGCCGGCCTCGAAGAAATGTTACGACACCCATATTGTTAGCGTTATGGGAAAACCACGAGAGAACGCAAGAGAACCGTTGCGTATAAGAGCGAAGCGGCTCAAGGAAGTGCAGAAGATGCAGGCACTATTTTGAAAAATTACTCGGAACAATCCCCATTGTACAGTCGGTAGAATGACAGAGGGAACAGACAGGATGGTTTAGGATGACCCGTATAGGGTCGAGGTGCAAGATGGAATGCTCCTCCGTCTCGAAGGAAGATCTTCCAGCGAGACCATTGTTGTTCTTTTTTTTGCAGGAGTTCAGCAGACATGCAGACGGCCCACTTGATGACTGACTAAGTGGTGCATGCGTTCCGGTCAGAATCGAACCCGCGTCCTTTGAGTCTGGGACGCGTGCGCTAACCATTACGCTACTACGTCTTGGACGTGGAACGTGTTTGTATAGTTCTAATAAATTGTATAGTAATTCCAACGGCATTTTAATTCGAGTCCCGTAACTCGTATCAACATTTTATTTCTTATTCTGTTCTATCGTTATCTATCAATACGTTACGTTATTAATAACTGTTAATAATATGGCATCACACCCATCGCCACATCTGCGTGAAACGGCCTATTACTGTAAATCTTAGAATAATAAATATTATTACATATCGCGGGTGCGGTCCCAGCATTCGATATAAAAGTTTCCCATTCAAAAACAAAAACAAAATCCAAATAAAGTCATGTTAAATATCAAGTGCTAGTGCATCTGTATAGCCCATCCATTGCAATATTGCCCAGTGAATAGGCTAAAATTGACACGAGTGAAGCGTGCACTATTCACCTCAATAAAGCGATAAATAACCAATGTTCAACATTCAATGCTTTCTTTTATTCATTCTCAAGGCCGTGAATTAGAGTATTGTTACGTATTTGCGGGATGTGAATTTAAAATGCTGTTGGAATTTAAACATTTAAATATAAAAAATATATATTAATATTAATTAAACAATGATATTAGGTTATTTTTACACTAATCTACTAAATTATTTAGATCGATCTGTACCAATTTGCATCAATATTTGGTTTTATCTCTCTGTCTAAGTTTCAATTACCAGCGTAGTAGGCGTCCTGACGGAATGGCTCTAATTGCTTGGCTTGGGGCCTTTGGTGTGGCTTAGCAACCAAAAATGAGTCCTGACCTCCGAAATGAGAATACTCCAATCCTTTCTGTTCAGCGTTGTCTCCTGCTGGGCTTGAAGCTCGCGCAGATCAACTTCCACTACGTTACTCCAGTGATATCTGGGCCGATCAACGTCGGCCTGCCCAGATGGGCTTTTTCCACCACCCGATCCACCTCCATTTATTAATCCCCCAATAATTCATTTATTTATTTAATCATAGCTTATTTAAAATTAAGTTAATATTCTGCCTGAAAATCAAACATTTGCACCGTGACAAGCCGTGAGTGGTTGGTTCCATGGCTACATACATACTAGCCGTACCCAAAGCGCAGTGTACATGGAACAATCAAAAGTTTTCCTCCCAACAGGGTTGAAGTTACAAGTTTCAATGCAGACCAGCCAACTCGACAATTCTCCGGTGACTAGCGCTGTTGGCAGCCCTACCGAGCAAGCCACTTTTTGTTTGGCAAATTTTATTCTGCTGATATTTAATACTGCATGTAATTTGAACCATTTTGATGTTGATATTTTAAATTTCTTATTACAAGAGTTCAGCAGACAGGCAGACGGCTCAGCTGATGGAAAGCGGTTATCATCGCCTATGAACACAAAGGTGTTACAAATGCGCTGTTGCTCTCTAAATGGAGACTGGAACCTGGTCACTAACGCCGGAACACAACTCGAGGTTATTATGGCGGCATACTCCAAACCAAGTGTGGTAGCTATCCAGATGGGTAAATACTTGATTGTGGGTTATTTTACCACTATTTCATATAGGCTGCCTGGCCGCGGGATTTTTTTACAAGCTTTTATTAAACTTGCAATGGATGTACCTGAGTATGTATGTAAGTTCGGGTGGAATCTTGCAAGTTAAATTTGACCAACTTCCCGGTTTCCGATTGAGTTGAAATTTTGCACGCATATGTACCTATATATCGCGTGACAATGCAATAATATGGCACCATGGAGCTGATCGGAAGGTGGCCATAGGAACTCCTGTACTAAACAAGATAGACCAGTCGTGTTTGGGCTCGTTTTACTTGTCGACATGATTTCCAGGATCTCAAAAGCTTGTTTTTAATAACCTTTAAAAAAATACTTATTTTACATTAAATAGGTTGGTTTTTGATCACGATCACGTCCAATTATGCGGTTGAAGATGGAGCACGCTTACCTAGATAGTACCTATTCACCCGAGACTTGAAGATACCCAGGATGCACTTTTCGGGAAACACGGACTCTGGTAGTGCATTCCACAACTCTGCCATACGTAGAAGGAACGTGGGGCGAGACGTTTAGTCCGCACTGGTAGCGTTACCACTGTGAAACGATGGAGTAGGCCAGAGTGCCTTGTGGTCCGACCATGGAATGGTGTAGAGGGGATCGGGTCGAACAGTTCAACCGCACACTCTCCAAAATGATGATTGTATTCTTTCTCCGTTTCTATACGGATGATTTATAACTAGCTACTTCAGCATTTGTTTCTTTACTTACAGCTGTAACCGCTTTTCATCAGGTGGGCCTTCTGTCTGTCTGCCGAACTCATGTAATATTTTTTTTAAATCTTAAGTGATAGTATAAACGTGAATGCTAGTTTATTTGTTTTAACCGATTAAAATAAAAGTTTGCAAAATTTAAAACGATTCATACACATCTCAGTAGTACAGAAAGGACATAATTATCCGGTAAAAAGTACTAAAGCGGAAAGAAAATAAAGCCTTATAGATAATGCTGTAACGATCTTTAGACGCCGAACAACGTGTTTATTATTAGATGCCTATGACGATGTCGTCACGAGTGAACACGTGTTCATTCCAGGTGGCATAGGGTACCCCTATCCAGTGAAAACGTACTGTTCATCAGGGACATACAAAAACCTGAATTCATTGATAAAAGGAGACGAATACTGTTTCACACATTCTTGGGCCTAGATTGTTGAAAATTATTCACATAAATAGGAAGTAAGAAAGAAAAATATATTATTTAGGACAAGAACTAAGTTAATAGAAACAGAAAGATAACAGAAACAAAATAACTACATTGGACGCAGACTCAGCGTAATGAGCCTAGCTAGCCAACAAGGACTAGCGCTGTTCTTCCGCCTGGGACTAAAAGTGAAGTCACGGTGGACAATATAACACACACAACAACAATATATATAAAGTATTGTTACGAGTTGCAGGACTATAATTAAAATGCCGTTGGAATTACTATAGAATTTATTAGAACTATACAGACACGTATAACAGGTACAACTATAACTCAGCACAAACAGTACAAACGTAATGCATGATTCAATAACACGCGCAAAGTACGTCACTATATAGATTACCAAATGTACACACGTCTTGCCTCGCTTGTGATTATCGCTCGACTGCCAATATCTCCATTGGGGCATTGCGTTGTACTGCACAATTACAATACGTGTCACGACCACGCACCTGGCTAATGACTACCATAAAAAATTACAATATACAATGGGATGTTTTTCTAAATTTTTTTTAACACAAAGTAAACAAAAGAAGACGGTCATAAAAGTGCTTTAATATTATTAGCTCAAACGACGCCGGCGGGTAATAAATGTTCTTTGTTTACAGATGAATTGCAGACTAAAAAACAATATGACCATGTTTCCGAATATCGTAAAAGACTCAAGTGGGTTCCTATTCATTTTCGCCAGAATACTCACATTCTCCAGTCAGACAGTCAGTCCCCAGTACCTTAAGGAACGTTTTAAATTCCTTCGCCTATCCACTGCCCACAATTTGCGCTATGATACGTACCGGCTAATATTTTCCATTATGTAGTAGGAAAATGTAACGCTTTGTTTTAAGCCATATTTCAACTCGTTACATTTCTTTGTCCCAGAAGTCCCCGTCTCCTTTACATTACGCAAGCCAAGCCGCGGGTACAACTAGTTCATTTGTAAAACCAAGATGTCATTGTTAAAACGTTCGGAGAGAAATGCCAGGAAATAAATTACGTGCTACATAGACTTATAAGGGGTCTAGAGTAACCTGATCAATATAAATGCATCGAACCTTATTCCTCGGGTTCCATTCCAAGGAAATTTCTTGTAAGCCACTTCTATACATCAACTTTACTTCTACCTTGTAATCTGTAAGACCGCCAAGACTTTTAAATGTTACGACACGATCGTTATACGACTTTATCTAATACACTACAAAAGTTGATGATACAATTGTATCATCGCAGTTTATATATAGTTATTAAAAGGTTACGGCATTTAGTAATGTTACATTTTGATTTTAAGTCAGAAATATAATTCAGACTACAGTGTTTTAAATTGGTATTCAACAAGTTAAATCACGAGAACATAATATTGTTACGAGTGTGGGACTCGAATTAAAATGCCGTTGGAATTACTAACATAAACATAACATAATTCTTTATTTCCTCTTTAAGTACACAGTGAAACTTAAATCTAGTAACAACATTAACTAAGAGGCTGGTGCCTGAATTAGGTTAAAAGAAACCTGTGGTACAGGTCACCAGGATCAACCCGTTGGCTATAATTTGAGAGAAAAAAGAAAAAATACTAGTATAACTATTCTAAGTAATCGTGTTAGAGTCAGCCCTTCAAGAGCAAAGGTGTGATGAAGTGTGTGTGTGTGTGTGTGTGTGTGTGTGTAGGGTAAGTTCGTATATAGGTGATTTAATAGGAAGTATGTGTGATTGAGGGAGAGTGAATGAGTCAGACAATGTTAAGATAATAATAATAAGATAATAATATTATGATGTATAGGAAGTCAGGGAATCGTGGAAGTGATTAAGAAATAAAGTTGATAGTGGAAAGCAGCATAGTTATTTAAGAATATACAAGAGGTCTTCAGTGGACTGATAATCGAGAGTTTTCAAGAACTTAGTAATTTTTGCTTTGCAGGTAAATTTATTAAGGGGGTATATGTTTAATATATTATTAATTTTATTATAGAGGAAGTCACCCAGAAAACAGAAGAAATTTTGTGTACGACTGGTACGAAATAAAGGAGTTGTACAAACATCTAGTTTACGTCGCTTATCTATGGCCTGATTCAAATTGATAAGAGAGTGTTTTTTAAGTAATATGTGCAGGAAGAATATTTGCCTGACTGTCATAACATCCCATTCCTTATAGAGTTTAACGGTAGGATAGCGGAAAGGAAGACCTGCCCCCACCTTAAGAATGGCGCGTTGAGCTCTTTCTGCTTCAAGGAGGTAACTCTTAGCACATCCTCCCCACGTCGTAATACAGTAGCTGATAAGAGAACGGCACAAACCAAAATAAACCATCTTAAGTATTTGTCTATCTGCTACATGTCTGAGCATTCTAAAGATATATATAAGTTTACGAAGTCTGGTGACTAGGTTGTCAATATGAGTCCTGAAAGTTAATGATTGGTCCAGTAAGATGCCAAGATACTTTATAGTATCAGTTCTCTGCAGTGAAGGACAAACGCAGTTAGGAGTTTTAAGCAAGCAAGTGCGAGCCGTGATGGAGAAACTTGTTTCTGGGCCCATATTAGCACTTAGCGAAAAGGCGATGAGGCGATGTATTTAGTGAAAAGGCGATGAGGCGATGTATTACTATAGAATTTATTAGAACTATACAAACACGTATAACACAGGTACAAATATAACCGGACGCAATAAGTGCAAACGTAATTCACAATTCAATAACACGCGCAAAGTCCGTCACTATATAGCTTATCGAATTTACACGTCTTGCTCGTATCGTAATCGTCGCTTGACTGCCCCCCCTCCCCGTTTGCGCATTGTTTTATACTAAACTATAAAATACAACAATCGACCGCGTGGACTGAAGTTTCCAAGAAAAATAGTAGTCTGCACACCTGCGGCCATAAACGAGAACAATATCAATAGGTGTTTTTATTAATTACAAATTTTAAACACAAAGTAAACAGTCCAAATGCGGGAAGGTAATAATCTACAGGTGTGCATTCAGTTTGTAATCGTGTCACAATATGTACATACCAGTTATAGGAATTGTAGCCGATAAAATTAAAATTTCACATGGTCTATGTTATTTAGTGCATTTGAAAATACTTTCTAATTTGGACGGATTAACATCTAAAATACAGGGATGATTTAGATGAAAATGTCAAAGTCATAGAAAATTGCGAAAGGACATATATAATTTTATGAATGTAAAATACACTTATTGCAATTTTAATACTTTTTACAGAATGTTTATTACCCTTTGTCCAACATTTATTGTACCTAGTTTTAAGAATGCAGTATTAATTTTTGGTGAAAAAGAAAGTTTTTTTATTCATTCATTAATTCATACGTTGACATATGAATAAATGTTCATGTGTGTTTTTTACAACCGCACTGCTTGCCAGCGACGCGATGTTCACCCCCATTTCCTTGAGCTCCGACGCTCAACTACGCAACGGTTCTCTAGAACATTCATTCCGCGTACAACAATGATCTGGAGGGAACTTCCCGCCGCGGTTTTTGCTTTGCCCTACGACATGGGGTTCTAAGAAGAGCGTTATAAAATTTCTTAGAAGTCGGCATCGCGTTGGCGACACCCCTGGTGGTACAAACGTCCATAGGCGAGAGTAACCACTTTCCATCAGGTAAGCCATCTACGATATTTGCGAAACCTCCTATTTCTTTTTTTTCAAAAATCCTTTAAGGTATCTACTCTTTTTTATTATAAAATCTTATAGTGTAAAATATCCTTTCCTGACTAGAACCACATAGCCCAGACCTAGAACATCAATCTATGCTACCCACAACGAATGGACAGGCTCTTGTTCACCACTTTTGTTCACCATACAATCACACAAAAATATCCCTTACGCCTTTAAAAATAAGGACCATATTCCTAGCAAAATTAATAAAAGGCGGTTCACGGTTAGAAATTGATTGCTAAACTCTTTATAGTAGTTAATGAAAGAATTGAAAACTCTTAGGAAAGGAGTCGAATTTCTTTCAGTTTTTTGGCTTCGACTCAGATAAACATTTGTTTAAACGCGATTTATTCGTCTGGAGCCATTTAGGTATCTTTGAACTCTTCAAAAAATGGAGGTATTTGCTACTTTCAATTTCATTAGCTATACTTCTATAAAATTATACTAATATATAAATCTGAACACTTTGTTTATTTGTTTGTTTAAACGCGCTAATCTTATATACTAATATATAAAGTTGAACAGTTTGTTTGTTTGTTTAAACGCGCTAATCTCAGGAACTACTGGTCTGATTCTGAAAATTCTTTCAGTGTTGGATAGCCCATTTATCGGGGAAGGCTATAGGCTATATATCATCACGCTAAGACTAATAGAAGCGGAGTAGCAATGAAAAATGTTTCAAAATCGGGGGGGCTTTGAAAACAAATTCCACGCGGACGACGTCGCGGGCACACCTAGTACTATTATAAAGAGGAAAGATTTGTATGTTTGTAACGAAGAGACTATGTAAACTGATATACCTTTATAATGATATTACTTTTTTTATTGCAGGAGTTCAGCAGACAGGCAGACGGCCCATTTGATGGAAATCGGTTAACTGGCCTATGGACATTTGCAACATCAAAGGTGCTACAAATGCGCTGCTGCTCTCTTAGGGGGAGACCTGGTCACTAATGCCGGAACACAACTCAAGGTTGTTATGGCGGCATACTCTAATCAGTCTGGCAAATGCCCTACCACCTGGCTGTGGTGTTGTTTTGTCGCCTCGTACCACAGGCCGCCCGGCCCCAGGAAAATGTATTCTTTCTCCGTTCCTGCACGGATAAATTGCATCACGATGTTTTTCCTTCACCGTTGTTAGCACGTGGTAATTGTAACAATATGCATATTAGGTTAAAAAACTGTCTAAGTGGTACATGCGTTCCGACCAGGATCGAACCCGCGGCCTTTGAGTTTGGGACGCGTGCGCTACCACGACTGTTGCCAAAGTGGTCGCCTTAATAACTCGTGCAATCTACTATTAACTTAGATTGCCTGAAAGAAATTGCTTTAAGCGATAAGGTCTATTGGTATTACAAATCATATATTTTTCTTATTGTTTACTTGGTAAGTAATAAAGTGATATCTTTTATGCATCGAAGGTCCGTAATCTAAACTTTTAAAGCCAATACAGCGACAAAGAAAATATCTGCTTCGCTGAATATTATGAAACATTTGCTACCTTATGAAGCCGCGTACCCGCGAGCTTTGAATTAAAAAATGTCTAATATAATTTCCCTTCAAAGACATTACATTTTTTCCTTAAAGGAAATTAATATTCTCGAAATGTTTCCTCAAAAAAAATTACCCTTTCGTCAACAAATAATAAAAGGGGGCGTCGCGGGTGAAATCGCTGGGTAAGCCCCTCGTTTGCCTGATAAAATCAATTCAATTTTTTGGAGACTGTACCTGTCATGTCGACCTCGGCGGAGCCTCGTGAGCTGAATAGTAAATGACAGTTTGGTGCCACGGTGAGATATTACAGTAAGTCAGCTCTTTCAGTTGTTGTTGACATGTGACATCTTTCATGTTTGTAGATTAAATCAGATCTTCAAATTGAAAATAGTTTAAATACTTTTTACTATTTTCATGTGTAATTAAATAGCTACAAAAGAAATATAATCAAATAACTAATTTTACGTGCTAGAGGCACGCTGGATCTTCTTTAGAACTGTTACTTACGCTTATCCCTAAATTACCCTTTTGTCAAGAGGGGCGTTGCGGGTAAGCCCCTCATTTGCCTGATAAAATCAATACATTTTTTTGGAGACTGTACTTGTCATGTCCATCTCAGTGGAGCCTCATGAGCTGAATAGTAAATGACAGTTTAGTGCCACGATGAGATATTACAGTAAGTCAGTTCTTTCAGTTGTTGTCGACGCGTGACTATATCTTACAAGTGTGTGGATTTTACCCTGCACTCAAACTGGCTATCGACCATTGCCACCAGTTGCGGCGGCCAGTGCCATCGCGCAGATAAAAATGGCGGTCAGCGGCCACACGTATCCGGCGAGACCATACAAAACGTATGAAAAAGCGTGTGGAGAGTTTGTCGCTGGCCACCGTTGTCTGTAGTCAGTGATACGTTTGTGGCCGGCGGCTATACGGTGGATGCAATCAGGCCGCAGCTGGAGAGATGGGTCACCCGCACCAGCGGAACCCTGACCTTCAGGACGACGCAGATACTGACCGGACACGGCTGTTTCGATCAGTATCTGTTTCGCATTGTGGGCTGCTTGCCTTCTCCGGACTGCCGCCAGTGCGGCGCACCCGATACGGCGTTTCACACGCTTGTCGAGTGCGCTGCATGGACGCCTCAGCGTTTGGAGCTCGAGACGCACGTAGGAGCCGTCGGATCGCTTGGCGACTTGGTAACGGCCATGTTGCACAGCGACGACCGCTGGGAGTCTGGGGTTACTTTCTGTGAGGCAGTAATGTCTCTCAAAGAGGCCGCAGAAAGGGACAGGGAGCGAAGTCCTGCAGCGCGTGCTAATGTCTCTACTCGAGGTCGCCGGCCTTCAGCTGGCACCCGGAGAGGCAGGTAAGCGCATTACTTCCCTCCCTGAGTTAGGTTCCGGTACGGGGGGCCCTTGCTACTAGGCAACGCAAGGGATTCATCTGCCCCCGTTTCGAAGTGGGGTGTGTTCTCCCAGGGCACACTCCAGGCACTTTATTGCGCTGGATCGACTGTTGCGTAACTATGTTCTATATCTCAGTCTTTCCATCACAAACAAAGCGCAGGGTCGACAGGGAGGAGGGGGTTTTTAGTGGGTATTGAAGTTGCTCGCCCGTGCGGCATCGCTCTGAGTCTTCCACACTCCTCTGTGTCACGCCATCGCGGACGGAGCGCAAACAAAGCATACTATTGCTAGCGTTATCGCCCCCGATGGATGCGTGCCGTTTCCTAGTGACGGCCCAGAGAGTGCGTAAATCGGTCAGCATTTTCCCTCGCCTCAAAAAAAAAAAAAAAGTGATACGTTTACGCACTACCTTTAGTCGGATACTTCTTCAATTGTTATTGTAATGTTTAGATACCTTTTTTACTATATATACTATATATAAGCAAATAAATCATATAGGTAACATATATTTATTATGAACATATATATAAAAAAACATTGATTACGACACATCATACGAAAGCTGAATTTTTACTGATAAATCAATTTAATGTGCGATACATAAATCAGATGATTAATTTTTAGTTTAGATTATTAATTTTAATTTAATTTAATTATTATCCGTGCAGGAATGGACAAAGAATACAATTTCCTGAGTTGGGGCGGCCTGTCGTAAGAGGTGACAAAACAACCCACAGCCAGGGGGTAGGGTATTTGCCCGACTGGATGGCTACCACCCCTGGCCTAGAGTATGCCCCCATAACAAACTTGATTTGTGTGCCGGCATTAGTGACCAAGTTCCAGTAAAAGGATCCACTTCCCTAAAGAGAGCAGCAGTGCATTTGTAGCACCTTTGGTGTTGTAAATGCCCATAGGCGATGGTAACCGTTTTCCATCTAGTGGGCCGTCTGCCTGTCTGCTGAACTCATGAAACACTAAATATAAACCATATACACAAATTAAATTAATCTAGATTTCTATTTATATACTAAAGATTTCTGTTTGGAGTTGACTTACTGTCCTTTCTATCCAATATTGGGAACCGAGTGCTATTTGATTCAGCTGAGCGACGAGCACGCTGAGTCGCTCGTCTATCGCGTAACAGGTTGTTGAATGCTTCAAACTATGCATTTGAATTATTACAGCTTTCTACATTCTGATAATCTGCTTACATCCACTTGTGATAATGAACGGTGTTTGTTATTTAATGCTAAACAATGGTTTTTAAGTCATGGTAACCTATCTCTTGTTCGAACTTCAGTACACGTTCTTGATACATACATATTTCCTTCTCTTTTTGTATACTGGTATGTATGTATATCTGTCTCTGTCCCCCTCCCAATTATGGCTTACTTCAGGAAGATGCCGCCATTGTGTCGTCGGATTCGTTTGCGGTGTAAAGACAACAGACGTGTAAGAAATAATAAGTTTTTTGGCAAGTGCAGTGAGTTGTTGAAACAAACTACAAACGGTGGCCGTCCTGAAAAGTGATGGTTATTGTTTGAATGATGGATTCAGCTAGATGGATTCAAGATATGTGCAAGATAAAGACAGGGTGGACGTTTTTAGTCGACGGGGGTTTGGGTGAGTCTATAACAAATAGCCTATTGTATTTATTTATTATAATTCAACAAACATTTATACAACAACTGAGGGCAACAAAATTATACTATTATCTTCAACGGTTTCGTGTGTACGCAATTTTCGAAATATTTTTTTAAAAATTCGTATCCGCGCACGCAAACGAAATATACTGTTGTATATTTAGTGTTAAAACTAACTTAAAATATATATACAATAGTAAAAAAAAAACTAAGACCCATATCCTGCCCCACCAGACCAGTGTCGCTGGACATTGTCTACCTAGAAGGCTGGCAGCATTATCTATCTAGGATTGTATAAAATCTGAACATTACAAACTCATACTTCTGTATTTATCAAAAAAAGGAATATTAGATAGAGAAAATAAAGAAAATAATATTTGGCTAGAGGTGTTGCTGGGTAGTTGCTATTCGCGAAGAAAAGGAGAAAGAATATAATTTCCGGCGGCTGGACGGCCTGTCGTAAGATGCGACAAAACAACCTACAGCCAGGTAGTAGGGTATTTGCCCGTCTGGATACCTACCACCCCTGGTCTAAATTATGCCGCCATAACAGCCTTGAGTTGTATTCCGGCATTAGTGACTAGTCTCCCGTTAGAGATCAGCAGCACAGTGGTATCACCTTTGGTATTACAAATTAAATATTTTTAAAATGAAATTAATGAATAAATCGGGTCGTTTCAATAGCACGCCAAAAAGAATGCTTGCACTAAAAATCAGCGTTAAGTGGAATAAGCTGAGTGCAAACCTTGTTTGCTGAAAATGCGGGGTGAAAATTCTGAATTTATTTTAAGACACATGTAAGCAGTGTAAATAATAGGTTGGGGAAAAAGTCTTTTAGCATATAGTATGTATGAACTTGTAATGAGATCTCTTTGGCTATACCATTTCTATCTGGCTGGTTTTGGTACCATTAAAACGTTTTAATTTTAAAGAAGACAATTCAAAATTCAAATTAGGATAATTCATTTGTTTTTATTATTGTTTAAATGAGTGTATATAATGAAGAAATTCGATACATTTTAAAATTTTACTACAAAAAAAGTAAAAATGCAACACAAGCCGCGAAAAAAAATTTGTAATGTTTATGGACCTAATGCGAGAGAGAGAGAAGAGAAACTCTGTGAGAGTGGCGCAAATTTGGTTTAAGCGTTTTCAATCCGGAAATTTTGATATCGAAGATGCACGTCGCTCTGGTCGCCCTGTTACGGACAAAATTGATGCCATTTTTGAAAAATAGGAGCAAGATCGGCATTTGTAGTTACGATGTAGCTGGAGAACTGGAAATTGACGAAAGAACGGATTTGGCGCATATGAAAAAAGCTGGGTACACAAAAAAGCTCGATATTTGGGTGCCTCATGAGCTCACTGAAAGAAACCTAATGAACCGTGTACTCATTTGTGATTCTTTATTACGACGTAATTAAACCGAACCATTTTTGAAGAAGCTGATAACTGGTGATGAAAAGTGGATCACGTACGACAAGAACGTGCGAAAAAGATCGTGGTCAAAAGCCGGTCAGGCTTCACAGACTGTGGGGAAATCCGGGTTAACTCGCATCAAGGTGATGCTGTGTGTATGGTGGGATTGAAAGGGCATTATTCATTGTGAGCTGTTACCGCCAGGCAGGACCATCGATTCTGAACTGTACTGCGAACAACTGATGAGATTAAAGCAAAAAGTTGAGAGAAAGCGGCCGGAATTAATCAACAGAAGGGGTGCGGTTTTTCACCATGAAAACGCTAGACCTCACACATCTTTAGCCGCTCAGCAAAAATTACGAGAGTTTGGCTTGGAGGTGTTAATGCATCCGCCGTATAGTCCTGACCTTGCACCTTCAGATTTTCACCTGTTTCGGTCTCTGCAGAATTCCTTAGGCAGTGTCAGGTTAACATCACGAGAGGACTGCCAAAACCACATGTCGCAGTTTTTTTAGCCCCAAAATTTTTGTAGCAATGGGATCACGTCCCTACCTACAAGATGGCAAAAAGTTATCCAACAAAATAGCACCTACATACTTTAGTCAAATGTAAATAAACTTTATAAAAAAACCTTTTGAATTTTTATATAAAATGCGAAGAAACTTTTCCCCCAACCTAATACATAGTTATTTCTTCCAATATTTTTTTCTTATTTATACAGTGCCTAAATAATTGACACAGCGATCTTTAGAGTAACAAGCGTTGAATAAGCCAACAGAGATAGGGCACGGAGCAAAAGTACTCTTGTCCCTCAGAAGCAATGTACGTGACATGACTTAAATCAGCATCGAATATTCTCATCACCGCCGTTCGTAGATATCTTACGATTTGCAAATTCGGATTTGGTTGGACAATAAATTTTATTGAGCGCTTATTACGGCTAAAATTGATTGTTTGGGTTGGAATATGTAATTTATAATTGGAGATTCTTCAGTATTGGTGTAGTGGAATACTCATGTTCGATTATTGTATTAGTTTTAACCGAATTCCAAAATGAGGAAGTTCTTATAATCTGTCTGTATATTTTTTTAATGTGTTCCTCGATCTCTCCGACAATTGTGGACCGATTCTCAAATATTTTTTTAATAGAAAGGTTATAGTCCCGCATTGGTCCCATTGTCACCATATGAGGATCTGATGAGTGGATTCCAAGAAATTAGAGAACCCCACGATAATTCTTAACAGACTTCTTCGAAATACAATATTTCGTCAATTGTAAACTGAGTTTTAATAATTGAAATTAAAACTAACCACCTAACTCCGTTGGCTCAGCGACCCAAAGTGAGTCTTAGCCTCCGAAACGAGAGCACACCACTTCTCTCTGTCCTGCGCAGTGTCTTGCCAATTGTGGGCTTTGTAGTGCGGTCAGGTCAGCTTCCACTCTATCTTTCGAGCGATTGGTTGCCCTAAGTATGCTTTTTTCACTCCCATCCCATCCTCCTCCATCCGCTCTACATGACTGAGCAAGCGAAAACGGTGAGATTTTATCTCTCCAATTATGTTAGGCTCGGCCATGAGGTTTTCTTATTCGGAGTTGGTTCGGACCCTACAGCTGCCATCTTCTTTTATTGTTGGGCCCAAGATTTTTCCGAGAACCTTCCGCTTTGTGACCAACAATTAGTTCTCCTCCTTCACTGTCAGTGAAACAAAATGAATTTAATGAAAAAGTTAATATTACGTGTTTTTGATCGGTACTACCAGTTGACCTCACATGATTCTCTGACCGCGCGCTCTCAGCCCTCTAGCTCGAAAACAGTTCAAAGTATGAAAAAATATTAAATATAAAAGTTGTAGAGAATTTAATTCTCTATAATATTGATGGTATATACAAATAGCGTATAAGCCATAGAAAACGTGATATTTGCAAAAAATGTAAAAAGAAACGATTTTTGTGACCTCTCACCCCTGACTTAAAAATTTGTGACCATATGTGAATTTTGAGAACAGTTTTACGATACCAAAATACAAGTTTTTACGTGGTTAATAGGTGAGTCGATTTTTCGAAATTTGGCCTAAGAAGACTGGACTATAAATAAAAATTATGGTACAAAAACCAGGATTTGAAACACATGTAGAATATGTGTGCATAAATGATTATGTACCACAACAAACACGTGTTCTCAATTAAGGTATTTAGCCAATCCGCAGTCTGCACTCGCGCCATCAGGTGGCGCCAGTTGTTATTACTACGTCTGCGCGCGCGCCGCCCGCGGCCGTTCACGATTTCACTTGTTTTTACCTCTCTGTTAATAGGTGTATAAGATGGATAGCATACATAGACGGTTTGAAAGTTATTATAATTTAAATAAAGCTGCATGTTTGAAGAGGTTAATGAAAGTAGTGTAATAGTTGCAACAACTCACAAGGATTTATGGTCATAAAAGAACAGTAACTGGGTACCCTTACGGTTTAAATATATTTCATACAATGACTACTACACAAACATTTTTAGAACACCTCGACATCCTTCCAATAATTTTACAGTATTGTTACATACCGACAAAGAAATACGCACACCTGCCGGTCGTAAAGCGCAGTTTATTGCCTTTCCGGATTTAGGCATTCTTTTGTTTACTTTGTGTTTGGAATTTGTAATTAAGAAGACATGCTATTGTTTTTCTACTTATTTTATGGCCGTCATTACTGTCGAACTAATCCTTATTTTTATTGTTTTCGATTTTCTTGGCCGTTCTCAGGTGTGCAAATTACATTTTCTTGGAAGAACCCAGCCCACGCAATCGATTGTTTATTGTACAGTTTACTATAAAACAATGCCCGAACGGAGGGATGGGGCAGTCGAGCGAGGATTACGATACGAGTAAGACGTACATTCGACAAGCGATATAGTGACGGACTTTGCGCGTGTTATAGAATTGTGCAGTTTTGTACTGGCTGTGTCCAGTTATATTTGTACCTGTTTGATACGTGTTTGTACAGTGCTAATAAATTCTATAGAAGTTCCAACGGAATTTTTAATTCGAGTCCTGTGTAGCTCGTAACAATATAGAAAATGTGTAATGATTGAAGTTTTGTTTCAGCTGTTATCTTTATCAGTCTCCACGTTAATATCTCTTTCTTAACTCCTATTATTACATCTTTCATGACTGCATTTTGGAACATAAATCTCATTACCAACAACACTCCCCATGTTTTCGCCAAAATGTCCTTCACACTAATTTACGACGTATACTTTCGTCACATTAAACAATTTTTGAAAAGAACCCAGCACGAGTTGGCAAACACATCTCATTCCGTAAAATAAAATAAAAGCAAAATTCTCAGCGTATATCCAAATTTACATCCCTTCAAGTTAAACATAATACAATGCAACTATAAAAATGTCAACGCGGACATACATCGTCATTAAGCTGGTTAAAATAAAGTTATGTGTTGAAATGTAACATGGAATTTCATGTTAGCGTAATTTGAAATTCATGGAAAGATATCTATAGTAATTTAGTGTCACTGAATGACATCATTCGACGTACTGTTCTCACCGTGCAGGAACGGAGAAGGAATACAATTTCCTGCGTTGGAGCGGCCTATCGTAAGAGGCGACAAACAACCCACAGCCAGGTGGTATTTACTCAACTGGATGGTGACCACCCCTGGTCTAGAGTATGTCGGCATAACACCCTTGTGTTGTATTCCGGCATTAGTAACCAGGTTCCAGTCTCCCATTAGAGAGCAGCAGCGCATTTGTAGCATCTTTGGTGTTGCAAATGTCCATAGACGATGTTAACTGGGTTCCATCAAATGGGCTGTCTACCTGTCTGCTGACCGCCTGCAATAAAAAAAAATAAAAAAAACGCCGGGGTACCGGCCGTTTTAGAACCGAATAGACTGCGCCGTGGCGATGACAAGAATCCAGACTTAATGTCTTTGATGACCTGGAAGATGAGATGACCCTTAGTGTGGGATACTACGATCTTGTCTTACGGACACGGCTGTGTTAGTTGGCCCACAGCTGCCACATGGCTGGAGTACCTGAACTGCTATATATATACGTCTATTGGCATATTTGACCTACATAGACAAGGCGTCGCCGGAGAGAACAAAACGACCTTTAGCCACCATAGACACAAGCCGCAAGTGATGTCCCTTTTTTTGAGGCGGGGTAAATGCATTTCGCACACCCGGTCCTTTACTAGGGATTAGACCAAAGCGACGAGAGGCGAGATCACGAATGGGCACCAGAGTCAAATCGCCCGCTTGTGTGGAGACCCGAAAACTCAATAATCCACTAAAACCACCCTCCTTCAATGTGCCCCACGCTTATAGTAGGAAGAGCGTGAGACTTAGAACGTAGTTACGCCCACGGTGATCCTAGCGCATCAGTGCTTGAGAATGCCCCGGGAATCAGGGCAAACTCACTTCGTCAACAGGGGTGAAGAGCCATCACTGTCTAGCAGAAATGCGAGTGATATCCCTCAGGGAACCGCCCGCAACCAGGCCACTGACGGGAGAGCGCAGGTGTACCATGCCCCTCTTATCTTGAACTGAGAGTGCTGTTTAGTTGCCCGTATACTGCTGATAATGTCTTGTGATCTCTTCTGCAAAATGCTTCTTATACAGACTACAGTCTCATACTTAATTAGTTTACGCTATGTGTTTCAATAAGTAAAATGATTCAGTGAAGCCCCACGTGTAGGTTTGCCGATAAAACCTCATTGAAAAAGCCCCCCCTCAAGCGTAGCCGCAGGAAGTGGTCAGCGCCCGCCGCAGTCGAATTTATTCGCACACTATCTTCACACCGAACCTAGGGTTGACAGTATCAATAAATGTTCATATTCCGAAAAAAAATAGTTTCATGGAGCAAGGAACTTTGCGTGTTACGTTTTTGATTGGGTGATACATGGTAACACGTAACACGCTCTGCAATCAGAGTTGGCACCACCAGTTCTTTCTTATTTTTATAGAAAATCTACTTAGATCTATATCGTTACAGTGTAACATCGTTACGCGCAAAGTTTGTTCAAATTATTGTAAATGTAAATGGGGAATTGAAATAATTAATTTTAATTTCGATTTACATTTACAAATACAATGCTGGTTTAAATTATTGTAAATATAAATCGGAATTGAAATCATTAATGTCAATTCCTATTTACATTTATAATAACATTTTGATTTACATTTACTATATAATATTGGTTTAAATTATTGTAAATGTAAATCGGGATTGAAATAAATAATGTCAATATCCATTTACTAATATAATAACATTTCCTTTTACATTTACAATACAAAGTTGGTTTAATTTTATTATTGTTGGTTTATTAATAAACTATTTATTATTTGCAATAAAATTATACATAAAAGATTACGTATTGGTGCTTATGCGAATGAGCAAGTAAGTGCGCGAGAGAGTCGAGTGAGAACGCCTTTTTTCCGGCCTCCTAGGCTGCTTATATATCCAACGCCTAGCTGCTAATTGTGCGAGTTATTCGCTTCAGCAGTATGCAGGGCGCGGAGAGGTGTGCTCCGGCGGGCGGTTCAGGGGGTTGCTCTATAAAGAAAAAAACTTTTGAATGTACTGGAGAAGTAGCAACCCTATTTGTACCGCGTCAGGTATAATATTACGAGGAAGTTTAGGCTATTAAGATACCTGCTATCGGTGCCGCGTCCGTTGTTTTGGCGCGTCTGCACAGCCGATGTTCTGCCACTACCGTTTCCAAAATTCCATTTTTAGAGTTACCATACTTAAAAAAATAGAATAACGCCTTACATCTTTTGCAAGTATGAAGAGATACTATGTCAATATTGTAGCAGGTGGAAAGCTATTGGTTGCGCCGAGGAACACCTTATAAATTCTTCCTTCTCGTCATCAAGAAAATAATTAACTATCAAAGGAAGAATGCGAAACAACTCGTGCATTATATTTAATTCGACCATAATACTTAATTAATTTAAATTATAAGTTTGAACATCTTTAAGATTCTGTTGTCAAAGACTATACTTCTATAATCACAGATTTCGCCAAGGCTACGCTGTTAATTTGACTTTATCAATAAACAAAAGACTATATATCCCTTTACACCCGATGATTATATTTGTTTAAATTATGCATAAATAAAAATCGGTAAAAAAACTTTTAAGTTAAACGGTTTTATTTTATGTGCACTGAAAACTACAAAATAAATAAATAGTTACTTACCTATCAACCTACGTAGGTGATCTCGATCATTAATATCTCTGATGGTAGTGGTTGTCATAACATGAACCATGTCAGCGGCCGAAAGGCAGTTCATGAAAGGACACTAACACCAGGATTTGCTTGGTAGGTAAACTAAGCAGCCCACACTATAACAAGTAGGTATTTTGACCTTCTAGTTCAGAAATATTTTAGTACTAGGCAGAATAGCTTTTAGGCATATTAGACTAAAATAAAAACATAATATATACATAGTCATAAATAAAATATACAATAATATAATAGAAAATATATATGTTATTATAATAAATGTATTAGCATGATTATATTGTGTTAATCAGACATGGCTATTTATGGACAAATAGTGCTTTCTGAGTAAATTTCTAAATGTTGGTAAGGATTTGACCTCTCTGACAGCAAGAGGCAGCATATTCTAGAGTTTGACAGCCTGCACTGTAAAAGGATTATCATAATAGGATGAAGTGTGTGCAGGTGTCATAAGTTTTCGATACGTATCAGAGCGCAAATTGTGGGCAGTGGATAGGCGAAGAACTTTAAAACGTTCCTTATGGTACTGGGGACTATTAGGAGTAAATAACATATTATACAGGAGAGTGAGAATGTGAGTGTTCCGGCGAAAATGAATAGGAAGATAGAAGGAATTGATATTTTAAGCTTTTCCCAGTACACATTTTCCAAAAATCTCGCTTGAAACAAGTTGCCTTTGGCCCGTTGATACGCAATCGAACACAATCGATTCGTTATTGAAAAATATATGTACCTTACGTAATGGAGTCGATGGCAACAAATTGGTAAACTAATTAATGACAGAAATTATTTCACCTTTGGGATCCATTCTAAAATTTGATATCGAAACGCCCTATTAACTGCCTACAGAAGCCCACTCAAGTTACGACTTACCTTCGAGAAATTGTGACATAATTCGAACCCAATATCCTAAGGCATAAAGCTTAAAATCTTATGAATGGTAAATAAAGTTAAGTATTAATTTATTGGGTGTCTTCTTTCATAATGCCAATATTTTAATGACTACTGGTCGCCTGTGGTCGAAATGCGACCATAATAATTGATTTAATTTAAAAGTTTGAACATTATTAAAGTTCAATGACAATAATTTCTATAATCACAGATTTCGCCAAGGCTACACTGTTAATTTGACTTTAACAATAAAAAAAAAAGTATACATATGTGTGTGTGTCAAATACATGGTAGTGTGTGTGATGTTTTTTTTATGGTTTTCATGTATTTTCTTTGCATAATTAAAAACAAAAATTAGCTTTCTGCGTTATAAACTACTAGCTGCGCTCTGCGATTTCGCCCACAATGGAATGGTAATGGAAAATATTTTGGACTAGCTGTGCCCGCGACGCCATCCGCGTGCAATTTGTTTTCAAAGCCCCCCCCCCGATTTTGAAACATTTTTCATTGCTACTCCGCTTCTATTGGTCTTAGCGTGATGATATATAGCCTATAGCCTTCCCCGATAAATGGGCTATCCAACACTGAAAGAATTTTCAGAATCAGACCAGTAGTTCCTGAGATTAGCGCGTTTAAACAAACAAACAAACTGTTCAGCTATATATATTAGTATAAGATATAAGAAATTCACACTATATCTTTATAAATTATAGTATACATGTTATTCTGATTTGTAAGCTATATTATTGTAAACTTTTACCAAAATCCATTTAGAGTTTTCGCGTGAAAGAGTAACAATCATACATCCATAGATTCTTAAAAATATAGAAATTTCATACTTCTCCGTCCTCGCAATTTTCGTATATATATAATATATAATAGGGGTACAAAGTTTTTGCTGTGTTTTTGCTTCACGTATTAATATATATAATATAATAATATATAAATTACTTCAATGGTAATTATGAGTGATTGCCAAATTAAGCAAGATTCGCTTATGCTATGGGTAATGTTCTACGGGAAACTCTTGGCCCGATCCCAGACACCCAGACCATAGAAAATAACGTAGAAAATTAGTTTCGAATATTTTCCACATCAGGATTCGAACCCGCGCCCTTTATGAGCTTGAGATGCGACTGCGTTAACCGCTAAGCTACCACGCCTTAGAGAGCAGAGGATTAGGAGAGGCAAAGTTTTTTTTTCGGAAAAATAATTTCCAGAATTTTCCACTTCATCATTTAGAAATTAGAAACGAAAAAATATCTCAATTTTCGAAGCAAAAAAAATATTTTTCGGTTTTTACCGCCTTTTAATTATATTTTTGGTTTTTTACTTTATAGTTAACTAGCGGCCCGGCGCGGTTTCAGAGATCCAGAGATTACCGCCTACAACGGCACACACTTTATCTCTTTATAATATTAGTATAGACTGTGTCCGCGATTACGTCCTAAAAGAAAGAAGCTTATGGTACCTTATTATAAAATCAACTGTGAAAGTCTTGTCAAAATCGGTCCAGCCGTTTAGAGATTAGCCGGATCCTCCAGAGAGACTCACAGACAAACAGACAGACAGACAAGAATTCTAAAAATGTAATTTTCAGTATGTCCTGGTCCGAATTATTTCCCCTGATTTTTTTCTCATTTTTATTTCGACATTACAAACAGACAAAGTTCAAATTTGTTTATATGTATAGATTTGTAGAAGAGGTGGTAAAACATTTCTTACTGACATTTTACCTTACTTATAGGCCCTAAATATTTTACTACAATGTTATGTAGTTACGTTTTCTTGATAAAAAAAACAGTATAAACTCTATATAACAACACTGAAGGGACTGCATTTTATAGTGTTGTCGTTAAATGTAGAAATATCTGTTATTTTTGTCTGACGTCTTTTCTGCACCAGTAATTTTGTTGTATTTTTTACTTATTTTATTTATATTTTGCGATTGCGGCCGTTTGGTGATAAAGGAAGTACTTAGACATTTCGAAATTTCAGGTTAGCCCAGTTTATTACTGTCTAGGATAATAAAGCAATAAAAGAACGTAGACAGCTGTGCAGTTTTTACTTAATTTGATCTGAAAATGATCTTTTATTACTTAATTGTTGTCGTTATTAAGAGTGGATGTAATGCTATATAGAGTGTATCATTGTATGGAAGACAAGCTTAACCAACCAAAGCCAAGGGATTTGTCGTTAAATCAAGTGACGGTTCATGGAGTTTACACTGTAGTACTTTTAATACATATGAAAATCACAGAGCGTGATATTAATAAGGGCGCGATCACACAAATCCGTATTGGCGTCGAAACTGGCGACGCCACGGCTCCAGGCGGCAATATCAACATTCAAAGGCCTTTAAAGGGTAACGCGACTGTAAAATTAGCTGCCTATTGAACCAGTCGATATAGTGCCGGAGCTAGCGACCTATTTCTAAACGTTAAAATTGTATTTTATTGATTTGTCTGAAGGTTTTGTGAGACGAACATTATTCTGCAAGTACCTACCTACCTACAAAAGGTTCCTCATAGGTGAGACATACAGTTTGTTATATTCTTTTTTATTTATTGCGCGAGTTCAGCAGACAGGCAGACGGTCCGCCTGATAGGAAATGGTTACCATCGCCTATGGATATTTGCAACACCAAAGATGCCGCCGGAACACAACTCAAAGTTGTTATAGTGGCATATTATAAACCAGGGGTAGTAGTCATCCTATTGAGCAAATACCCTACCATCTGGCTGTAGGTTATTTTGTCGCCTTTTACGTCAGGCAGCCCGGCCACAGGAATTTGTATTCTTCGTACGTTCCAGCATGGATAATTTACAGAGAAAGTTCTCTTTCTGTTTTTTGGCTACAGACCCAATAGAAATATCGCAAAGTATCGAAAAATTCCATATCTCCAAAATCACTCAACAAATAGGGCCTTACTTATAATCGTTTCTTAAATTTAAAAACACTGCTCAGCAACTGATTAGTGAAAATCTTACCCATAAACTCCTCTTTAGTCGAATATTTTGGGTACAACCTACGTTAATCATTCAAATTTCGTTTATCTGTGCTCCTTTTAGGTAAACAGCAGGTTTATAAGTGAAAAAATATATATTCATTGATTAGGGTCTGATTATGATTCTCTTACTTAAGAGATGCCTAATCGTTTTTTAACGGGATTATTATAAGTAAGACGGATATTGTTTAAACATTGTATTAAAAACATTTATATAGTTCCAAAAAACTTGAATTATTTCTGAATTTTCCAGTTTATGATTCAAAAGTTAGAGCGAGAAATTAAATATCATTGAAGCATGGCGTTTTGAATTTTAAAGATCGGACTTACCATACTACACACGACTATGAACAATGAAGTTAAAATTTTGTTGCGATTCATATTGTCACTTGTCAGTTGAAGTTTTTCCACTTGTACGTTGCGATTCGTTTTTCCACTTGTCTCACTTCTAATATGTGTCCCAGCACACATTTCGATTTTTCGCAGGTTTACTGCAAATTATGATTTGGTTAGGTTAGGTACTTTATTTTATCAAACAAAAAACTGAATTCGATCCGGAACCAAAAAAACATCCATAGTCTACTAGTCTAAAATTATACATATACAACGGAACGTTAACAAATGCGCACCTTTCGTCATCAATCTTGATTCGAACCTCAAATTATGTTAACAGAAAAATATTTCCAAAAAAATAATTCAGAACTATTTCGTTTCTCAGTTTTGATGAAGAGGCTCCGAAACTACTGAACCGATTTAAAAAATTCTTTCACTGTTGGCAAGCTACGCTATTCCTGGGTGGCATAGGCTATATTATATTTACAAAAAATTAGGGATCCTTACTAAAACTCCAATAATGATACCCAAAGTGATATTTATTTCCTTAAATCGCTTGCGCTGCGGAAACTATTGATGATAGAATAAAATAATGTACTACGATTTTGTAGAAGATTTACAAAAAGTGTCGCGACAGCATATCTCTTACTATTATTGTTATGCCACAATAAGTGTTCTTTTATTTTAAAAAATTAATTAAAATGCCGCCGCTAGAAAAGGCTCTTTATTTGTATCTTGATATTAATCCTTAGTAAAATAAATTACTTTGTATTCAAGACTGCTTCAATACCTTTATATAACTTTTTGAATTATTCAATTTGGACATTCCATTCGAAAGATATCACAAGTTAAAAAATGTAAGAATCAGACCACGTGACTGTGACGCTTTTTCGTGAGCGAAAAATCGTAAGACCCCCTCTATATAGAAGTTTCTCTTCAAAAATACTTCAGTATACCATAGGCAGTCGAAAGAATGTGTCGCTTGGCTCTCGTACTAAGTATGATATTCGGGCATGACGCGGCGTTATATCCCCGCGTGATATGCGTAGTCATCGAGCCGTGACATTCAAATTGCGATTAAATAACTTCATATTAGTGATCTTACAGGCGTCTTTATTATTCGGTTGACTTACACTGCGAACATTTGACAGATAATCAAGGCCTCCAGCTATGTAGAACAACTTGTGTTCCGTAATATTAGTATAATCAATTTTTCCGTTATCCGGCTCGAAGGACCAAAAAATATACGGTTCAGAATGCGGACTACTATTGCGGCTTACTATTGAAGTCAGTTTCTTTTTTGCCACTAAATTTTAATATTTGCTCTTATTGTTAAATCATATGAGTCTCATGTTGTAATACTTGTCACTTCCTATGTATCGATTAATACCACGAAAGTTCTTATTAAGGTTCAATAACACAATTTGCCTTTATGCTCCCACAAAGGGAGGCCCTTAATAAATTATTGGCATACCCCAAACTAGCAATACGCCAAATTAATTGTGGCCCGGTCAAATTCAATTGAACCTTGAAGAGGGGGTGAATGTGTGGAGGGAGGGGATGTTCACTGGATTTGTATTATTCTATTAGTTCACTATTTGCCTTGAGTATTTTAAAGTTGTTATTACGAGGGATGGTATTAAAACGATCTGAATATGTTTTAAAAACGATATCAATAATATAAATACAATATAATATAATATATTTGTTGTGTATACGTCGTCGTAGCGTAATTGGCTAGCACACACGTTCCAAACTCAAAGGGCGCGGGTTCGATCCTGCCTGGAACGCATGCACCACTTAGTCAGCTTTCTGATCTAATGTGCATATTGTTATAATTACCACGTGCTAACAACGGTGAAGGAAACCATCGTGATGCGATGCTAATGCACATCGAGATAACTAATGTGTCAAACCTGCCAAGCTGCCATGCATGCCAAGCATGTCGGGGTATACTGTCCGTATAATGGAAGGCCTGAGCCCAGCAGTGGGACATTTATGGACTAATATTGTATTTATTTTATATTATAATAATTATATATGAAAAAACTCACTAACAAATACAAATACATATTTTTTCTTCACGGATAAAGTCATTTCATTAACTAACAACTAAACTAGGCCGAGCATGTTTTATAAGTGTTAGTCTCTTCCAGAGTCTTAAAGAAAAAAATTTAATGCAAAAGAGAATTGTAAAAATTAAATGTTTTATTTTGCAAAAACAAGAAGACTTACTTTTGTAACCAGCAGATTAATTAATGTTCATTTATTACTATATGACATTGACAACTGACAGTTCTACATTCTCACTCTAAATAACATACACAAACACACACACTATTGTGTCACAATTAGTTTTTGAGAAGAGAATCTATTAAACTGTTAACATTTTACATGCGCATTACAAGCGGCGTGTAGAATTGTTAACATCGTTCAAATGCTTACTTCTGATTTGATAATAATAAGCGGAGTTATCACCGTACTACCACTATATGATTCTGATCTGATTCCAGGTCTGCGTATGTGAGCTCGTTTTGATGCGAGTCCGCATTGGGAATTAATATCGAATCATTTTAGACTATATTTGGTTGAGTTGTGATTATTTTTTATTTTGACTGCGCTTTGACACAGACAGGGGTAACATACGCCTTATATACAGTCACTGGGCCTGTCATTTGGGTTAGGTAACAAGTTTTTAGGGTCCACAAACAATTTTGAATGAATACTGGGAAACAAAAATATGTTCTACAAACAAGGTTGCCCAAAAAGACTGATCACCATTGTGGCAATTTGACAAAACGAACGAATAAAAAAAATTCATATCTCAAGAACTACATGTCTCCTAGATATGGGGATTGTAGAAGGGAGAAGTACTCCTCCCCCATACCCCTCCGCCCTCCCACTACTTGAAATACAGTGTCCACTAATCTTACGTTTAACTTTTAATTTTGTATATTAATTAATATTTTTAAATCTCGTTTTAATATCGACTCTTAATCATAACGGCTTGAGATCGTTCTTTGGATCTATACCGAGCGCAAGGCGATAGTGAAGCCCCATACGTTTCAAGAGACCGGGTGCCATTGATATCAAACCCGATTCCAGCGTCACCTACCGATTCCAATTGTGACTCTAATTCACCAATATTGGTCCAGGGGCTTAGGAGTTCAGTAACTAAGAAATAAGCAGAATTTTATATATAAAGAAGAAGATATAGTTCAAATAGAAGAAGCCTTAACAATACAATTATTTAACTCACACATACTAAAGCATTATTGTACAAACTCTTTGCAAGATTTTATGGTCGTGTGACTTAATATAGAAAAATATTGTGAAATAATGTAATGGCAATTGAAGAAAATTATATTCAGGTCATTTAATAAATTTACTTTGGAGTTTTGGAGAGAACAAGTAACAACTGTTGCGGATAGAGAGCACCCGCCGGACCCGCCCGCCGCAGCACAGCTTCTCTCCACGTCCCACATACCGCCGACGCCCATAGCTCGCACAGTTAGCAGCTAGGCGTCGGACGTGACGGGGGATATAAGAAGTGACCTTGGAGGCCGAAAATTGTTCACATTGCTCACATACATATGGCACCAATACGGACTACTCTACTCTTTGCCATTCATCATTCTCTCTGGAACTCGTCTCTGTACTTATAATTTATATGTAAATAATGCGAATAATAAGTAATACAGTCCATATCGAGTTTTATTTGGAGGAAGCAACTGCCACCGATAATAACCATAAATAAAAATTAATAATAAATAATTAAAACGAGCAAGTTGAGCTAGCCTAAATAATACTCATTCACACTTGACATTTTTATCTTCCTCTCTGCGGGAAGACCTCGGTTTGTGATGAGGAGGTTGGGGCCTCGAGGTATACCTCTTTACCCCGGCTGCAACTCAGTGGGCAACTACCCACCGGTAACTGGGTTTGGAGCTGCTGGAGTCTTCGGTAGTTGGCCAATCTGCGGCGTTCGGTGGCCTTCGCGGGCTTTAGGTGGCCATCTGTGGCTTCTTTAACTTCCGTGATCACCGCTACTGAAAAGTGGCCGAAATGTCAAAATCAAAATCAAATGAATACCGCGTGTTAGATTTATGACTTTGAATAAGTAATCGTTAAGATTAATTATTCATTAATTTTTCATTTCATATTTGAGTTAGCTTGAAATTTAACGAAACGTCTACATGTTGGAATTTAAAACAAACTTATCCGATTTCAAGCTGGGAGCTATTTCGAGTTAAAAAGTTAAAGCTTGAAAAAGGAGCTTTCAGACAAATTATTTAAAACTTTGGATCACGCGAGCGTAATTCTGTTTTGAAGCTTTACATTAACAGTAGTAGTGCTATGTGGGTTGGCTTGTATTATATATAACTGATATTTTTTGATGACGAAGTGTTCTAAAAATGCTTGTAAAGTGTAAAAAGTCAGTGTATGTAATATGTTAAAACCGTAAGGTTCTCTGATTATAAATTTAGTGACCAGTTGCTGTTCTTTTATTACAATAAACCCTTTAAAGTCCTTGCAAGTATTGCACTACCGCTTATAAATCCGTTGCGCAAAATTAGCAGATCTATAGAAGCGAAAGTGACTTATTCCGAGCGTGGTATCACTATTTGAGCCTGTTGTAATGTACATAATGTTTCTAGGATGGCTTTATTATGTTAGCACAGGTGATGAGACCTACCTATCTCGAGATGATCTTTGTGTGAAACCTTTTCATATAACTTAGATAAGCAAGGTGAGTAGGTATATTATCTAGCAATCTAATTTATTTATAAAAATTCTTTAAATATCAAAAAATATTTACTTTAGCTATGTCTGGATAAGACAATATAATCATGCTAATACATTTATTATAATAACTTATGTATTTTAAAATATATTATTGTATATGTGTATATATTTATTTATTATATATCCAACAGCTTACAATATTTATAACTAAGTCAATAACCTCTGTTTAATATGATTTATGCCAATTACTGGATACTTCACGCTTTACAATATTTTTGTCAAAAGCAAGACCGCTATGAAGTGATTATCCTTAAGCTTTGATATGAATGTAATGTATATGTAATATATGAATGTATATATAAAAATGTATATATATGTATTTTTATAATTAATTCTTAAATTACTTTGAGTATATATTGCCTTTTTCCTGCACCAACTGCATTGCCTGATTCATTTTTTTTATTTACGTTGCCTGAAAGATATCGCTTTGAGCCGCCTATTGTATTGCCTGGAAAATATTGTAAATATGGTTGTTTTTATAATTGTAAATTTTAGTGTGCAATAAAGTGTTCTCTCTCTCTCTCTCTATTTTTTAAATAGAAATATTAAAAAATTATCACCATCATTCATGGGGGCTTAATAACTTGGGATTATAACTCGCAGATGCCCAAAGTTATTACAACAATTTTCCTTGGTTACGGTTAAAATTTTAACTAGCCAAGTTTAGTTTATCGCGTGTACGTTTTACGCTCTGAACTAAACTCGTAAACAATATCAGGTTTAACGGGAGATTTAAATGGACACGTTTATGTTAAGGTTTTGCATAGTTTTAACACTTTGTTGGTTCTCTGAGACTGTTTAATACCATCATTTTCATAGATAAGGTATATAAAGGCTTTTTTTATTGCTACGGACTTCGGGTTCGTAAGTTTATTCATCTAAGATAATTACGTATATTGATACTGTTACGAGTTGCAGGACTCGAATTAAAATGCCGTTGGAATTATTATAGAATTTATTAGAACTATACAAACACATATAACACAGGGACAAATATAACCAGACGCAATAAGTCCAAACGAAATTCCAAAACGCATGATTCTATAACACGCGCAAAGTCCTTCACTATATAGATTATCGAATGTACACATGTCTTGTCTCGCTTGTGTTTATCGCTTGACTGCTGTCACCCCTCCGTTGGGGCATTACTTTATACTGTAAAAATACAATATGTCTGTAGACTGAATTTCTAAGAATCACACCTGGCTAATGTCTACCATAAATATTACAATACACAACGGGATATTTTTCCAATCACAAATTTTAAACACAAAGTAAACAAAAGAAGACGGTCATAAAAGCGCTTCAATGTTATTAGCTCAAACACCGACGGGTAATAAATGTGCTTTCTTTACAAATATGCAGGTGGCCCAAATTGTAACAATACAATTTACGTTACAACATAACTCCAGCAATTTTGCTGTCTACCCTCTTTCTGTGTAAGGCGACGAACAATACAGAACAGGGTAGGAGCCGCCATTCGTCCAGACCACAACGCGCCGAGCGCTCATCACTTTTTGAATGACATTCATTATACTTATTGTGATTACTGGCCATGTCAAGAACTTTTACTACACTTAGACATTGTACAAAGTGTCAGCTCTAAGGTGGAGTTGAGTGTCGTGTGCTGTTCCTGTGTCCAATCTCAAGGTTGGTGGACTCTTATACAGTCCACTACAAATTGAACCAGCATTTTGTCTGTGGGCTTCAGCGCTCCACAGACATTCTAGGTGTTAAAAAATAATCTATACCCAACTGGGCCCAATTCTGCTATTTGAAAATTGCATTGCGAAGACATTCAAAACATGATGCAATTGCGATAGTGCCAAAAGTTTATATTCTCCAAACTCCACAATTTCTTCTCGACATCGTCGTGGTGGAATAATATTTAAAAAAAAATGGTGCTACCATCAGTAGAGATGACGTCATAGAGATGAGCCATAATTAATATTGAAGAGCTTTCAAAAGAGCGTGCCATGGGCACGCTATTTGAATTATTGGAATACCGTAATCAGGCAATTGAGCCAAAACTTAAAATTTGGGACGATAGTTTCGAGATAGTAAAAATAGAATTGGGTTTTATGATTTTAGCTATTTAAATTATCTGTATGTATCTATATATATATGTGTGTGTATGTGTATATGTGTGATATATATATACAGTGTAAACTCGATGTAACGTCACTAGATTTAACGACAAACTCCCTTAAGCGTCAAAATAACATGGTGTTGATCGGTTTAGCTTAGCTTCCATACAGTGATACACTATATATGATATCACACTGATCAAGCCGGCTCTAAAACCGTAATCAAGTTAATGCTTCCATCAAGGCCCTACCACTTTAAAATCTTTATCTTAAACCCAACAAAGACTTTGAAAGAACTGTTCTGTTAATATTTGTTACGAAGTAATTCTCTTAGGATATTAAGCGTATCCGGTACAAATGGCTATATTTAGAGGATGGACCGTAAAATGGGGGCAATATATACCGGTGGGGCAGTTAGCGACGATTATCGGTACGGTTAAGACAGATTTATTTTGACAATAAAAGTAAACAGCGGTCGCACTCAACCGCGCGCCATTAGCGAGAGGGATTCCCTTTGAAATGAGGGTCTGGGCGATGGGAGATTGGCGGGGGATCAATTCCAGAGGAAAACAAAAGAATTATCTAATAAAAATACGTTTTAACGGTTTTGAGTATTGAGGTACTTCGGTAAACTTGGTCAAATCTTCTCGTCGACCATTTTGCAATACTTGAAGATGAAAGTCTTCGAGAAGTGCGTCCTCTCCGTCCTGACCAAGGGGGCCAAGACATGGACATTGACGGCCAAAATTTTAGTTAAAACGTAGTTTTATTAATAATATATAATTCCTATACAAGAAATTGAACACTTTAGCAGTGAGGGTCTGTCCTCGTACAACTTGTACCACACAATACATCAGGATGGTTGGGTCGGAGTTTAGGCGTGTGTAGCACGGAGTGCTCTCAATGTTGTGATAGCCGCGGGATAGTGCCAAATACATTAGCAAATAGGCTCACTGGCAAATTGTTTGCTATCCTTATTGCCCCGTAAAGTGGCCGACGGTTAAGTCTCAGGAAGAACGTAACAGATACGCGAGATTAAAATATTTTTTTCTACTCTTGAATATGACTGCGCGTTTTATGTATCTAATTAATTATCTAGATCATTGTTAAAGACTTGTTAAGGATTACTAACTAGAAGTATAAAATATGCTGTTATTATTGTGTCTATATTTATGCTATTTAGTGAATTATTATATAATATGTATTGTTGTTAGTCGTGGTAGCGTAATGGCTAGTGCACGCGTCCCAAACTCAAAGGGCGCGAGTTCGATCCTGGCTGGAACACATGCACCACTTAGTCAGTTATTTGATGCAATGTGCATATTGACACAATTATCACGTGCTAACAACGTTGAAGGAAAACATCGTGATGCAACTTGCATCGCGATAACCGATGTGTGAAACCTGCCAAGCAGCCTTGGACAAGCATGGCCGGTATACTGTCCGTTCCCCTAATATATATATATATATATATTATTACTATGCTTCATCTATTTATTAATTTATGAATCAAAAACATTGTACCCCTTTTAACGAAAATTACGCGGACGGAGTAGTATGAAATTTCGCACACATATAGTTTATATCGAAAAGAAGCGACGAATGCTAATATATTTTGTAAATTATGCATAGGTATTAAATCAATAAAAAAACATTATACACACTACCATGTATTTGACACACACACATGCATATATACTCTTTTGTTTATTGTTAAAGTCAAATTAACAGTGTAGCCTTGGCGAAATTTGTGATCATAGAAGTATAGTCCTTGATATTAATTATTATGGTCGAATTTCGACCACGGGCGACCACTATTGAATTTAATTATGTATATAAATCTATATGTATATTTATATAAAAATATTAATATATAATATTTTTTCAAATATTGTGCAGCAAAACTCTGCTCTAGCGTTTGTACCATATTTCTATCCCCATCCTAAGGTTGTCTTGATGAGATTGTTGTTAGCGATAAGACCGTCGTTTGTACCTAATTCTAACTTTTTGTATTTTGTTTCATTAATTTTATTGTACAATAAAGTATATTCTATCATTAAATTCTGTCTTAGTAAGAGCAAAGACCTATAACTTCGTCTTGTTCTTTAAAAGCGAATGCGGAGACTAATTTGTATAGCCAATAGCAAGCAAGTATTCTTACCTTGCTACTAGCCAATATATTGTTTAACCTACGTTTTACTATTTACTAAATACTCTTATTGATATCTATGACAACTTTTTACAAGTCACTGGACATTTGACACTTTGCAGATATAATAATATAATTGAAGGTAGTATTAGATATTTTATAGTATAAAAGCTGCCGGTGAAATGAGGCGGACGCAGTTGTTTTAACTACCGCCCGACATTACGTTCTTCAACTAGTAAGTTGAGTAGTAGTAGTAGAATTTAATACCGACAGTGGTGTAAGTACTTTTTACATATTAATCTTTTAAATAGTACTTTTAGAACTACGGGACATTGGATGACTGAAGGTGCAGGTGTTTGGAGGTTATCGGGTCATGTCGGGCCCAATTTTTTATCATCTCAACAATAAATATAGTCTGTTTTTGTAATGATTGCTACGAATTGCGGGACTCGAATTGAAATGCCGGTGGAATTATTATAGAGTTTATTAACACAACAAATCCAAATGAATTGCAGAAGGTCGTAATTCAATAAAACTCGCAAAGTCCGTCACTATGGTTCCTGATTGTACACACGTCTCGCCTTGATCGTGGTTCTCGATCGTCTGCCCCCTTCCCTCAATCACGCCATCGTTTTACACTGCACAAATGCAATATGCCCGCCCAGCAACGTGGATCGAATTTCCTAAAATCAGCATGTACTTTAAAGTCCGTAACATCTGGCTAATGATTACAATACAACAATAGGCCGTTCTATAGAAACTTATGCCAATAAATAGGTAAACAAAAGAAGACTATCATAAAACAATTACAATAGTTTCAATGTTATTTAGTTATTAGTTCAAATGCCGACGGGTAACAAAATGTGTTTTGTTTCAGATATGCAGGTGGGTATTGTTGATGTAGGGACCTGAGTTGTAACATAATATATTTTGTTGTGCAATAAAGTGTTCTCTCTCTCTCTCCCCCATATACTATCATACACATGACATACTATCTATTCATTCTCTTACTTCTGATGTGATGACATAAGCATTTGTGTATATATCCTACGACGTTTCAACGTCGCTAACATTTTTTTGCTTTTTGACTTTTTATTCCGGGCTTGGTTTGTTTAGGCTTTGTTTGTTAAAAATAATTTACATTAAAATCAGATGAGATAGTGGTCAAAAGCAAACCATCCATAAAAAAAATAGGACAGTGTGTACAATCTTTATAGTTACGAAGTTATATTTCCAGATTATTAGACAGTGTAAATAATGCCGCAGAATATATCAATATACCCTCATAAAGCAGAATAAACGTAAAAAAGCCGCGGACAATAGTTTCACGTGTAACAGTAAACCAAATCGGCGGGAATAAAGGCGGGGACACAATACGGGGCGATAAATGAAAATGGCCGGGAATTCAGTGCCGGCGGCGACAAAAGGCCAGTCGTAAAACAACCGGATTAGAGGGTGGACACACTATCGGCTGAATTGCGGGCCACGAGATCAGCGATTAGAAAGATCGACAGCCTCTGTGCTTGAGAGGGCAAAGCCTTTTCTGGACGAGCTCACTGGAACTCGGGCTTCGATGACTTTCTGTTATTTACTTTAGTATGGGCCTCTAAGTGGTCTGTTGTATGTTACCCATAACATAGACGCTTCGGGATAAATAATTTGTGTAGCTCTTTGTAAGAAAATTCACTGTAGTCTTAAAAAAGTGGCTGATGAAGGAGTGTTTCTGTACTGTAGATTAATTTGTCGCAAAAAGTGCTTGTCGCTATTATATGAGGAATCTTAGTGATCTATTTGTTGTTTTTTCTATTAATTTACTTATTTATTATACTTAAAGCTTAATTGCTACTTTTCTAATTAGAATATTTATGTAATTTTAATTTTAGTTTTGATGTACTATTATGTGGTAGAATGTACTGAGCACCTACAATTGAATAATCTGTAAAACTATTCTTGCAAATAAAGATATTGATGGATTGTATTTCTGTTGGTTTCAAATTAAAAGTTCGTATTTTTTTACGTCGTTATCACGTTAAATCCCAAATGCGTTTGGAGCGTCTGATTTGGACCTTAGGCCATGCTAATTTTTTCTGCACTTCTTTCGATCTCTGGTATTCTTTTTGTGAGAAAATTAGCTCGGATTTTACATTATCATTTTTTGGGCCTAATCTTTTTGTTGGTTCAATGAATATAATAATGATATTATGAGTATTTTCTTAGTAATTCAAGTTTAAGTATTGATTTATTGAGATTATCTCCGTATGAAATAATAATCTATAATATTATAAATTTAAAAAAGCGGTGCCTGTACTTTGAAGGTATTTAAAATAAATCCACTGGAAAACACTATATAAACAATGGAGAATATGATGCATTTTTTTCTATATTTCTTGTCTCTTTGTTCGTGACTCACGTTTAAACTACTAAACCGATTGCGACGAAGTTTTCACAGACCAATAGTAAATTTTCGAACTTAAAATCTGCGGTACTTTATATTCCGTGAATTTTACGGAAATTTTCTTGGGAGAGGCTTAAAGCCTGGTCGAAAAAAATTGATCGATCAAATCTTTAGTAAAACATTTCTAGTTGTGTATGCTTTTAGTAATATTACTTATCCCGAGTTTTTACTGGAATTTCGGGGATTCATGTGTGCCATTTTATAATAAAATATCCATTATTACCCTACTGAAAATAATCTTTGATTTTATCTTTAGCAAAATAAGTCATAAATTTACTCGCGACATGCGTCGACACTCCAGAGGCTTTACATCTTCCTATGTCTAAGTCAGGGGCTGGCAATGCTGCTGCAACAGCTGAAGCTATCAAACCGCGCAAATATGTAACCCTAGGAAGGGGTTACATATTTGTGCCGTTTGGAGTTGAAACTAGGTTCGTGGCGTCCATCGGCAAAGGGTTTCTTCAAAGAAATTTGGAAGAAACTCTTTGATACCAGCCGTGATCAGGAGGCTGGTTCGTATTTCGCGCAGCGAATAAGCATTGCCATACAGCGTGGCAATGCAGCCAGCCTTCTGGGCACGCTTTTCTCGGGCAGCGATTTGTTACATGCTTTATATTAATTTATTTATAATTTACTTTTGCTTTTTTTCATTGCAAAAAGTTTGTGTATTCCGTACGAGTACATAGAAATAGCAAAGATAAAAAATATATTTATTTTTAATAAATAAAAATCACTCGTAAATATTGTTACCTGTCCAACGTGGATAAACGGCGGGCGAATGCTAGTGTACACATATTCAAATTCAAATTCAAATTCAAATGTTTTTATTCAAAATAAGTTCCACTGGAGAACACTTTTTGAAGGTCATACATATAGGTTAAAATTTAATTTTACTTCCTAGTCTATGTACACCGCTTCGCAACGTGTTATTGCTGTTAAGGAGAAGAAGCGGCAAGAAACTCCCCAGCAACACGTCTAGCTAAAAAAAATTTTTCTTTATATTTGTTGTTCTATTTTTTATATTTAAGTACTTTTTTTTTTAAAGATTTTATACAGAATTATGTTACAGAATAACTTTTGAAGAATTAATGGAGTTGTAGCAAACAGTGCATATTCAATAAGACAAAAGCGCAATAAAAGGATAGAAAATAATTATAGTTATAAATATAAAGACGTAACGTATTTTTTTTTTTTTTGCAACATATCTCCATATATTCCTTACAAGTACGGCAAGATAAAAACGTTATACTCGTACAAAACACAGTATAAGAGGTTGGAGCGAGCTGTTATGTAAATGAAGTTTTGTCATTTAAATATTCTTCAATAGTGTAGTATCCCTTTTTAAGCAAGATACTTTTTATTTTAAATTTGAATTTAGTGAAGGGCAGATCTAACATTTCACTCGGAATCTTATTGAAGAAGCGTATACCAACCCCCAAGAAAGAAGACAATACTTTTTGTAATCTAAAAGATGGCAATATCAGTTTATTACAATGCCTGGTGTTGAAATCGTGAACATCCTTATACCGCTTGTAGGCACTCAAATTATTACGAATATAAATTATATTATTGAAAATATATTGGCAGGCGACCGTCATAATACCGATTTCCTTAAAGCGTTCCCTAAGAGACACCCGAGGGCCGAGGTTGTAAATTGACCTTACGGCTCTTTTTTGTAAAACAAATATAGTCTCCAAGTCAGCAGCGTTGCCCCAAAGTAAAATACCATAGGACATGACACTATGAAAATAACTAAAATAAACTAGTCTAGCAGTCTCTTCGTCAGTGAACTGCCTAACTCTTCTGACCGCATATGCAGCAGAACTAAGCTTTCCTGAGAGACTAGATATATGAGCGCCCCACTGGAGTTTCTGATCTAGGTTAATGCCTAAGAATACAGTTGAATCTACTAGGTTAAGTCTAGTGTCGTTAAGGGAAATATTAACATCGTATTCTTTTACATTGGGCATAACAAACTTAACACATTTAGTTTTATTCGGATTGAGTGATAAGTTATTTACGGTAAACCACTTAGATATTTGGGTTAAGGCGTTGTTTACGTCGTCAAAGTTCTGTTTATTTCTGTCTACTTTAAATATAAGTGACGTGTCATCAGCAAACAACACTACCTCACACATATCATTAATAAAATATGGCAAATCATTAATATATATCAAAAACAAGAAGGGACCTAGAATAGAGCCCTGGGGCACACCCATAGATATGCCAGTCTCACGAGATTTGATATTGTTAATTTCAACGCTTTGGGATCTATTGTTTAAGTAAGACGACAGAAGATTGAGAGAATCGCCATAAATACCGTAATAATTGAGCTTTTTCAGGAGGGTCACGTGTTCAACGCAATCGAATGCCTTGGACAGGTCACAGAATACACCAATGGCATTCTGTGACCCTTCCCAAGCACCATAAATGTGTTTTAGAAGCTCAACACCTGCATCGGTAGTGGAACGACCTTTGGTGAACCCGAACTGTTTAGTATGAATTAATTTATTAATATTAAAATGTGAGAGCAGGTGATTTAAAATTATTTTTTCGAAAACCTTGCTTAAGGTTGGTAAAATAGAAATTGGCCTAAAGTTGGAGGGGTCGTTTTTGTTTCCACTTTTAAATATAGGAATAACTTTGCTAACTTTCATTAAGTCAGGAAATACTCCTTTATCTACACATCGATTAAATATTTGTACTAGTGGTAGCACAATAGTGCATATTAAGTCACTTAATACTTTTAAGGATATACCCCAAAAGTCAGCTGTGTTTTTAATATTTAACGATTTAAACGTTTTTACAATATCATCTGTATCTATATGATTAAATTTGAATGTGATATTACATCGATCAACGCACTGTGTCATCAGCAGCTCAGCTTCCAGTGGTGATGATGACAAAGAGCTAGTTATTAAAGTTGGTATATCCCTAAAGTATTCATTAAATGTTTGTGCAATTTCAAAGTTATTACTAATGGTGTTATTGTTGATTACAAGTTTAATTGCATCATCTCGACGTGAACTCTTGCCGGAAGCATCATTTATAACACTCCAAGTTGTCTTAATGATATTTGATGATTTTTTAATTCTGTTACTATAATATAGAGATTTGGCAGCGATGCACACTCTTTTAAAGGTCTTAGAGTACTTTTTAATATATTGAAGGAAGTCTGGATTTTGATTAAATTGTTTTTCACTGTATAATTCATACAGTTTCATTCGACTTTTATATATACCTTTCGTAGCCCAATCACTAAACTTAAGTTTATTACTTTTGTTGATTATTTTGGTTTTAAATGTGTTTTCAAATTCAGCTTGTATAATGTTGAAGAAATTACTATACAAGTTGTTTGGATCTTCGCTGCTGAGATCCAAAGTAGGAATTGTTTTGGATAAATTATCTTTAAAGGTTCTTAAGCGATAATTATTTACTGGCCTACAGGTTAATTTGGAATTGATTTTAATACTATCAAAAGGTATTGATATAAACTGGCCACAGTGATCCGACCGTAGTACATCTAAGACTGATTTGTCGATTATTTCGCAACTACAAAATATATTGTCCAAACAGGTTGCTGAATTAGCAGTTATACGCGTAGGTTCATTAAAGACATGTATAAGATTGAACGATTTGAAAAGATTAATGATCTTGGAACGAGTTGATGACGTTTCCAACAAATTAACATTAAAATCCCCACAAACTATAGGCAATTTATTAGTTTTATTTAATTTTCTTAATAAGTCCTCCATTGTGCTTTCAAATACATTATAATCTCCTGTGGGGGGTCGATAGACGCAGACAATTACATAGCGCTCAAGCTCAATACAAGAAACCTCCACAGTCCGTTCAACAGAAAGGGACATAATGTCTCTACGCTCGAAAAGTTTTAAGCCAATGTTCTGTAATACATAGGACATGAACCTTATGTTCTTTTAAAAAGAGTTCAATTTCTAAATCTTTACCTGCTAAACCCTGTATATTTTGGTGAACTATATTTAAATTAGAAGTAGGTTTAGCGTTGGTCATATCTAGCAGTTTAAAGTGCTAGGACTTGCAGTAGAGTTAATATTAAAAACATTAATGTTATTATTAAAATTTATGTCATATATATCAGTTATATCATACATAACTTTGTCATGATTTTGTATATTAAATGCTAACAAAGTAGCTATACGTCTTCGTAACTTAAAAGGCAGATACATAGTATCTTTGTTTAGCCTAAATTTACTATTAGTAAATTTATTTAGGTCAAAATAAAAAATAATGTCACTATGACGATGGGTCAAATTATAAATTAATAAATTCAAGTCATATATGTGCCTGTTTTGTTCATTTGTTAGATTACATGCATAAGGCAGGGCACATAGGATGAATTTACATCCATATTTACTGTTTAACTGCAATAACCTATTTATGCTGTTCACAATGTCTTTCTTTTTGACAGATAAGCTATCCCCATAATGAATTACAATTGTTGATTTTTTGTCTAGATTAGATGTGCTTAAACTGTCAATTAAATAGTTATAACTGGCCCCGGGTGAACATAAGTTGGACACCTGATGATTTGGCAAGTCATATCCCAGCAATGAACCAAGTCCTTGTCCAATTTTATCAGAGTAAATAAGAACTGAATTATTTACTAACTTATTTAAAGAAGAATGACATGGTTGACATGTTTTGCTGTTAGTCAAATTGTCTGACATGACAGATTTGACTAATTTGCATTTAATATTATCCAGAGGTGGTGAAGTTAGTGTATTTTTAGTCATATTTAACTGTTTGCACATTTCATCATATTTTAGATTAATTGAATTTAATTGAAACTGAAGATTCGATATTTCAGTTTCTAATTTTTTTGTTTCTTTTTCATATGTGCATAGATTGTCAGATAATTGTGAATTTAATCCATCAATTACTGAATGGTATTTTTTTTTTTCAAAGAATAGAATTTTTTCTTTAATACTTGTGCTTTTAAGAGTTTTCTGGATTTTTTAATTATACTATTTAATTTTAAATACTTTTTAATCTGTTTATGACTATTCATTTTCTTACAGTTTCCTATAGATTCAGGGTCCATCACCGAAGAGATCCTTGCATCCTCATCAGGACTAACAGTTAATAATTCAGAATAAAGACTTTGGGTCGCATTCATCTCCCGAGAAACTTTACTCTCTTCCAGGCTATTAATGGATTTGTGAGCCTCACAGAGACTCATCTCGAGTTCTGAAATGCGACTCAACGCCCTCTCATGTGTAAAACTACATTCATTGAAACTGGTGACAATATTTTGAAGATTGTCACGCTGGTCGACTAAGTCCATGAATATAATAATATATATAAATGTAAAAGGTTTGTTTTTTGGCATATGCCTCAAGAAAAGTAACGATAGACCCGCTAGATTCGTGGCCGCACAGCAATTTCCCAAAAGTTGCAGGCAGCGCCTCTCTCCACGCTCGCCCATTGACGGAACTATAAAACGGAGGCCGCCATAAAAGCGGCCCCTTAACACGCATGCATACATCACTAATGATTTATACCCTACATTGAGCGTTAACTATTGCCCCACATGAAAATATTGCAAACAAAAACTGCAACGTATTGCGTACATTGCGTGTGGGAAAAAACTACGTAGGTGATATATTAAATTCGGGAACAGTTTTTGAGGATTCTGCGAATTCAGGTTTTTATGTTAGCAAACTTCTAAAATACTCCAGGAACGGAGAAAGAATAGTGGCGACAAAAAAAACGCACAGCCAGGTCTGGATGACTATCACCCCTGGTCTAGAGTATGTAGATAAAGACCTTGAATTCCTGCACTAGTGGCCAGGTTCTCCTTTAGAGAGCGGCAGCGCATTGTTAGCACCTTTGGTGTTACAAATCTCAATAGGCGATGGTAACCGCTTTCCATCAGATGGGCCGTCTGCCTGTCTCCTGAATTCATGCAAAAAATTGCATACATAAGGTAGTCGGGCTAGGAGACAAAAACCACGGTGTAAGTACTATTATAATCTCTAATCAAACAAATGACGAAATACAGTATTGGAAACGCAGGTAGCGATTTCATTGTCCAACAAACAACGTCAGTCCACTGGATAGGTTAAACACGAGAAAGGTATTAACCGATTCTCTTCTCAAAAATTAATAGTAATGCACTCTAGTTTCTATGATATTATACAATGCACACTAGCGCCTGAAGTTGTCAGGGTGACATTGACAATTGATAGTTTTTTATTTTCACTTATGGAGGGTCGAAGTTAGGAGGTCTATATCAGTGTTAAAAAGTGTCCGTTGAAAAGCAGCTAGGTGGCGCCATGGTAGCAAGTGGAAAGATTTTAAAAATGGCACCAATAATTATAACAGTACGATAGTTATAAACAGATACTTATTTTAATAATTATAAAAGTTACAAATTGTTAACTGAGAAAATCTTATATATAAAATTCTCGTGTCACAATGTTCGTCCCCATACTCCTCTGAAACGGTTTGACCGATTCTCATGAAAATTTTTGTGTGCATATTGGGTAGGTCTGAGAATCGGACAACATCTATTTTTCATCCCCCTAAATGTTAAGGGTAGTCCACCCCTAAATATTTTATTTTAATTTTGTAGTTATTTTTTATTTTTTAATTCTTTATACAGCATTAAAAATACATACAACCCTAAATTTTCAACCCTCTACGATCAATCCCTGTTTTTAATAGTGATATTAGTATTTTTATAATTTTCTACTGGGATGATTTTGATTTTAATTTGAACCAGTTAGATAGCGCTGCAATCGAGTACCAGAATTTAGGTGTTCTTTTTGTTGTTGTATGTGTTGAAATTAGTCCCGGAATGGTTTCAATAAACGATTGGACCCAGTAGGTGGCGCCGCGATACTCCTCCTAAACGCTGGGCCTGATTTTGATGAAAGTTTTTGTTTGCTCAAGTGGATTTGAGAATAGTTTAGATTAATATTTGGTCCCGGTAGATGACGCTGGAATCGGGTTCTAGATTTTTATTTTTTAAAGGCAGGACAACGTCTGCCGGGTACAGCTAGTAATTAATAATGTGTATATATACATATACATATATATATATATATATGTCGGAGAAGGCCTCGTTCTCACGACATCTTTAGTTATTGCAGGTTTAGTGGGCGTCATCAGGATAAAATGGGAGCATAAAACACAATAGCCACGGTTTATACACTTTTAATTTAGATTTGATCAACATTATGACATAGTTTAGACCGAGCAGCGGGTTCAGGGCACCCGCTCATACTTCCAGCTTCAATACTTTCTTTAAAATACTCCATGGTCCAACTCGACCTGTTGCCACCAACCAAATGTGTCACAAAAACTCCTCAGTCTACCCAAGTAGATATTACTCAAAGTATAGAGGGCGCTGACCCCGCTCAAGACATGCTCTGCTCTCATTGGTCGTATTAAATTACAATATTCATAACTTTTATTAGGTTAGAACGATCTTTAAGTTATAGAAACATTTAACAAATCTAATTAAATTACATTAAGAATTTTAGAAGTAATTAAAATGTAAACAAATGATATTGTGCGTTATACATCCAAATAATAATCCATCCAACTATAACTTCCCTCCGACATATATGTAATAAAATTTTCTCGACGACACAATTCATCAAAGATATTACATTTTTCAACGCGGCACACTTCACTCTGCTTATAACTGCTGCTAAATTCGTATCATTTCCATTTGCTAAGCAGCGCTATTTCGGTGAGTCTTCGAACAATAATTTACTGTTTACAGGTGGACACTTCTTCAACTTGTCCCCTATACAAGACTCCTTATTTCTAATCTCCATATCTCTCTAAAAAATAACAAGTGGTTCGATTATCGGTTAAAAATTACAACTTCATAGCTTAAAGTCGCTTAAAACAACAAACATTCATACTAACTTTCTCTTTTACGTTTAAAGTTTTTACGTTTAATTCGTAGAAACTTAGTTCGCGTTGCCATGACGTATTGCAATGGCGGCATAACAAAACTGCCCGGAACTGAAACGACACCAATATCAGGAGCTAGCTGTTTCAACTCTCATTTAAATCCATTCAATAGTTTTCACGTGATGCTTTAACAAACAGACAGACAAAAATTCTAAAAATTCAAATTCAAATTCAAAAGTTTTTATTCAAAATAAGTTCCACTGGAGAACACTTTTTGAAGGTCATACATATAGGTTAAAATTTAATTTTACTTCCTAGTCTATGTACACCGCTTCGCAACGTGTTATTGCTGTTAAGGAGAAGAAGCGGCAAGAAACTCCCCAGCAACACGTCTAGCTAAAAAAAAATTCTTTATATTTGTTGTTCTATTTTTTATATTTAAGTACTTTTTTTTAAAAAAGATTTTATACAGAATTATGTTACAGAATAACTTTTGAAGAATTAATGGAGTTGTAGCAAACAGTGCATATTCAATAAGACAAAAGCGCAATAAAAGGATAGAAAATAATTATAGTTATAAATATAAAGACGTAACGTATTTTTTTTTTTTTGCAACATATCTCCATATATTCCTTACAAGTACGGCAAGATAAAAACGTTATACTCGTACAAAACACAGTATAAGAGGTTGGAGCGAGCTGTTATGTAAATGAAGTTTTGTCATTTAAATATTCTTCAATAGTGTAGTATCCCTTTTTAAGCAAGATACTTTTTATTTTAAATTTGAATTTAGTGAAGGGCAGATCTAACATTTCACTCGGAATCTTATTGAAGAAGCGTATACCAACCCCCAAGAAAGAAGACAATACTTTTTGTAATCTAAAAGATGGCAATATCAGTTTATTACAATGCCTGGTGTTGAAATCGTGAACATCCTTATACCGCTTGTAGGCACTCAAATTATTACGAATATAAATTATATTATTGAAAATATATTGGCAGGCGACCGTCATAATACCGATTTCCTTAAAGCGTTCCCTAAGAGACACCCGAGGGCCGGGGTTGTAAATTGACCTTACGGCTCTTTTTTGTAAAACAAATATAGTCTCCAAGTCAGCAGCGTTGCCCCAAAGTAAAATACCATAGGACATGACACTATGAAAATAACTAAAATAAACTAGTCTAGCAGTCTCTTCGTCAGTGAACTGCCTAACTCTTCTGACCGCATATGCAGCAGAACTAAGCTTTCCTGAGAGACTAGATATATGAGCGCCCCACTGGAGTTTCTGATCTAGGTTAATGCCTAAGAATACAGTTGAATCTACTAGGTTAAGTCTAGTGTCGTTAAGGGAAATATTAACATCGTATTCTTTTACATTGGGCATAACAAACTTAACACATTTAGTTTTATTCGGATTGAGTGATAAGTTATTTACGGTAAACCACTTAGATATTTGGGTTAAGGCGTTGTTTACGTCGTCAAAGTTCTGTTTATTTCTGTCTACTTTAAATATAAGTGACGTGTCATCAGCAAACAACACTACCTCACACATATCATTAATAAAATATGGCAAATCATTAATATATATCAAAAACAAGAAGGGACCTAGAATAGAGCCCTGGGGCACACCCATAGATATGCCAGTCTCACGAGATTTGATATTGTTAATTTCAACGCTTTGGGATCTATTGTTTAAGTAAGACGACAGAAGATTGAGAGAATCGCCATAAATACCGTAATAATTGAGCTTTTTCAGGAGGGTCACGTGTTCAACGCAATCGAATGCCTTGGACAGGTCACAGAATACACCAATGGCATTCTGTGACCCTTCCCAAGCACCATAAATGTGTTTTAGAAGCTCAACACCTGCATCGGTAGTGGAACGACCTTTGGTGAACCCGAACTGTTTAGTATGAATTAATTTATTAATATTAAAATGTGAGAGCAGTTGATTTAAAATTATTTTTTCGAAAACCTTGCTTAAGGTTGGTAAAATAGAAATTGGCCTAAAGTTAGAGGGGTCGTTTTTGTTTCCACTTTTAAATATAGGAATAACTTTGCTAACTTTCATTAAGTCAGGAAATACTCCTTTATCTACACATCGATTAAATATTTGTACTAGTGGTAGCGCAATAGTGCATATTAAGTCACTTAATACTTTTAAGGATATACCCCAAAAGTCAGCTGTGTTTTTAATATTTAACGATTTAAACGTTTTTACAATATCATCTGTATCTATATGATTAAATTTGAATGTGATATTACATCGATCAACGCACTGTGTCATCAGCAGCTCAGCTTCCAGTGGTGATGATGACAAAGAGCTAGTTATTAAAGTTGGTATATCCCTAAAGTATTCATTAAATGTTTGTGCAATTTCAAAGTTATTACTAATGGTGTTATTGTTGATTACAAGTTTAATTGCATCATCTCGACGTGAATTCTTGCCGGAAGCATCATTTATAACACTCCAAGTTGTCTTAATGATATTTGATGATTTTTTAATTCTGTTACTATAATATAGAGATTTGGCAGCGATGCACACTCTTTTAAAGGTCTTAGAGTACTTTTTAATATATTGAAGGAAGTCTGGATTTTGATTAAATTGTTTTTCACTGTATAATTCATACAGTTTCATTCGACTTTTATATATACCTTTCGTAGCCCAATCACTAAACTTAAGTTTATTACTTTTGTTGATTATTTTGGTTTTAAATGTGTTTTCAAATTCAGCTTGTATAATGTCGAAGAAATTACTATACAAGTTGTTTGGATCTTCGCTGCTGAGATCCAAAGTAGGAATTGTTTTGGATAAATTATCTTTAAAGGTTCTTAAGCGATAATTATTTACTGGCCTACAGGTTAATTTGGAATTGATTTTAATACTATCAAAAGGTATTGATATAAACTGGCCACAGTGATCCGACCGTAGTACATCTAAGACTGATTTGTCGATTATTTCGCAACTACAAAATATATTGTCCAAACAGGTTGCTGAATTAGCAGTTATACGCGTAGGTTCATTAAAGACATGTATAAGATTGAACGATTTGAAAAGATTAATGATCTTGGAACGAGTTGATGACGTTTCCAACAAATTAACATTAAAATCCCCACAAACTATAGGCAATTTATTAGTTTTATTTAATTTTCTTAATAAGTCCTCCATTGTGCTTTCAAATACATTATAATCTCCTGTGGGGGGTCGGTAGACGCAGACAATTACATAGCGCTCAAGCTCAATACAAGAAACCTCCACAGTCCGTTCAACAGAAAGGGACATAATGTCTCTACGCTCTTTACATTTTACATCATTTGCTACAAAGATAAGTGATCCGCCATGTATAGCGGACTTCCTTACAAATGCACTTATCACTGTATAATTCTCTATGAAGTTTATGACTTGAAAAGTTTTAAGCCAATGTTCTGTAATACATAGGACATGAACCTTATGTTCTTTTAAAAAGAGTTCAATTTCTAAATCTTTACCTGCTAAACCCTGTATATTTTGGTGAACTATATTTAAATTAGAAGTAGGTTTAGCGTTGGTCATATCTAGCAGTTTAAAGTGCTAGGACTTGCAGTAGAGTTAATATTAAAAACATTAATGTTATTATTAAAATTTATGTCATATATATCAGTTATATCATACATAACTTTGTCATGATTTTGTATATTAAATGCTAACAAAGTAGCTATACGTCTTCGTAACTTAAAAGGCAGATACATAGTATCTTTGTTTAGCCTAAATTTACTATTAGTAAATTTATTTAGGTCAAAATAAAAAATAATGTCACTATGACGATGGGTCAAATTATAAATTAATAAATTCAAGTCATATATGTGCCTGTTTTGTTCATTTGTTAGATTACATGCATAAGGCAGGGCACATAGGATGAATTTACATCCATATTTACTGTTTAACTGCAATAACCTATTTATGCTGTTCACAATGTCTTTCTTTTTGACAGATAAGCTATCCCCATAATGAATTACAATTGTTGATTTTTTGTCTAGATTAGATGTGCTTAAATTGTCAATTAAATAGTTATAACTGGCCCCGGGTGAACATAAGTTGGACACCTGATGATTTGGCAAGTCATATCCCAGCAATGAACCAAGTCCTTGTCCAATTTTATCAGAGTAAATAAGAACTGAATTATTTACTAACTTATTTAAAGAAGAATGACATGGTTGACATGTTTTGCTGTTAGTCAAATTGTCTGACATGACAGATTTGACTAATTTGCATTTAATATTATCCAGAGGTGGTGAAGTTAGTGTATTTTTAGTCATATTTAACTGTTTGCACATTTCATCATATTTTAGATTAATTGAATTTAATTGAAACTGAAGATTCGATATTTCAGTTTCTAATTTTTTTGTTTCTTTTTCATATGTGCAGAGATTGTCAGATAATTGTGAATTTAATCCATCAATTACTGAATGGTATTTATCTTTTTTCAAAGAATAGAATTTTTTCTTTAATACTTGTGCTTTTAAGAGTTTTCTGGATTTTTTAATTATACTATTTAATTTTAAATACTTTTTAATCTGTTTATGACTATTCATTTTCTTACAGTTTCCTATAGATTCAGGGTCCATCACCGAAGAGATCCTTGCATCCTCATCAGGACTAACAGTTAATAATTCAGAATAAAGACTTTGGGTCGCATTCATCTCCCGAGAAACTTTACTCTCTTCCAGGCTATTAATGGATTTGTGAGCCTCACAGAGACTCATCTCGAGTTCTGAAATGCGACTCAACGCCCTCTCATGTGTAAAACTACATTCATTGAAACTGGTGACAATATTTTGAAGATTGTCACGCTGGTCGACTAAGTCCATGAATTCACTATGAAGATTTGATAATTCACTTTTTAAACTTGTATTTTTATCAATGATTTTCTTTATTTCCTCTTCACTCTCATCTCTTTCCTTGAGGAGTTGAGTACAGGTTTCCTTAGAGGTCTTAAGCTCTTGAAGGGCATGCTTCAATTGAATCTCCATGTCCTTAGCTTGAGTCTTGCGAGTTTGCATCATATTAGGCAACAAGTAGAAACTGGAATGTGAATAAAAAAAAAACAAAGGCAGAATCAAAAGTTCCTAGGCAACCAAGGTTACAACTACTCTTGACTTAATAATTATATGTTGCCGTACATATAGTTCTGATGTGGGTAGGCAAAAGGTGTAATGCTTTCTATTACAAATTTATTATAACTTAAGGGATAGTACTATTTCGGTATATAGTGAAAATCAAATAAAACAGTGTGTAATAGACTAGTGTAAACGTAATATCTGTATGTGGCTATGTTGATTTATCTTATACCTTGCTTCCAAATAATCAAGCAAAGAAAGATGACAACGGCACCAAATATGTATTTGGAGGGACGTTATTCACAAGCGTGAACAGTGAATAGTGTATTGTAATGTGTATAATGTATGTTTGTTCATTAATTTGAAACGTTATACTATAACAAAAAGACTCGCCTTGACTACTGCTGCAACGATGACGTTGGCCGGTAGAATATAAGACCGAAATCACAGACAATCCGTGGACTAATTACTTATTTTATACAATATATAGATCAGTTGTAGTTATTAACACGTAATTATATGAATTTAAACTACAGAAATTATTTAAAATCAATAAATTTGAATAAATAAAAGGAACATATGATTTTGACGTTTCACCCGGGCCGAGTTCGTTCGGAAATTCTTCTTCTTTTTTGTACTCTGATGTTCGTAATCCCCGCTGATTACACGGATAATTGTATTATCGTAATAACATACTATTTTACGTATTTTTTGTATTACCAACGCGCAAAGGAATTTATCTATAATTATAGATTCTTATAGATTTTTTGCTCTCACATTTTACGCCCTTCCAGTCAACATAGACTTATTACTCCTATTCATAATACAACGTTCTTCAATATTTCTTTCACGGTTAAGGCTGTCCAACTTTGGAATTCATTACCTGTTGCTGTAAGACAAGCAAAATCCCTAATAACATTTAAGAACCTGGTCAGAAAATTCTATCTGCAATATAATGATATGTAATTTTATATAATTAGTAGATATTATATTGCCTATAGTTATATCACCATATCTCGCATATGTATAGAACTTATCTGTATATTTGTATATATAGTATAGTTATATATTTATTATTAAAATTTAAGTAATCGTACAATTATTATGTATACCACCATCGCCACTCCTAATCAGCAATATTCTTGCCACGGGTTGTCTGGAAGAGATCGCTTTTTAGCGATAAGACCGCCCTTTGTACACCATTAAAATAATACTAGTACATAAGTTTTCTGTAATGGTGTACAATAAAGTGTTATCTATCTATCTATAATAAATCTGTAGTGAGTCGTATATAAAGAATAAATTTAAAAAATATAAAAATAGCACAGGTCTACAAAAAAAGTTGTGTGTGCTGGGTATTTTAAATTCTTAGTAATTAAGTTCTCTTGTTATTGGCAACTCTGTATGGTTGCTTTCTCTTGATTTCCTGCATTGTAATGGCGTGTGTGTTCTTGTCAGAAATAAAGTGAAATTAAACATTATTTCGAGTTTATTGAAAATATCACAGTGGCGACGAGGATGGGATTCGAACCCACGCGTGCAAAGATTATCTACCGTAGAGGGAAAAATCCTTGGATGATGGGAACTATTGCTAAGATATTGGTGGATGGAGTAACATACTCAATTGATGTCGATGGTGGCACATGTAAAAGACACCTTAACCAGATCATACCCTTGGGTGATCATACAGAAATAATTAAAGTTGACTGAAACATGTGTATTATTAGAATAAGTCTTTTGTTAATTTTATTGTACCTATCGGGAGGGTGTGAGCGCTTAAGTTCTCTTGTTATTGGCAACTCTGTATGGTTGCTTTCTCTTGATTCCCGCATTGTAATCGCGTGTGTTTTCTTGTCAGAAATAAAGTGAAATTAAACATTATTTCGAGTTCATTTAAAATATCACACCGCTGTACATGAATATTAAGTCCTAGTTTTTGTCTCTTTTAAATTAATTGGTCAAACTCTACTCATACTTATCTACAGTTTATCTATCTGTTATCTAAATATGTCTATCTATACCATTGTCACGACCAAGTGCCAACAAAGTGAATGCAAACCTGGTTTATTACCGTTCCCGTATTTGGTGTTCTTTTGTCTAGCTTGCGTTTAAAATTTGTAATTAGACAATAGCCTATTGCTCTTGTACTTGTTTATGGCTGCAGGTGTGCAGATTACGTGTAATTGGAAACTTCAGTCCTTGTGGTCATGGGGGGGGGGGGGGGCGAGTCAGTCAAGCGATATAGTGACGGACTTTGCGTGTGTTATTGGATCGTACAGTTTGTACTGGTTGAGTCCAGTTATATTTGTACCTGTGTTATACGTGTTTTTTTTATTTTTTTGTTTTATTGCAGGACTTCAGCAGACAGGCAGACGGCCCACTTGATGGAAAGCGGTTACCATCGCCTATGGACATTTGCAACACCAAAGGTGCTACAAATGCGCTGCTGCTCTCTTAAGGGAGACTGGAACCTGTTCACTAATGCCGGAACACAACTCAAGGTTGTTATGGCGACATACTTTAGACCAGGGGTGGTAGCTATCCAGTCGGGCAAATGCCCTACCACCTGGCTGTGGGTTGTTTTGTCGCCTCTTACGACAGGCCGCTCGGCCGCAGGAAATTGTATCCTTTCTCCGTTCCTGCACGGATAAGTGTTTGTTTGTACGTGTTTGTATAGTTCCAATAAATTCTACAGCAATTCCAACGGCATTTTAATTCAAGTCCTCGTAACAATATGATTACGAAAATACGACACTTCGCTATAAAATAGGGGTACTGACCCCTGGATATAATCATGAAAATATGATGTAAAACTCTTTTAGTGCGCCCCTAAGGATTTTAACACAACATTCCGGGGATATGTGACAAACTTTTTATGACCACACCACAGTCGTTTATGTAGGTGAAAAATATATGATAACCGTCATATTGTTAAGGTTTATGTGGAACGGGCTTTATGATTTTAAAATATCTCATGTTAATAAAGGCGAGTAATTTATGTTTAAATTTGATGAAAAATTATAATTTACCTTAATTGTAATTTTTCATCAATTAATTAATTTAATATTTTAATTTAATATATATATATATATATATATATATATATATATATATATATATATATATATAATACTAAAATATACTATTTATAAAATCCAATAATTCATAATATGATTTCGAATATGTCACGCTTTAAATCTCTCCAGTATTTAGGTAATTTATTGAAAATGATTGGAGCCATACAAATTATGCTTCTGTTCATAAGTTCTGTTTTTGTTACTTGTAGACATACTTATTGATACTTGTTCTGTTTTTGATACTTGTAGACTTATCAAGGCAACAAAGTGTCTTCGTCTTAATAGAGACAATAAGAAAAGTGTTAATGGACACTTTCTTAATAAGAATACTTTTAGTTAATTTAGGTTATATTTAAATTACTTATTAATCTTCTTAGATTAGATGGTAATATTAATAAGGTATTCCTTTCTAAATACCTTATTTATAGAAAAAAAAACCGTCAGAATATCTCCTTGTCCTTATGTTTACGTCACGTTCGTGTGAGAAGGCTTATTCGATGCCCATTCGCTTATACGACGATTTTGTAGACGACCGCACCTAATGGGAATAATGCGATCGTTGTGTTGCTACAGAACTTCTTTAGTAATTATTCATATAAATGGCTTTGTTAAACTTTTTTATAAAGTAAAGCTAGGTGCTGGGGAGTTTGTTCCGCCGCGTCTTGTTTAAGTTAGTAAAACTGCTTTAGAAGCGGTGTTAGACCCATGACTTTCAATACGTAATATATGTAAGAATGTATTTCGAAATTCATATATTAATTTTTTTAAACAATTTAATCTCTTTCTTGGTTTATCAAAGAGGAAACTATGGATCTAGAAGATGCTTACTTACGCACAACCACGCACATACACACACACACACTATAAATATATGGTCTACATATTTTAATTATTGCTTATTTTTAGAAACGCAGATCAACTATACCCAACATCCTATCTTTATTTACATATGTAACAACTTATTCTTTCTATGTTTGTATTATTGCTAATTTATTTATTATTAAATACTGTTAATGCTGACATTATGAAAATATATACAATTATAAATCTATAGTATCGATACATTCATTTTCACTGCATGCGAGTCATCTTACTAACTGTGCGTAGAAGGTTTGCCGATAACCTCCTGATGTCAGATCTTGATAGTCAGTAGGGTTGACAAAAAAGGTTACATAAATAGTTGTTGCCATAAATTTATTATTGTATATACTTTACTTATCCCTACTAATATTATAAATGAGAATATAAGTTTGTTTGTTACGCTTTCACGCGAAAACTACTAAACCGATCATCATGAAACTTTATACACATATTCTTGGAGGTATTAGAAGTAGCATAGGATACTTTTTATGAAAAAAAAATTCTACGTGGACGAAGTCGCGGGCAGAAGCTAGTATACCATAATAGTAAGTAATACAATAATAGTAACTAGTCATCGGCAAACCTTCTGCGCGTCTTATATACCACTTCCAAAATTAATTATAATAATCATTCATTAGTTTCACATGAAACTTTGCGGTTTCATTATTCATTGAGTACAAGGTTTAATTATTTCTTCTAAGAAAGCAATTAGCAATTTAGTTTGAAAATTTTGTAAGTCAATGAGGTGCACGATTCAAAATTGCTCATAATTTTCCAAGAAGTCAACGGCGGCTTGCCTTGCGCAGGTCAGTCACCGGCGCGTCTGGATGCCCTACAACCTATATGTGCTAGACGGAAACCTACACTTCGCTCAGGATATTAAAGTAGGTAAACATAGCTACGACTCCATTTGGCACAACCAGTCCTTTCATGTTTATATAGAAAATGTCAATTAAATTTGTCGTCAACATTTTATTGTTTAAACCATATTTTTAAACTCAGATAGATAACACTTTATTGCTCACTAAATATACAATATCAAAAATGCACAATTACAATATTGTCATGGTAGAAACAATAGGCGGCCTTATCGCTTAAAGCAATCTCTTCCAGGCAACCTAAGTTAAAACGTATTTATAAGATATTGTTACGACCGACAAAGGCCAATTCACACCTGCAATATATTACCTTTTCGGCATTTGAACTTCTTTTGTTTACTTTGTGTTTAAAATAGTAATTAGAAGAACAGCCTATTGTGTATTGTAATACAGGTGTGATTCTTGGAAATAATTGTTATGCGGTCGAGTGTTGTGTCGAGACATATTGTATTGGTGCAGTATAAAACAATGCCCCAACTGAGAGATGAGGCAGTCTAGCGATAGACAGAAGCGAGACAAGACGTGTGTACATTCGATAAGTAATATAGTGACGGACTTTGCGCGTGTTATTGAATCGTATATTACATTTGTACTGTGCGTGTCCAGTTATATTTGTACCTGTGTTATACGTGTTTGTATAGTTCTAATAAATTCTATAGTAATTCCAACGGCATTTTAATTCGAGTCGAGTAATTCGTAACAATATATATTTATATATTAATTAGTCTATACTATAAGTATCAGGCATAATTATTTAAGATAAAGTAATGATTTCAGAGTGCGTTCTTAAATGTAGGCGATGTTTTGGCCTCATTCATAGTCAGAAGCAGCGCATTCCAAAGTTTTACAGCCTGCACTGTAAAAGAGACAATAAGCCATAAATTGAAACTCTTAAATAGCTCATATTAAATTTAACTTGATTTGTTTGGTTTTGACGAATTTTGGCATAAGGAATGTTCGCACTGGGAATCAGGCTTGTGTCGGATATAATTCTGGCACAGCAATAAGCTGATTGTAAACCTCGTTTGTCAAAAACGAGCCCCGCGAATAACCCAGGGTATATATAACTGTAGTACATAATATTCCGTTAGGTTGCCTGGAAGAGATTGCTTTAAGCAATAAGGTCGCCTATTGTTTTTACCAGGACAATATTGTAATCGTACATTTTTTGTTTATTTTAATTGTGTATTTGGTGAGCAATGAAGTCTTGTCTATCTATCTATCTATAACTATTATAGTCCAAGATCCCAGTCTCTTGCGCTTCCTCGCACAGCGGAACGAGTCTGAGAAGATGTTTGGCCTGACAGATTTGTCTGGCTCATTGAAAAATATTTTAAATTATTATACTTCATAATATATATAAAATTCAGCCTTCCTAAAATCACGTAAGTTGCCACATTTATTTAAAGTGTCTGTCAAAAGTTATGGTCCACAGGAAGTGTCTGGCAACTGTATATCTTTGTTTATAACAATATCTTATATAACATATTATGTAAAAACTAGTCTTGCTAAATTAATGTAAGTTAGCATGGTTTTTTTCCATTTTTGATACCTGTTACCTGCAAAACGGCTTTCAGCTTAGCGAGTATCCATTCCTTTCTTAGTTTATGTTAAACTACGGATCCTAAAAAAATCTTTCCTAAAATCACGTATGTCTGGGGTGGCTGGGATCCCACTCTAATGTAACTAATACATAAACATAAGTATTTGTTGCGATCGTTTTTGTTATTGGAGTACAGCAAACAGGTTGGTGACACACTTGATGGAAAGTATTGCTGCTACCTACGGTCGTTTGCAACACTAATTAATATCAATAATTGAAATTTTCTTATTTAAAATTACGTTCTTTATACAATATCTGTTAAGCAGAAAGAATACAATTCCCTGCAGTCGGGCGGTCTGTCGTAATTAGCGATAAAATAACCCACAGCTAAGTGGTAGGGTATTTGCCCATCTGGATGGCTACCACCCCTGGTCTAGAGTATGTCGTCATAGCAACCGTGAATGGTGTTCCGGCATTAGTGGCCAAGTTTCAGTGTCCCTTAAGAGAGGAACAGCGCATTTGTATCACATTTCGTGCTTTCCAAATGTCCATAGGGGATGGTAACCACTGTTCATCGGGTGGGCCATCTGCCTGTCTGCTGAACTCATGCATGTAAAAACAACTCTCAAAAAAAACAACTCTCAAACTCTCAAAAACAAAAACTCATGTAAAAACAATGTGTTTTGTCGTTTTTTTTTATTGTTTCATAGACAGTTTACGTTTCTCACTTCTATGGAACCCTGTATAGTTTGTGAATTACCACGCACTTAGCTGATTTTTTTTAATCGCACCAATAATTCCCGCCAAAAGTCTTCTTGAAGTAAGCCATTCTTTAAGCTCTACTAAGTGCCTTGCCTTTTCGAGTTTATCAACCTTTATATGCATTAATGTCTCCACAATATTTTCCCCACATAATATTGGATTTGGACTTAACGGCATCAGTAGGTAGATTGGTAGACTTCGTATCAGGTCAGTCACCGCGTCTGTGCCCTGCACCTATACGCCGCAGACTGTGTGGGTGGGCAAGGAACTAAGAAAATCGCATCTCCTCTAAAATGGAAGGAGGCAATTAAATTAAAATTCTATTTTATCCGACTTCGAAAAGAAGGAGGTTTTGAATTCAATTGTTTTTTTTTAAATTCATAAGAATATTCCTGAGGAGTGGATCATAGGGCAATCGAGAGCAACCTTTCTTGAAAACCATCTACACTCATTGAAATTCAACATGTGCCAGTAGTAGAATATTTACAGGGGCTCAAAATACTATTTCTAAAGCTATTCATGTATTCGGGCAACTAAAACAAGATTATTTTTTTAACTAAATTAAAATCAACTTTATACTAACACAAAAAATCAAAAATAAATATTTTCTACATTTTAAAGTTGTGCGAAGTAAAATACAAATATTTTGTAATTTTTTAATGGTTTACTTTGACACAGAGTTGTGTCAGAGTGACATTGACAGATTGGTAATTGCCACTGTAAAAAATTCCCTGTGTCATCAACACAAATAAAATTAAATACTTGTAAGCAAGTACCTGGTTCTTGAACTATAATTAACTAAATAATGATGTACAAATATGGTATCATAATTAAAACGTTAATTATTTGATTATAAATAAAATAAACAAAGCAATTACCTCCTCCAACATTTATTCGCAACTCCGCCGAAGTGTCTCGCCGTTGATTCGTTGTGCATTTCGCAATGAATTCGTCTGCCTAAAGAGAAACGCAGATTGCAAAAACCTTCAGTGACAACTGTCTATATTTGCTGAATAGGGCTTTTAACTTCTATTAGATGCCGTCGCGACTGGGTTTATTCCCAGAGTACTCAAGAAAATGTCCCAAGCGGGACTCAAAAAATAACAAATAATTTTTAATAAATAAAGACATTTTTTATTATTGCATGAGTTTAGCAGACAGGCAGACGGCCCACTTGCAACATCAAAGGTGCTACAAAGGCGCTGCTGCTCTTTCAAGGGAGACTGGAACCTGGTTAGTAATGCCGGAACACAACTGGTACTCAAGATTGTTAGGGCAACATGGTTTAGATCAGGGGTGGCAGCCAACCAGTCGGGCAAATGCCCTACCACCTGGATGTGGGTTATTTTGTCGCCTCTTACGATAGGACGCCCGGCCGCAGAAAGATTGAAGAGCTTAATATTAATTTCAAAAGTTTCATCATCGATTTTATATATTTTCCATTGATTTAAATTAGAAAATTTTGCCAGGTGTTAGGGTACTTGCCCGACTGTATGGCTACCCCCGGTCTAGAGTATGCCGCCATAACAACCTTGAGTTGTGTTCCGGCATTAGTGACCAGGTTCCAGACTCATCATCATCATCTTTGGTCTTGCAAATGTCCTTAAGCGATGATAACCGTTTTTCATTTCCAAGTGGGCCGTCTGCCTGTCTGCAGAACTCATGCAATAAAAAAATAAAAAATAAAGTTTATTTTTAATCAATTTTTCTTACAAACTCTATAGAAGCTTTTTTAAAATACTTGGTCCTTTACCAGAATTAAATTATTTACCAATAACCTTACAGAATCTACTTTTGTAAACGATTTAACCTTAATCAAACAGTCACCAAAATACATATTTATTGCAACGTTTTTACTTTCTGTTCATCTCTCATGTTTACTTATAATTATATATTACGGAAATTATACACAACTTTATTACGTTCTGTCTTTTAAATTATATAGAGCAAAAATTCAACCTTATTGCCTTGTGTTAAGGTACTTACAGTGTTTTTTGTGGAGATGAGAACGGAATTAAATTTGCGTGCCAGTTTTGGCTCGATTTCACTTCTGGCCTTGGAAATATTACAATTACCAACTTTGGTGCTTTGGTTTTATGCAGAATTCATCTGTATTTGATCAAGAATAAGGTTTAGAAGGACTGTTTAATATAACTTGGCAGGAAGGGCTCAGCGTTAGTTTATGTTGACTGGTTTAATTTTATGTGACATTGAATTAGTATTTTCTGTAATAATTATAAGAAATACAGGGAAAATGAGTGTTTTTCCATTGTTATGAAAAAGCTTGTCTATACCGGTTTTTCTTAATTAATTAGCCCATAGTAGATACTCTTGTTGAAATTATCAGAATATCTAAAGCTTTCTGTAGACCATCGGGGAAGAGCCACCTGGTAAAGTTAAAGAGAGCAAAGTGCAAACGAGCTACTTCTCATTCTGAGATCCTGGCGGCTTTGGAACGTAGAAATGGCCTATTATATTCTACATAGGCCGATAGCCTGGGACTCAGGAATAACCATATACATACTTAAATCTATTGGCACTTTTTAATATTCATGATAAAACTACGTTTTAACGGCGCGGTAATGTATTTGATTTTTATTACTCCGACATTCCGGCCACTTTTCAGTAGCCCTGATCACGGAAGACAAAGAAGTCGAGTGTCAATGAGTATTGTTAAAGTTTTATTTAGACTACCGCCAACTTGTTCCTTTTAATTATTTAGTTTTAATTTTATTTGGTGATTCTTTACTCTATGGGAGCCTAATCTAATTTCCACCACTTCGCAATGTTGTGGCTTAAATAATAAATTATCGCGTTTTAAACCGTTAAAACGTAGTTGTATCATGATACTAGTCGCGAAAACTTAAGAAAATATTAGTTTAGACAATAGTTTTTGCGTCTTCGATGTAGTTACAGTTCAAAATTAAAAATAATTTAAAACCAACCATTTCAATTTAAGGATAATCTCTTACAATCAGATCGCCATTAGCATGTACCACACAAAGAAAAAAATAATACAAGGTAAAAAAATAATTAATATTAATTAAAATCATGTCAAAATTGAAGACTGAAAATGAGTCAATTCGTGATGACTAAGTGACCACCTGTCAAATGTGCACTACTGAAAGTATTGCGCAGCGCAGTTAGTCGGTTATAAATCAAGACACACTGACTAATACAAGATTTTATGACTTGAATGTTCCGTAGCTTTTTATCATTATAACGAAAAGATAAACTTGTCTGATGCAAACAAAAAGACAGACCTATCTCATGAGAAATGGTCATCGTTGCGTATGAACGTTTGCAACACCAGGCACGTTGCCAACGCGGTTTTTCTAACCAGAAATGAATAGATGATATTTCTAACCAGAAGCAAGTATATATAATTTCGTGCCTCTTATTTTGAAAATGACGGATTTTCATACAAACTTATATTCATTTTTTCACCCTCTTAGAGTTTGAATTTTTAAAATTCTAATGTGGGTAATAGTAGTGATGTTGGTATTTGGTACCGCAGCCCAACACAAGGCTGATATGGCGGCACGCTCTAAACCACGGATGGTAGCCATCCAGACGAGCAAATGCCCTACCTCCGGGCTGTGGGTTGTTTTGTCACCTCTTACGACCGGTCATATAAAATTCTTTCTCCATTTCGGCATGGTTAGAATTACCTACTCATAAATCTGAAGGGAGTGTCCCGTATAGCGTGGAGGAGCGAGACGGAATGCTCCTCTGTCTCCAAGCTAGACTAGTATCTCGAAGACCTAGGCCAATCTATAACTGTTGGAAATTTGTATATATTCTTTGTACATTTCGGGACACGTTTGTGACCTCAATTATTCCAAAGCGCCATCTATTGGTTTTTAAGTGTTCCACTACATATCCGACACGTACATGGCCATTTGTTAAATTCAAGAAACAAACTGCGGACCCCTAATTTGTCGTCTGCTAACACAATAAAGATCTAATTGGTGCATTATAATTAACCCTTATGAATCATACTGTACTTTTACCTTTGTGTTGTTTATACAATGTCCACGTAAGTCTTGTTTGAACCTTTGTTCTTAAAATTTTCATCCCTCATTTTTTTCTAATTGCCTTCCTCCTTCTTATGCCATGAAAGAGGGTATTCATGTTTTATTTTTTAATCTTATTTCCTAAGAATGCCACACAATCCTAATACTAATACAGTTCTCACTAATTCTAGATTTTCCTTATAGCTATGTATATTTCTGTCTTGTTTTTTGTTATTTTAAAGTTTCATTCATCAAATTCCATTCGTAGTTTTGCGTGAAACAGTAACAAACATAAATCCATACATTCTTACAAACTTTCGCGTTTATAATATTGTTACAACTTAGGCTCCGACAAAGACAAATTCCACGTACAGATCTGTAAAGGCACATTTCATTAATTGTTGGCATTTAAACTAATTGTAATCTTTTTATGATCGTCTTCTATTGTTCACTTATTTATTGGCATACGTTTCTAGTTATTGTGGAGAACAGTCTATTATCCTATTGTACTCGCTTACGACTGCTCGGAGCACCATTAGCCATGTGTTGCGGATTATAAGCACAAGTTAATTCTAGGAAATTATGTCGACGTTGCCGGGCGGACACGTTAGCATTTGTGAAATATAAACGATGGCCTGATTAAGAGAGGGGTTAGTTGAGCTACAACTACGATATAGGCGTGACGTGTGTACATTCGGGAATGTAATAGTGACGGACTTTGCGCGTTTTATTGAATTACGACCTTTCTGCATTACGTTTGGTTTTGTTGCGTTCGGTTATATTTGTACCTGTGTTATACGTGTTTGTATAGTTCTAATAAACTCTACAATAATTCTAACGGCATTTTAATTCGAGTCCCGCAAACTCGTAACAATATTAATATTAGCAACACCAGAGGTGCTCCCGGTTTTGAAGGGGAAACTGAAACCTAGCCATACATTAGAGCAGGGGTGGTAGCCATCTAGACGGGCAAATGCCCTACCACCTGGCTGTGGGTTGTTTTATCGCCTCGACTACAGGCCGCCGGGCCGCAAGAAATTGTATTCATTCTCCGTTCCTGCACGGATAAAAAGGTGGGTTTTGTTTTTGTCGGGACCTGAGTTGTAACAGTTATTATAGCTGGTAGAGAAGAAGCGACGGAAGAAACTCTCTAAGAACACGCCTGAGCTGGTTTTTGTGACTACGGACGCCCTTTTATGCTGCTTGGCTTCTTGTTATCGACGCGAGTGGCCGTGCAGGTGCTCACGTACTGCAGTACCGTAATCCCAACAGAGTTGTCTTCAGCTTGTTGCTATCGATAATGATATAACTTCCTGCGCGGAGTGGACTCCAAAAGGCAATATTAAATGTAGTAGTAATAATTAATGAATCAATTATCCCAAATTGATTGGAATCAAGGGCGCTGAAAGCTCGGGCCTAACTCCGCCGGGCATCGGGCGAAACTCTTTAAACCAAACCAAGTTTCGACTGCTTGCGAATTCATTCGTCTGTCTGGAAGTTTTGGGCGGGGTGAAAGGTACGGAGACACACTGACAAGTTGTTCGGCGGTTTTTCGCAAGTCTTCTTTATAGCATAGAATAGAATAGAATATTCTTTATTGCACACAAGAAAATAATAATACACATGAATTAACAATGTTATAACTAGTACAGTCGGCGGTCTTATCGCTATCAGCGATTTCTTCCAGACAACCTTCTGGAGATAATTTTATATTTTCAATAATGGATCGGTATAAATTGCAAAAATAATTGGCAACGTGTTTATTTTATTACTGTGTCCGCAACTTCGTCCGCGTGGATTTTTATTTCGTGGCTACCCTAAAAAAGGTAACCTAAGTTATCTTATATATAAAAATGAAAGTTTGTCTGTATGTCCTTAATAGAATCATAAACTGTACATTTGATCATGCGATGATGTGTAGCAAAGTTGTTGTGCATGAGCCGGAGAAGGTTTCTGAGTTAGTTCACAAATGGACCCGGTAGGTGACGCTGCTGTCGGCATAACGATTGAAGCTTTTCCGGGCAGGACGACGTCTGCCGGGACAGCTAGTTTCTGTTCTCTGTAAATCTGTTATCTGCCAGTGAAAGTCTAGTCAAAATCGGTCCAACCAAATCAGAGATAAGCCGGAACATCCAGACACACAGATAATAAATCTGAGCATTGCATTTTCATCATGTCATTTAAATTTTACAAATTTGCAACTTTAATATTTTTGGAATTTATGGCTTGGTAACTAGCGGTCTTATTTATGTTGAGTTGAGTAAGTTTGAAAGCTTTTAATTTCTTTTAATTTTTTATCTTTGAACTTGCAACATTGCGGTTGCACTTTTGTTCTTCTTCCGTCTGGGTTGTAGCCGAAGGCAGACGATTTCGATTGTAAAGTGATTTTTTACATGTTTTCACCAACTAACAGTGTTTTAACTGTGACACCTACATCGACTGGGTATCCTAAGCCATTATCAGCGTATACCAAACAAATATATATTTTATGTGCGATGAGCTGCGTACTCGTTTAGAAAATTAATGTTAAATGTTGAGAAAGCTACTTTAAATTTGTTCGTAAGCCTATCTATTTATGTTCGTCGTCCGTGCGAGTCGTGTGTGAGACGGGTGTGAGTGACCTGCCCGTCTGCGCCTATTCAACACTAGCCGTTCACCCCGGCGCTGTCCAGACGACCTGTTACACACCTCACTTGCCTCTGTTTATTGCTGTTATGCTTTATTGTTTACTTAATAGTCTGATACGTACTTGACAAGGGACGATGAACATCGAAGCATTAACTTGCATTCAGTGTAACAAATTCAATTGATTCCTGTGCCATGATAATATTGTT